>SJYV01053851.1:108736-168771 GCA_006410875.1 Neotragus pygmaeus
TTTTTTTAATTAAAAGGAGTGTAACAGAAAATACATCCAGCCTGAGAAATGAACATTTATTATATTTCATTTTCAAAAAATTGATTCTAGTACACCTGTCATGAGTTTCAGAATCACTTTGTGAAAGTCTTCTAAATAGTGATCATGGAACTTTTTTGCTTAATGGCCATGAACACTCCACTGATTATACTTGGGGTAAAGCTACCCAGAGTGTTTGGAATTTTGAAGGTTTTAGCTCTAGAGAAATGATTTTGGTTTCAAATTTAATAGGAAAAATGTATTCACTTCAGTTTACCATTAAATTCTTTTAAATCAAGGCTATAAAAGGCCATCAGAGGTGAAATCTCATAACAATGAGATTGTGGCCTTTCCTACCTAAATTTGTGTAAAATTTTCTTTGGTACTAAAATGTTTAGAAGAGGGATATAATCAATTTCTGAAAACAATGATTTTAGCATCTAAACTTGAGCCTAGGATGTCACATAAATATGTTAATATAAGAGGCTAATGAATGGACAGTATTTTTCACTGACTATATGTTATAGTAATAATAGTTTAATTTATGTTTGATTATACTTTGGATCTGTTTTGGATTAAAAAATTCCATGTTTAATGACTGAGAAATCTCAAACATAACTTTTTTTAGTTTTTTGAGTTAATGCTAACAAATATGTTTTTTGAGGTAGTTGATTAGACTTTTATCTAGAAAATAGCATTTTATAGCCTGAATAGAAAATTGTAGCTTATGTTTTATTAACTTTCTGAGTAACCTTTTGAAATCTGTTTTTTCTTTTCACGTAAATTGGTAGTAGGGCTGAGTACTTGCCAATTATAGAATGACCAGAAAGAAAAGGAGACTGGAGATCAAAAGACCAATAGTCTAGTCTTTGATGAAGACTGAATCACTGGGAAATTTATTTATTTGTAAAATAAGTGGGTTTTATTGACAGTTTGTATTGCATGGTAAAGGGTAGAAAAATAAACCATTTATTATGTAGTTAGTCAATATTCTTTTCCGCCTCTAGTGAAACTAGCAGGGTTAAAGTAAGTAAGATCGGATCTGTCCCCTAAAGAATTTTCTACTTGGGGACACAGAGAGTCAGTGACAGAGTGTGATAAGTGCCATCCGTGATAGGGGAAGTACCAGGTTCATCAGGAATAAACAGAATTGTAACTTAACCTGGACAAGGAAAGTTTTCTTTGTTTTTTTGAAGAATCATTGTTTTAACTAAGTCCTCAGTTTCTGTGTAGTGATGGAATCATTAACCCAGAGAAGGAACAGAAGAACAGAAACAAATCTGTAGAGAGGAGGGAGAAAGATTGTTTCATTTTGGAAGTGTTGACTTTGAGGTGTCACGGTAGCAGCGACGTAGGGGAGGAGTGGTTAGCCATGTCTGTCACTTTGGAAGGAATGTGGTGTTGCTATCTTACAGTATTTGAAGCCTGGATTTCTTTCTTCTGATGATCCGATACGATGCTCTGATGATGAGGTAGAGGATATAGCATGGCATTCTCTTTTTCTCTTTTTAAGAAGAGTGATATTTTATTAATTTTTATCTGTCTGTGCTCAGTCTTAGTGATGGCACTCGGGATCTTCAGTCTTTGGTTGCGGCTTGTGTGATATAGCTCTCAGACCGGAATCTTTAACCTGGGCCATCTGCATTGGGAGCTCGGGGTCTCTCTGCCACTGGACCACCAGGGAAGTCCCAGAATGGCATTTTCTTGATTGTTTAGTGAATATTAATATTAGTTTGATTGGCACCTTCTTCCCATTTTAGGTTATATAAATATTTCCTGTATTTTCAAAGTTTTATTTTTATTTTAGATTTGTTTTTAATTCTTTAATTATTGATTTTATAAAAATGAAAGACATTTAAAAAAATTGAAGCCATATCAAAACTTATAAAGATAAGAACAAATCACCTCAAAGTCTGTCTCTTATACACATCTAGATGTGTATAAGAGACAGCCTATATGGTGTCACAAACCTCCATCCGTAGTTCTTCAGGCACTCTGTCTGTCAGATCTAGTCCCTTGAATCTATTTGTCACTTCCACTGTATAATGGTAAGGGATTTGATTTAGGTCATACCTGAATGTTCTAGTGGTTTTCCCTACTTTCTTTAAGTCTGAATTTTGCAATAAGAATTTCATGATCTGAGCCACAGTTAGCTCCCAGTCTTGTTTTTGCTGACACTACATAGCTTCTCTATCTTCAGCTGCAAATAATATGATCAATCTGATTTCAGTATTGACCATCTGGTGATGTCTGTGTGCAGAGTTGTCTCTTGTGTTGTTCGAAGAGGGTGTTTGCTATGACCAGTGAGTTCTCTTGGCAAAACTCTATTAGCCTTTGTCCAGCTTCATTTTATACTCCCAAGGCCAAACTTGCCTATTACTCTGGGTATCTCCTGCTTTTGCATTCCAGTCCCCTATGATATAAATGACACCTTTTTTCTTGCTAGTTCTAGATGGTCTTATAGGTCATAGTTTTCATCAAATTGAGGAAGAATTTGGCCGTTAGTTTTCCAGATATTTCCGTCTTCTCCTTTTGAAGATTCCTAATACAGGTATTAGGTCACTCAGATTGTCTCATAGCTCACTGATGCTCTCTCCTTTCTCTCCTCACCCCAGTCTTTTTTTCTTACTGTGCTTCACCCTACTTGGGTGTTTAAGTTAACTAATACTTTCTGTGTCTAATCTGTTAATCCCAGTGTATTTTCTCACTGCTAGAAATTTGATTTAGACTTTTGATATCTTCCACATCTTTCCTTAATGTGTTCATGCTTTGCTCTATCTTTTTGGATGTAGGGACTCTAGCTAGAATAATTAACTGATTTACATTTCTTATCCAGTAATTCTAACTTCTATGTGATTTCTAGGTCTGTTCCGATCCCACCCCCACCCCCCACTAGGGTCGTATGTTGCTGTTTCTTTGGATATCTGCCTTTTTTCAATTGGATGTCAGACACTGTGAATTTTATTTTCCTGAGTCCTGGATATTTTTGCAGTCATTTATATATTCTTGAGCTTTGTTTGGGGATGCAGCTGAGTTTCTTGGGAACAATTTTATTCTTTTGAGGCTGGCTTGTTTTAGACCAAAACAGCCTTTAAACAGCCTAATTTTTCTCCCCACTGCTGAAGCAGTCAGTACCTTTCTGAGTACTCTACTCAGTGCCCATGTGTTAGGTTTTTTTCCACTCTGGAGTTATACCTGGGCCTGTGAACATCTTGTGGATCATTCCTTGGTCTCTGGTACTTTCCTTAGGCGCTTAGGCTAATCATACGGAGATTCAGGGGAACCCACTGCAGATCCCTGAGTTCTTTGGCCCTTTGTACTACAGTTACTCTACCCTGTGAATTCTAGCCAGCTTTGGAGTTCTCAGTCCTGTTTCAATTCAAGGAGATCCTTGGGCCTTATTTGGGTTCAGCTCTGTGTCCTGATTCTCTCTATACACAGTAACATGGGACAGTCCTAGAGGTCATCTTGTTTTTCTTCTCTGCGCTACCTATTGTCCTGTTTCTGAACAACTTGTGTTCATGTGTTTTGTTTCTTTTTTTTTTTAAGGTGGGAGAATATGTTGGGAATGGAAATGACAATTCTATTCTTGAATATTATGACTGAGTCATTTCTTCTACATCATAATACTTGTTTTTTTTAATTAAAAGGAGTGTAACAGAAAATACATCCAGCCTGAGAAATGAACATTTATTATATTTCATTTTCAAAAAATTGATTCTAGTACACCTGTCATGAGTTTCAGAATCACTTTGTGAAAGTCTTCTAAATAGTGATCATGGAACTTTTTTGCTTAATGGCCATGAACACTCCACTGATTATACTTGGGGTAAAGCTACCCAGAGTGTTTGGAATTTTGAAGGTTTTAGCTCTAGAGAAATGATTTTGGTTTCAAATTTAATAGGAAAAATGTATTCACTTCAGTTTACCATTAAATTCTTTTAAATCAAGGCTATAAAAGGCCATCAGAGGTGAAATCTCATAACAATGAGATTGTGGCCTTTCCTACCTAAATTTGTGTAAAATTTTCTTTGGTACTAAAATGTTTAGAAGAGGGATATAATCAATTTCTGAAAACAATGATTTTAGCATCTAAACTTGAGCCTAGGATGTCACATAAATATGTTAATATAAGAGGCTAATGAATGGACAGTATTTTTCACTGACTATATGTTATAGTAATAATAGTTTAATTTATGTTTGATTATACTTTGGATCTGTTTTGGATTAAAAAATTCCATGTTTAATGACTGAGAAATCTCAAACATAACTTTTTTTAGTTTTTTGAGTTAATGCTAACAAATATGTTTTTTGAGGTAGTTGATTAGACTTTTATCTAGAAAATAGCATTTTATAGCCTGAATAGAAAATTGTAGCTTATGTTTTATTAACTTTCTGAGTAACCTTTTGAAATCTGTTTTTTCTTTTCACGTAAATTGGTAGTAGGGCTGAGTACTTGCCAATTATAGAATGACCAGAAAGAAAAGGAGACTGGAGATCAAAAGACCAATAGTCTAGTCTTTGATGAAGACTGAATCACTGGGAAATTTATTTATTTGTAAAATAAGTGGGTTTTATTGACAGTTTGTATTGCATGGTAAAGGGTAGAAAAATAAACCATTTATTATGTAGTTAGTCAATATTCTTTTCCGCCTCTAGTGAAACTAGCAGGGTTAAAGTAAGTAAGATCGGATCTGTCCCCTAAAGAATTTTCTACTTGGGGACACAGAGAGTCAGTGACAGAGTGTGATAAGTGCCATCCGTGATAGGGGAAGTACCAGGTTCATCAGGAATAAACAGAATTGTAACTTAACCTGGACAAGGAAAGTTTTCTTTGTTTTTTTGAAGAATCATTGTTTTAACTAAGTCCTCAGTTTCTGTGTAGTGATGGAATCATTAACCCAGAGAAGGAACAGAAGAACAGAAACAAATCTGTAGAGAGGAGGGAGAAAGATTGTTTCATTTTGGAAGTGTTGACTTTGAGGTGTCACGGTAGCAGCGACGTAGGGGAGGAGTGGTTAGCCATGTCTGTCACTTTGGAAGGAATGTGGTGTTGCTATCTTACAGTATTTGAAGCCTGGATTTCTTTCTTCTGATGATCCGATACGATGCTCTGATGATGAGGTAGAGGATATAGCATGGCATTCTCTTTTTCTCTTTTTAAGAAGAGTGATATTTTATTAATTTTTATCTGTCTGTGCTCAGTCTTAGTGATGGCACTCGGGATCTTCAGTCTTTGGTTGCGGCTTGTGCGATATAGCTCTCAGACCGGAATCTTTAACCTGGGCCATCTGCATTGGGAGCTCGGGGTCTCTCTGCCACTGGACCACCAGGGAAGTCCCAGAATGGCATTTTCTTGATTGTTTAGTGAATATTAATATTAGTTTGATTGGCACCTTCTTCCCATTTTAGGTTATATAAATATTTCCTGTATTTTCAAAGTTTTATTTTTATTTTAGATTTGTTTTTAATTCTTTAATTATTGATTTTATAAAAATGAAAGACATTTAAAAAAATTGAAGCCATATCAAAACTTATAAAGATAAGAACAAATCACCTCAAAGTAAATAGTGCTAATATGTTGTATTTCAGACATCGCTGTAGCTAGATATACCAATAGAAGATTTCATAGAGATTAGTTTTATGAAATGAAATAGATTGTAAATACCACGTTTTAGAAAGATTTNAAGCCATATCAAAACTTATAAAGATAAGAACAAATCACCTCAAAGTAAATAGTGCTAATATGTTGTATTTCAGACATCGCTGTAGCTAGATATACCAATAGAAGATTTCATAGAGATTAGAAATAGATTGTAAATACCACGTTTTAGAAAGATTTCACATATAGAATAGTTTTATGAAATGAATAAAATTAAAATGTTTTTTAGAAAATTAATTTTATAAGAAAAAACTGAAAGGACAGGAACTTAGTGATTTCATGTATTTAGTAATTTATGATAATTCCTTTAACACATCAATCATTTCTTTCTAAAGGTGATAGTTTTTGGTTTGGTTTTTAAGAAACATCTTTTAAGGATGCGTGCATGCTCAGTTTTTCAGTTGTGTCCCTGCGACCTCTCAGTCTGTGTGTGTGTCTGGGAGTTGTGACTCTTTGTGACCTCATGGATTCTAGCCCTCCAGGCTTCTCTGTCTATGGGATTATCCAAGCAAGAATACTGGAGTGGGTTGCCATTTCTTTCTCCAGGGGATTTTCCTAACGAAGGATTGAATCCGCATCTCCTGCATTCAGTTCAGTTCAGTTCAGTCGCTCAGNGCGGATGTTAGCAATTTGATCTCTGGTTCCTTTGCCTTTTCTAAAACCAGGGAGTTCACGGTTCACGTATTGCTGAAGCCTGACTTGGAGAATTTTGAGCATTATTTTACTAGCATGTGAGATGGGTGCAATTGTGCAGTAGTTTGAGCATTCTTTTGCATTGCCTTTCTTTGGAATTGGGATGAAAGCTGACTTTTTCCAGTCCTGTGGCCACTGCTGAGTTTTCCAAATTTGCTGGCATATTGAGTGCAGCACTTTCACAGCATCATCTTTCAGGATTTGAAACAGCTCAACTGGAATTCCATCACCTCCACTAGCTTTGTTCGTAGTGATGCTTTCTAAGGCCCACTTGACGGGTGGATTCTTTACCACTGAGCCACCTGGGAAGCCTTATCTTTTAATGATGTTTGTTAACTATTGTTTTGCCATAGATTTCAGTTTGGTAGTATTGATTTTATTTTCTGAGAATGGCTTGGGCTGAGTGTTAGAATTGTGTGTAGTCCCTGCTGGGGAACCTTGTACCTCGTAAAATGACTCGTACCTGGTTGATATCATTCTCCAGCTAGGGACTCTCCTTTGGACATTAATACCTTTCTCCCAAGAAAGTAGCACAGTGCCCTGTAAAATGGCACTCTAATGAGGTCCGGGGCTTTCCTGATTGTTCAGTTGGTAAAGAATCTGCCTGCAGTGTAGGAGACCCCCGTTCGATTCCTGGGTTGGGAAGATCTGCTGGAGAAGAGATAGGAGTGCATGTAGTATGTAATGAGAGGCTTTTTGATCTGGTGTTTTTCTCGGGTTATCTATATTCACCCTTTTAATTTACTTCTTTTCAAACTGAAGAATATTCAAATTCTGTGGATTTTTTTAACTAATCTTTTTTCTTCTGTACTGTTTCATTCTGTACACATACACATATACTTTTATTCATTTTGTAGATATTAGAGGAGTGTTTAGTAGTATGTGTGTGGATGACTTGTATAACTTTGCTCTACCAATGTGTAGCTTCTTTGCTGGAAATGAGTAGCAGATTGTTCCAGTAACTTTAATTGAATAGTCCATACTTATGCTCTGATTTGAAATATCCAAATATCATCTAAATTTTTGTGGTTCTGTATCTAAATTACCCTGTTTCAGTGGCCTATTTGTCCATTACTAGCATATTATTACAGTTCATCTATTTACCATTACTTTGACAAACCATTCTTTTTGTATCTTAGAAGTTGTGTTTGATCATTATTCTATCTGAAACCTTCCTTTAGAATTCCCTTTAAGGAGGATGTTTGTGCAAAACTTAGTTTTTGTCAAAAAATATGTTTTCATATTTATTGGGGGGGATCATTTCAGTGATATATAAATTATATGTTGACAACCATTTTTGCTTAGAATTTTAAACATATTCCAGACTTCTGATTTCCGCTGTTGTTGAAAAGTCACTACTTTTTATTGATTTAGAATTTACTGCTCTTCTTGATTTCAGAGAATTTGCCTCTACAAATCTGGGAAATATCTTTTAGAATATTGTCCCTTCCTTACTGTTAGTATTATATTTGGGGGGATTCTGAATAAACATACATTAGATTCTTTTCCCCCTGTATTGTCTATACCTTTTAAATACTCATTTCTGTCTCTTGTGCTACAGTTTTCTCTCTACAGCTTTTCTTATCTTCTGAGTTTGTTTTTGTTGACTTCAGCTCAGTCGTGTCCGACTCTTTGCGACCCCATGAATTGCAGCACTCCAGGCCTTCCTGTCCATCACCAACTCCCAAACTCACGTCCATCGAGTCGGTGATGCCATCCAGCCATCTCATCCAATGTCGTCCCCTTCTCCTCCTGCCCCCAATCCCTCCCAGCATCAGAGTCCTTTCCAGTGAGTCAGCTCTTCGCATGAGGTGGCCAAAGTACTGGAGTTTCAGCTTTAGCATCATTCCTTCCAAAGAACACCCAGGACTGATCTCCTTTAGAATGGACTGATTGGATCTCCTTGCAGTCCAAGGGACTCTCAAGAGTCTTCTCCAACACCACAGTTCAAAAGCATCAGTTCTTAGGCGCTTAGCTTTCTTCACAGTCCAACTCTCACATCCATACATGACCACTGGAAAAACCATAGCCTTAACTAGACGGACCTTTGTTGGCAAAGTAATGTCCCTGCTTTTGAATATGCTATCTAGATTGGTCATAACTTTGCTTCCAAGGAGTAAGCACCTTTTAATTTCTTGGCAGCAATCACCATCTGCAGTGATTTTGGAGCCCCCCCAAATAAAGTCTGACACTGTTTCCACTGTTTCGCCATCTATTTGCCATGATGCCATGATCTTCGTTTTCTGAATGTTGAGCTTTNAAAGTAATGTTTCTGCTTTTGAATACGCTATCTAGGTTGGTCATAACTTTCCTTCCAAGGAGTAAGCATCTTTTAATTTCATGGCTACAATCACCACCTGCAGTGATTTTGGAGCCTCAAAAAATAAAGTCTGACATAAGTGATGGGACCGGATGCCATGATCTTCGTTTTCTGAATGTTGAGCTTTAAGCCAACTTTTTCACTCTCCTCTTTCACTTTCATCAAGAGGCTTTTTAGTTCCTCTTCACTTTCTGCCATAAGGGTGGTGTCATCTGCATATCTGAGGTGATTGATATTTCTCCCGGCAATCTTGATTCCACCTTGTGCTTCTTCCAGCCCAGCGTTGACTTAAGTAGGTACAAAATAATTATTTGTTCAGTGGGTACAAAAGAATATTTGTAAATAACAAAGACGTATGGTACAAAGAATACCTATGTGCTTGCTACCAAGTTTTAGAAAAAGAAAGCTAATTACTTGAAGTCCCTTATGTATTCCTCTCCATTCCAGTTCCCTGTCTCTCCTCACACTTTGTGTTTATGGCATCCTTTGTTTTATTCAGTTTTGCTACATGAGTTTTTGTTCTTAGGCAGTATTTTGTTCAGTTTTGCAGTCTTTTAAACTTCATGTAGGGCTTCCCTAATAGCTCAGTTGTGTCATTCTGCATGTATTTCCTCTGCTTTTAATATACCTTGATATTGGTCCATATTGTTGCTTTGTAGCTGGTACATTCTCACTGCTCCATTGAGGTTTTTTCCCCCTTGAGTTCTAAATTTTACTTATTTCATTTTTCCAGCAGTTCTTCCCCCGTTCCCCAAATCTATTTGACCAATTTTCATTGTAATTTTTAGTTTACTCCTCATTAGCAAGCTAAATCTTTGGTTTCTTTAAACCTATTAAACATACCTATTTTTTATTCTCTTATTTCAGTATCTGAATGAAGTCTTTGATAGGTTAATTCTGCTTGGTATTGATCATGATATCCTTGTTTTGTTATTTTGACTGTAAGTTCATTTTCTGTGAAACTTCATCTTTGAGAACTCTTGAGATTCCAGAAAATATTTGGTGGTTTCTGTGGGTTGCTTGGAGCATTACCAGCCTGAGACTACTTTATATGATATTTTTCACCAGAGTATTTTCTAGTACCATGCCTTGAATTCTGGCTACTAATTTGTATGAAGGCGATTTTTCTTTTTCGCATGTAGAAACTTTCTGTTATGGTCAAAGTGAACTGCTCCCTCTCCTGCACAGAGAGTGTTTCTATCACTCACCTACATGCTGATGGGTGATATAGTCCTGTGGAGTTTAATGGGGTTGGGGTTCGGGGGGGAGGCTGGCTTTGTTAGCTCTAAGGTTTTTTTTCCTTTGGACCTCAGGATGCTCAAAACAAGATTAGGGTCACCAGGACTATATTCAGTAGCTAACCTTCAAGATCCAAGCCAGCTTATATATCTTGCAGAATTCCTCCCGTTTCTACATTTGGATTTGCCAGTAATCATTCAAAAAGATACTTTTATAGTTCAGCCATCATTTTTTCTTATTTAAGTGGGAAAGTCATTTAGGACTTTCTAGTCTTCTATAGACTGGAAATGAAAGATAATTTTTTTTTCTATCCAGTTAAAGACATATACCACACTCAATTCCTGAGGTTAGTGTGAGTTTGGCATTTTTCCTGGACTTTCTCCTCTTTTACTGTGGTGGTAATTTTTCTAAAACAATATCATTTTTTTCCTGTTTTGTGTGTGAAGTGCTTTTTGAGAGTGAATGTAACAATAGGATTAATTACATTGAACCCAGTCTTCAAAGAACCTGTGTAGAATTCATGTATATCCTTAGGACGTCTGGTTTAATCAATCTTTACTCTCCTCAGGCTGTGTGGGAAATAAATACTTTCTTAGAGAATATCCCAGACCTAGAAGCACATAATATGTATTTCATAATCAGGTTTTAGTTTCAGCTTATTTACTTTTGTATGGTATCATTTTCTTTTTCTTTTTCTTCTTCTGGCTAGAGATGATGAAATGTCTTATGGTACAAATATATCATAATAATCTTACTTTAAAAATTATTTGCAGTGGAAGTATGCGAGACCTAACGGCGCAGGTGACTAGTGGTCTTCTGAAGTTCCCAGAAGTGACTATCCAAGCCCTTGGAGAAGACGAAATAACATTAGAATCTGTGCTTCGTGGAAAGTTTGCTACAGGTAAAATAACGTTGCTGAAAATTCATTTATTTGATTTGTAAGATAAATAATAGTAAACATATATTGTGACTCCTTTAATGCAGAAGAAAAAAAAGCAGAACCTGCTTAGAGTGGTCTTATATGTAAGTATATTACATCTACAACTACATATGTAATAATTTCTACCTACTTGAGCACATTTTCATTGAATATCCTGGGATATTATAATTCATTTTTCTTTATTACAATATCATATATTTTATACCTTTTAGTATTGAGTGTCTACATTTAAAAAGTAGAAATAATGCGTGGCTGGCCTTTCTTATTATAATTAGGCAGTTTTATTGGTGATGCGTTTAGATTAGTACCTGAGTAACCATATGGGTAGAAAAGGCTGACAGCAGTGCCCTGTGTGTGCATGCTCAGTCACGTACGACTCTTGCGACCCCATGGACTGTAGCCCACCAAGCTCCTCTGTCCGTGGATTTTTCCAGCAAAAATACTGGAGTGGGTTGCACTGATAGGTGGATTCTTTACCACTGAGCCACCAGGGAGGCCTGTAGTGCCCTAGGTGATAAAATATGTTCAGGAAGTCTTACTTCTTAATTCTGTTGATCTGAACAATATCTTAATAATGATCATGTTTTAAACTATGTAATGTACCCGAGAATTATACCAAACCATTAAATTATGGATTTCAGTCTAGTGAAATATATTGCAGAACACTTCTCTAAAAATGAGTGTGATAGCCATCCTTCCTAGCAGAAAGACAATAAAACATACAGATTAGTAATTTAGCTATTTATAGAGCTGTTGTCTTGACTATTAAAGGTAATAACACTACTTCTGTTACATACTAGGCATCATAACAACTTTTCATTGAGGGAGTGCTAGGTTTTTCTAATTAGGCACTTTTCTTTGTAACTGAAAATCAAATAGGTTAAGTAACTTGGTCCCAGTACACAGAAAGCAAGTTGTAAAAATGAGCTTTGAACCCATGTTTTCTGGACCCCCCTGTGCCATGCTACTTTTTAAAACTCTATCTTCTATCAGCTATAGTCTAGTATATACAGCTACCTATTTAGATGCATGGTTCAGTTCAGTTCAGTCGCTCAGTCATGTCCAACTCCTTGTGACTCCATGGACTTCAGCAGGCCAGGCCTCAACTTAGTAGTAAAAGTTACATTGTTCATCTAACTGTTGAAGGAGAAATTCCAGGGTCTCGTTCTTGCTTCCTCACTTCCTATATATTATTCATCAGCAAGCAAATCCTTTTAGTTTTGCCTCTGAGATGAATCTCTGGTCAGTTCACTTTTTTTTTGTTCATAGCCACCAACCAAGATGATAAGTAGGTTATCATCTCCCTACTTCTGCTTTGGCCCCAGCTTTTTGTCCATTCGCTGCTTAGCAGCTAGACTGACATTTAAAAACGTAAATCCGCAGCTGGACTGACATTTAAAAACGTAAATCAGATTGTCACTGCCCTGCTTAAAATCCAATTACTTTACATTGCATGCAGAATAAAATTCAGACTATAGACTAGCCAGGGGCCATAAAGGGCTTCTGGTATTTCCTATTATACTAGTTATATCTTGTCTCCTAGATTTTGAACTTTAAAGCGACAGAATATGTGTTATGTTTTTCTAACTCCTGTAACATGTAGTTTAACTCTTAATGTATAATGTAGTAAAAATACGAGTTTGGGAGTTAAGGAGACTTGGGATCCACTTTTGGCTCTGGTATTCATAGCTCCATGGGTTTGGGGCTATTTCATACAGTTGTATGAAAGTTTAGTTGCCTTGTTTCTGTATTGAAGTGTAACAAGGAGTAAAATTTAAGCATATATATAAGCATATTTAAGCATATAGCATGGTACCTTTACTGAATGGTTATTTTATTCTTATTGCAGTAGTTCAATTTATTTTACTGTTTTGAGGGCCACTCTGTTCTATAAATGCTTAGATTTCAATTTGAAGATAATGAGTTATAGATTATATATGTAACAGAGCTTACTGCTATTTAGTTTTGTTGTATACAATATTAAAATAAGCAAAATTTTTAATTTCTTTTTTCTTTTAGGGAAAAATGGACTTGCTTGCTTGGCCTGTGGTCCACAACTTGAGGTAGTGAATTCTCTAACAGGAGAGCGGTTGTCTGCGTATAGATTCAGTGGAGTAAATGAACAGCCTCCTATAATCCTAGCTGTGAAAGAATTCTCTTGGCAGAAGAGAACTGGATTGTTAATTGGATTGGAAGAAGCAGAAGGGAGTGTTCTCTGTCTTTATGACCTTGGTTTATCAAGAGTGGTTAAAGCAGTTGTTCTTCCTGGACGGGTAGGTACTGCTTAAGATATATGGCATTCTGTTTTCAAAACTAAACCCCTGCTGGTTACATGGGTGTGTTCACTTTGTATAAATTCATTGAGCTGTATAGGTTTATTTTTAGATTACTTTTTGTAAGTTTGTTATTTTTCATTAAAAAGTTTAAAGAGGTTAAAAATATTATCAAAACAACATTACATTTAAAGTGAAACTTTCCTTGGATAAAGAAGATATATGTATATATACATGCATAGTGGAATATTTCTCAGCCATCAAAAAGAATGAAATAATGCCATTTGCAGCAACACGAGTGGACCCTGAGATTTTAATACTAAGCAGATTGTCAGAAAGAGAAAGATAAATACCGTATGTGAAATATACAGATCAACATATCTGTGAAACAAAAACAGACTCACAGATAGAACAAATTTGTGGTTGCCAGAGGGGCTGAGGGGAGAATAGAGGAGGGAAAGATTGGGAGCTCGGGATTACCATAGGCAAACTATTATTTATAGGATGGATAAACAACAAGGTACTGCTGTGTAGCACAAGAAACTATATTCAATATTCTGTGGCAAACTGTAATAGAAAAGAATATATATAGAAGGAACATATATATGTATAACTGAATCACTTTGCTGTACAGAAGAAATTGACACACCACTGTAAGTCAGCTATACTTAAGTAATATTTTAATTATAACTTAATTTTGGTTAGAACATTACAAAGTAAAAATAATGGCATGTTGTGTTCTAATCTTTCATATGACAAGTATCATCTAAGTCTTACTCTTCCAGTTTTGTTTTACAAAGACACTGAAAATTTATAAAAACACTGTATTCATTACTATGACATTTTTTCCTTGCCTTTTTTATTTTTTCTTTTAATTTGAGCCTTGGAGAAATACGAGAATTATGTCTTTCTTACTATTTTTGATTTGACTAATATACATTTAAATATTGGGTTTCTTTATATTCACATTTGTTAATTCTAACATACATATGCCTTCTATATGCCAGATATCTTATCTGGTAGTAATTATAGAAATCGAGTTGTTTCTTCAAACTTATTACTCCTCTTTTTCCATGGTGAGAAAATGTATACACTCACAAATACACAAAAACCATGGAAGAATAGATGCCTATATGAAAGAAGTATGCACTTAGATACACACAAAAGTATATGTAGGTTTGTATGCATATATATATGTAATGTATATAGTCATAGAATAGAATTTTTAAACTTAAAAGGGAGCTTAATGACAAAAGATAATGTTTTTATAGTGAAGAAACAGACCCAGTGGGCTAATGTAAAGTCTGAAATAATTTATAGCCTGATACCTTATATGTACTTGCCAGTGATAATGATTTTAAAGACAGAATTATTTGGCAGTTTATTGAGTGCTTACTGTAAATCAAGCTATGTGCTAGATTTTACAAATAAGTAGATAAATTGAACCTGGTCCGTGCTGTCCAAAAAGGCTTGTAGTCTAGTAGGAGAAGACAGATTATAGGATTATAGTATAAATAAGTGCTTTAATACATTTTAGAACATGAAGAACACCTGGATGACTTCTACTGAAAAAGATTGGACATTTCAGGCTAAGAGACCCAACATGTAAAAAGTCACAGTATATGGAACATTTGGGAAACTAGACTTACGTAGAATGGCAGGGAAGAGTAGGAGGAGGAAGTGGGAGCCAGAGATGGTGAGGATTGAGATTGTGAATAGCATGTTGTGCAGTTAGAGGCCTCCTTCTAAAGTCTGTAGGTGAAATTTTTAATTGAAAGCAGAATTGTAGTGTAAAAAGCCCTTTGGTTGGGTAGTTTAGGTAAATAAGGATGATGAACTGCACTGAGGAAATGGCATAAGAAATGAAGACTGTGGAACAGATTGCAGAAGTGTATTCCAGAGGCGACACGGACAGAACTTGTTGACTTCTAATTGGATGAGTGGTTGATGCCAGATGAAATATAGGGGAAGGAAAAGACTGGGAGAGGAGTGACAGGTAGCTTCAAAAGGAGTTCAGTCAGCTGACTTTTTTTTTTTTAAAAAACAAAGGCAGAGTATCACCTCTTAAATTTTCTTTTAACTCCCTTTAAAATTACTTAAGGTAGCATTATCAGTAGCTTCATATGTAATATTTATATGAGGAATGCAGATTATTTATCCTTCACTGAAGGAATTACAGAAAACATACTTCAGTATTATAGACATTATTACCATAATTTAGAAAAGGAAGATAATCCATGAAATTATGGCTTTCAGAATTAGAAACACTAAAGAATGTTTTGTGTACTAATGAAATACTGAGAAAGCCAGTGTTTTGTCTGTAATAATAGATTACAGCCTGAAACAAACTTTAACCTTACATTGACATGTAAACCACTGATAGCAAATTTTCTCTTTTCTTTCTAGGATATTCATTAGTATTATAATAGAAATCACCAAATACTTATCAAGTATCGTACCGAATTAATTTCTGTGAATCAATAGGGAACAGAAGGAAAGCTAAGTGTAAACTAAAATACAGGCTATTTGGTACAGACATTGAAAATTTGACTCATGAGGTGAAAAGGGAAAGTAGAACTCCATAGTGTAACTACAGTATGATTTTCTTTAAGTAATTTCAGTCCTTATTAAACTCAGAGGTCCAATTAGTGTGAAAGCTTTGTGTGAAGTCCATTATAATGTAGTCCTTTTAAAGGTTAGACCTCTTCAGGCTTTACGGCATAAAAAGGACTTCAAAAAAAAAACGTAAACAGTAAATTTTTCTGGAATGATTTATTTTTAGTCTTTGGAGAAGAAGCTGTATATACTTTTACAGTAGCTGGTTTAGAGTTTTAAAGTGAGAAGGATCTAGGTTTGAATTTTAATGGCTTAATGACTGTTACTTGAGTAACTCAGCTAAATTTTCTAAGCCTCAGAGTGTTTCATCTTTAAACGGGTGTAACTATATATAGTCCAATATCAAAGGGTTATCGTGCGTTGATTAGCATAATGTCTGGAATATGGTAAACTCTAGGTAAACGTCAATTGTTGTTCCAAGTGCATGTTGTAATTCTTACATCTGAAGATTTCATAATGCTTCTCAGATTCACAAGTATCAAATGCAGATTTGGGCTTCTATATTGGAAGTGTTAATATCTGTATAACTAGTAACCTGTTTTAACTTCAGAACTTGTTTCTTATGTATTTAATTGTGTTTTCTCACTTTGTTTGAGGAAAACAAATGATGCATTCTGCTTTCTAGGTAACAGCTGTTGAACCTATAATTAATCATGGAGGAGCCAGCGCAAGCACTCAGCATTTACACCCAAGTCTGCGATGGCTTTTCGGGGTGGCAGCTGTGGTAACTGATGTTGGACAGATCCTTCTTATTGATCTATGTTTGGATGACTTGTCATGCAGTCAGAATGAAATAGAGGCATCAGGTAATTAATTAGTCATTCTTGGCTTAAAACCCAAAATTGAACACCTGAATATTCTGATGCATTGGATTGGTTTTTTGTGTTTTTTTTAATAATAATAAAAAAAAAGAGTCAACTTATGTGTGTTTTTTAAAAATTGTGTGCTTGTATTGTTTTATTGTTTCGTGTGCCATGGATATTTTTTGCATGAGTTACTATGTTTTATTGATAAAAGTGTTTATAGACTAAAGTAGTTCCTGAAAGAAAGACATGTTCCCAGATACACAACTAAATAACATCATTCAGGTTATTAAGTAAATACCAGAAGAAGAGCTGAAAGGTATAAAATCTTGATCCTTATCAGACAGTATAAAATTGTCCAACTATGTAGGATCTAACATACTGTTTTTGGCATACTGTTTATGTTCCTGTGGTAAGCCCAAGATAGAAATAATTTGATAGAAAACAACAGTAATTTAAAAGTCTTCCCTCACAAAATAGCATCTTGAAATAGAACTAAAGCTTAATTAATTAGTAAGTAAAGAGAGGGCAGTGACTCTTTGGTAGAGAATCCACCTGCCAGTGCTGGAGATAGGGCTTCAATCTCTGACCCAGCAAGATCGCACATGCTGCAGAGCAACTGAGCTCACGTGCCACAGCTGTTGAACCTGTGCTCTAGAGCCTGGGAGCCATAGTGCTGATCCCACGTGCCGCAGCTCCTGAAGCCTCTGGGCCTAGAACCTGTGCTCTGCAACAAGAAAAGCTGCCCACATTGAGAAGCCAGCACATCCAACCGGAGAGTGGCCGGTGCTCACCACCAGATAAAAGCCCGCCCAGCAGCAAAGATGCAGCTCAGCCAAAACTGAATAAATAAATACAAATTTTTTATAAAATGTAGAGAGACTATTTCCTCTTTTGGTACTGTTGTGCTTAGTCCCTCAGTCATGTCCAACTCTTGGAACCCCCTGGACTCTAGCCCGCCAGGCTCTTCTGTCCTTGGAATTCTCCAGGCAAGAAGACTGGAGTGGGTTGCCATTTCCTACTCCAGGGGATTTTTCCAACCCAGGAATCAAACCTGGATCTTCTGCATTGCAGGCAGAGTCTTAACTCATTGAGCTAGAGGGAAGTCCCTTTTTTTTAGTACTATGTGTATATTTATAAATCTTCTCTTCAGTAGTAGTTTGTTTTTGTGGTTTATGTTACTCTTGATTGGTTTATGTAGGAAGAAAAGCTAACCTAAAAACTTTAAAAAATATGTGTATTATCTATAAAGTTTTAGGAAAGGACTGTTTAAACTTGAGGACCTTCTTGATTTTTAAAATAGTCCTGTAATATTAGTGCAGATCTTATAATTTTTGGATCAGCTAAGAAACAGATACAAATAATCAATATTTTGTCCCAATATATAATAATGAGTATAACTATTAAGAACTGTTGGTATGTAATAAAACTGATTAAAACTACAATATTTTGGTAAAAATTATGTTTGACAAGAAATTGAAGAACCAGATTATCTGATCAAAATTTAGATCTGCAAAATATTATGTGGAAGAGTTTGATTTGGTAGAAATAATGGCCCCACATGCACTTAAGGGAAAAAAGTTCTCATAGTGATGGAAACTACACCTTGAAATTTGATATTGAGGTCTGATTGATCTTAATAAAATCTTGGTTATAGTTTAAATGGAAAGAATTGATTAGTAAGAATGGCAGTAACTAGAAATGAATTTGTGGACTATTAGAAATGATTTAGCTACTGTTTGTAGAAAATTGATGAAAGAATTAAATAATCATAAAGGAGTTTGCTCCAGAGTGTGTTTTGTGCATGATATCATTATAGTTGTAAGGCTAATTAAAATACCTGTATTCATAGTTAAAACTCATCAGATTGAAATAGAGTTGAAAACATGTTTTATTTCAGTAGTCAGTAGTTCCTTTCCACACAAGAGTAATTTTATAGTGAAATTTTATAATTTTAATTTTATAGTGAATTTTTTCTCAGTTATGAGAATTAGAAAGCTGGTGAATTTTATAGCATAGAAAAAGCTGAGTTTGGGAGTTTAAGCAAAATGTATATTTTTGTTTATATAAATAATGTATGATTACAATTATTTAGACTTCAATGAAACACACATAACATAGAAAATGAAGTTCCTAAGATTTATCATACTATAAGTACTGTTTGTAACTTTTCTAAACTTAACAGTGTTTCTTATACATCTTCACACACATCACTACATAAAGAGTCTGCTTTATTTTCTTGAATAACTTTATAGTATTCTATTGAATGGATTAGTTATTTTGGCATAGTTTTATCATTTGCTATTTTCTGAGGAGAAAAAATCAGAAGCAGGATGGACTGGGGGGTACTCATACAAGTATAATGTGCTAGGATTTTTTCCCTCTTCGTTAACAGCATTGAGGGAATCTACTCTTGCACAACAGTTATAGCAAAAAATGAGCCTGAATTTTTAAATGTAAACATTTGGAACATTCTCAAGTAGAATAATAAAAGAATTCCCACAAACCTGTTACCTAAGTTCAATTTAGTTTTCAAAATTTACCGTATGGGCATGTGTTTTATTTCCCTTTGTTCCCTTCTCTTTTTGAGTCTATTAATTTAAAGCAAATAATGATTATTTTACTACTAATCATGATGCCATTTACCACTGTTAAAAGCATTAATGATTACTTGATACAGTGTTAATTACTAGTCCATAATGAAATTGCTATGATTTTCTCTAAAGCATCTTTTTGCATTTGAATTGTTTGAACCAGGATCCAAACACATTTGACAGTTTGCATCTCATGTATATTTAAATGTAGAGCAATCTTTCCTCTATCCTCTCCTTATTCATTTATTTTTAGTTCTACTGTTTTGCTGAAGATACTATTTTGGAATAATCTGTGTATCTTCATGTGGTGTCATTTACATTTTATATTTTCTGTAAATGTAAGTTAGCTCAGATTAGATTTAGATTTAACATTTGACAGCTATCTTTCAGAAGTGCTGGGTATTTCATAATGGTTCACATCAGGAGGCACAGGGTGTCCTGTTTTATATTTAATGGTCAGTGGGTTTAGGTGATGACAGCATGGTTCATCAACCTTTGTACCAGTGGTTCTCAACTGGGGGTGGTTTTTTTGCCCTCTAGATTTTTGGTTGTGTTTAGAGATAATTTTGGCTGTTAATACTGGAGGGAGAAGGTGCTAGTGGCATCTAGTAGATAGAGGGCAGAGATGCTGTTAATATCCTATAAAGCACAAGACAGCCCCCCCCAACAGAGAATTATCTGACCTAAAATGTTAATAGGGCCAAGGTTGAAAAATCATACTTGAAATTAGTTGTTTCTCCATTGACATTGTTGCCTAGATGTCTTATTTCAATAGGGCTGCAAAAATGCTTTTAAAATTCTGTTAATCTAAAAAGAATTTTTTTATTAACTAGGTGTATTTGTTTATCTTGAAATACAATTTGTACCGAAAAGGCAGAATAAATGCATATGTTACTGTTTCTTTAAGTACTGATTTTCCAAGTAAGAAGCTGGTACTCAGCTACTTTCAGTGGTTCAGTAAGGTAGGTCTCTTACAAGTAAAGAAGGTAGAAACTCATGTGGTTTTACATAATACTTATATTGCTTTATTTGTTTACTTTCATTATTTTTTGTTGTTGTTCTCAAAGTGTCCTGTTTTTGCTAATGAAGGCACCTTCATGGAATCTGACTTATCACCTTAGATTTTGATAGATTTCTGGCACAGGATATACCAGGCTCATGGGAGAACCAGCCATTGTCCGAGGGGAATATTTAGGTTGTTACTCCTAATTTGAATAAAGAAACCATCAGCTTTATTTATGATTGTTAAGGAAGTTAATTTCTTATTCACTTATTTGTTTTTGGCTGTGCTGGGTCTTTGTTGCTGGGCTCAGGCTTTCTCTAGTTGCCGTTAGCAGGGGCTATTTTCTAGTTGTGATGCACAGGCTTCTCATCGCAGTGCATCTTTTGTTGCTGAGCATGGACTCTAGGGCTCTCAGGCTTCAGTAACTGTGGTACCCAGGCTCTAGAGCACAGGCTCAGTAGTTGTGGCGCATAGTTACCCCACAGCATGAGGGAATCCTCCGAGATCAGGGATTGAACCCGTTTGTTTCTCTCTCCTGCATTGGCAGGCGGATTCTTTACCACTGAGCCACCAGGGAAACATCGAGAAAACTAATTCTGTTAAAATGGATAACATTTGATACGTACTGTGAGATTTTAAAGATGTTACACAATTAAATGTGTTTTGAAAATTACATTTAAAATAAACGTGGCTAGTTCATATAGTCAGAATGCTTTGCTATCACTAATCTTATTTTAATTGACCCCAGTAGTTTTAAGCTGCTGATTGAATAATGGGTGACATAGTTGGTTTTATGCTGTTTATAGTTTGTTAATCTTACTTGTCCTATTTATTTTTTAGACCTTGAAGTTGTAACTGGCATCCCAGCTGAAGTACCGCACATCAGAGAAAACGTGATGCGAGAAGGACGCCATCTGTGTTTTCAGTTAGTCAGCCCATCGGGAACAGCCGTTTCAACCCTTAGTTACATAAACCGGACAAATCAGCTTGCTATAGGTTTTTCTGATGGCTATCTAGCACTTTGGAACATGAAAAGCATGAAAAAAGAGTAAGGACAACTTTTTAATTATTTATTAGAAATTTCTTTCTGAATATAATCAGTTACTTATGTTTAAGATTAGCATAAACAGGAAAAGGGTAGACTAAGGATTGAATGCATAAGTTTTCATTACATGAAAACATGACTTAGTATAAAAAGGAGTGACTTAGTCAAAGTCACTCAGTCGTGTCCGACTCTTGCGACTCCATGGACTGCAGCCCCCAAGGTTCTTCTGTCCATGGGATTCTCCAGGCAAGAATACTGGAATGCGTTGCCATTTCCTTCTTGCACATCAATTTAAGTTGAGTCAATGTATTTAAAAGGAATTTTGCTGAATTTCCTGCTAGTCCAGTGGTTTGGACTCGACACTTTAACTGCCGTAGCACAGATTCAATCCCTGGTCAGGGAACCAAGATCCTGTAAGCTGCACAGCACAGCAAAAAAAAAAACCCAACCTGGCATTTTAGTCATTGTGGAGTTCAGTTTGCTAATAAACTTTGACACTACTAAGATATCTGGTATGAATTCTTTCAGAAGTACTTTTCTGTATAACCATATGTGTAAGGTAGTGAGTAGTTCTCAATTGACAGGAAAAAAAAAAGACTTTTTAAGAAAATTGCAAAATACTGTGTTTAAAATTTTTATGCTGTCAAAAACTTCCCCCAAATATAATTGTATTGATACTTTTAAATCTTTATTTAAATTGCTGAGGAATCCATTTTATTAATTTACCTTTATTTATTGAATTATTGAATTACCTCCCTTTATTGAGGGAGGTAAGGCACTATAGGTTTTAAATCATATCTCTATTGAGTTAAATAGATACCTATTTGTCCTTTAAGTTTTCAATTTAATATTTCTTCCTTTTTCTTCCAAGTAATATTGGAATATTTTCTTGAGTAACTTGCCTTTCAAATGAGTCAACAAAATAGTCACCTTTCCAAACTTTCTGCTCAGTTTGTCTCACCAACAAATTGGTACCTACTTGGCAGTGTTTGATTATAAATGTTTGCCAAGTTTGAAGTGACGGAGAAAGAGAGATGGAAAATAACAGTGTATATATATCAGACCTTTTTTTTTAACCTTTGGTTCTTTGATGATACTGAGGTGTCAGCCCCTGAAGTAAACACTGACTGCCCGTGCACTTGCTCACACTCAGGTTTTCTGCACAGTGCTCGTGATGAAGTGACAGTGCTGTTCCCTAGTAGCTCCCTCTGGGAATTCCATCTTCACTGTCTTCCCTTTTATCAGCTCTTGTCTTTGAATTGCTCACAAAGGAATGCCTGGAGAACCTGGCTTCTAGAGGGTTTTCTTGAACACTATCTTCTCTTCACTAATTGTGCTTTATCAAGGGATTTGTGAAAAGTCTTCAGATTCTAACTCATTCTGTTGTAGTAATGGGAAACTGACCCAGCTGAAGCAGCTGAAGTGGAGTGTTGTGGCGTTATTTAATCTCTTTCTAGAGTACCTGTTATTGGGGAACAGGACGTAGTGGCATACATTTATATGACTGGAAGGAATAGTTTGTGCTTTAGTGATTCTAACCCTTCCTAGTTCTACCTGGGAAACGGGGTGCCATGCTCATTTTCTTGATGTCTTTTACCCTCTGTGTTTTTGAAGATAAGATGATTGTAAGAGCAGTAACCCAAATTCTTACATGAGGCATCTTCTTCCTTTTTCATGAAATTGTAACTTAGAAGTGTGAAGTGTACTGATCTTTGTGCCTGTTGCAGATACTACACTCAGTTGGAAGGTGGAAGAGTTCCTGTATATGCTGTCACTTTTCAAGAACCTGAAAATGACCCTCGTAATTGCTGTTACCTCTGGGCTGTCCAGTCTACCCAAGATAGGTAAATGTGATACGTGTGGTTTTTAACGTTTGTCAAGAATGGCATGGCAGTTAATTTCTTTTGCAAAGCTTTGTGCTATGTTGCCTCTTTTTAATGAGAGCCACATAATTCAGTGGATTAGTAAGTTGCCATTGAAATGACTTCAAAAGGTAAATAATTGTTCCTGTATGTTTGAGTAAGTCTGAGATGTCAGTAAGAAGAAATTGTGCTTGCTGGACTTGTTTGGATGTAATATATATTTCAGAGAGTAAGCTGATGACACGTTAGTAGGCAGCTTCTCATTGCTCAGACAATTTTTATGGTCTTCTGTGTTCTCTCATAAGAACATTTTTCCTCTTTTATAATCTCATTCCTTTTTTCTCTTTATTGTATATGCCTCTCATTTTTATGTATCCCTACTTTGTTCTCTAGTACTTGCCTTTTGCTGTATATTCCTAAGGTTAATTTGGTTAATTTTGCCTTCTCTTTCATAAGCTTTAATTTTAGCTCAGTGTAGCTTTTGAGAAATCTTTCCTTTCAGTTTAATTTCCAACTGGTTAAGCTCATTCATTTCCAGTGCTGGAACGGTGTAAGTATTGATTTTCTCTTATGTTTCATTGATGTTTAGTGCTTTCTTTGGTGTTCCCAGTACATTCTCTTCCTAAGGCTGTTCTGCTTTAAATGCTAGATATCTGAATTGTGGTCAGCTTGGGTTTTCGTGTTAGGGTTCCTCACTTTGAGGTTTTGTCTTAAGCTTTAGCACATCAGTGAAGGAAGAATTAATTGATTTGTCACTTCTGTCAATCCTGGAGGAAAATCGAAATAAAAATATAGAGACAGCTATTGGAATAGTCCTCATTAGGTCCATATTTCCATCCAAGTGTGATGTGGGCTGGCAGCAGCTTGAGTAATGTGCCTTGTGAAGACTCCATGTGGTGAATAAGATAGGACATTTATCTCAACAATTTTTGTATCCCATTTATTTTTTTTTCCAATACTGTCTAAAGCACACCTATTGAAGAAAGGGAGAAAGAATGAATTTTGAGTAGTGTTATGGTCTCAGTCATGTAAGATGTCACCTAAAATATGCAAGCAACATAAGCTTAAGTTAATTAGAATCAATAAAAATTAAATCAGCTATTTCGAAGGACTACATTTTGTGAAAACAACCAAGTAAAACTAAAGTCTTTATATTAACCTCAGTTTTGTCACATGCACTCAATATTGTACACAAATTAAATCTATTTGAGCAATAAGAGGTACTTAATGCATTAATATGGTATTTAGTATTTCTCCTCAGCTAATTTCTGTTTCTTTCAGTGAAGGGGATGTTTTGAGTTTACATCTGCTTCAGCTGGCCTTTGGTGACAGAAAGTGTTTGGCATCAGGACAAATCTTATATGAGGTAAATGGTGATACCGATTGATAGTATCAGTTTTGTTTACTGTTTACCTATTTTAAGTCTTTGTTTTAAGCTGTCGAGATATTGCAATCTTTTCTTCTATTCAAGTTAATACTGTCTTCATAATATAATGTAAAAAGTATTAGATTTAGGGATCAAGTCATTGGTATTTTACCAAGGTGGCAATCTTAAAATCTTCAGGTATAATTTTTCTCTAGAATGAGGAGATTAGATAGGACTCAAGCTTATGGCCTAGTTGGTAGCCAGGAAAAATAACCCCACTTTGTTGCTCTAATATAATAAACAGTAAGCCACGGGGTAGACTTTATAGCCTGGTCGCTTACAGTTATAAGAGAGGATATATGCATCTAGCATTTTAAGAGACTGTTTTTCTGGCTGAATTGTTGAGAAGTAGTGAAGTGCTGTTAATAACCAAATAACCATATTTGGTTAGCTGTCACAATACCTTCTCTAGAACAGGCTTTTTAACCTCATATTTGAGGGTGTGTGATTGGGTTTTAGGGAATTCACGAAGCCCTTCAATTTTGTGTGGTATTTTTATGATCACAGTGTCTATGTCATCCCTGAGCCCCCCTCCTCCAACTCTCCAGTTCCACATCTGTGGATTCAGTCAATCTTGGATCAGAAATATGAAGGGGAGGAGTTGCAGAAGGTTCCAGAATACAAAACTTGAATTTGCTGTGCCATAGCAACTATTTATATGGCATTCACATTGTATTAGGTATTAATAAGTGATCTAGAAATTATTCAAAGTATATAGGAGGATGTGCATACATTATATGCAAGTATTACACCATTTTATGTAAGAGACTTGAGCATCCACAGATTTTGATATTGGAAGAAGGTCCTGGAACCAGTTCTTCATGGAGAACAAGGGAAAACTATGCATTCTTCTAGAGAAAATTTCATAGCTTTTGTCAGATTCTTACAGGGATCAGTGAATAAAAATTTAAGAACTAGAGCAAGAACGTCAATGAAAACAAAGAAGTAGGTTTGCTGGTTTAGAGAATATGTGTTTGTAATTTCATTGCTTAGGTCCAATTTATACCCCAACCAGTAATGCATGAAGGTTCCTGTGTTTGATAACAGCTTTAGAAGATTTATTGATAATTATTTTTGAGAAACAAAATTAGCCTTTTTATTTGTGTTTTATCCCATGTGTAAATTTTAAAGCGTTCTTCAATAATTGGTTCTCTTCAGTCTTTTACTTTTTTGTTTTCTTTATATTGTGTGGAAATTCTTGAACATTTAGTTTCAGAATAACTTTTTCTTAGAATCCTATTAAGACATAGATTGGTGTACATTTTATATTTCAGGGATTGGAGTACTGTGAAGAAAGATACACACTGGACCTCACAGGTGGCATGTTTCCTTTGAGGGGACAGACTGGTAATACCAAACTTTTGGGATGCCAGAGTATAGAGAAATTTCGATCTCATGGTGACAGGGAGGAAAGCGTGAATGAAGGTTGGTTTAAAGCATTTTTATTATATATCATGTGAATGCTTGATTTAAGATTTGTCTTGATTTAAGATATATTACAGATATTGGTTTCTAGAGTTTGTATTCCTGGCAGTTAAGAAGTTAGAATACTAATTGTGGGCTTTATTTAGGACTGTGTGAGATCCAAGGTATTTCTTGTTCTCCAGATCGTGATATGTAGAACTCAGGAATTGAATAGATGAAGGAAATGAACAGCCTCTTTATTTTGATCTGGCTCTCAAAACAGATACACACAAAAAGGTCTCTAGTTGTGACTAGTATGAGTAGTCTCTGAATAATGTTTACTTCTGTATTTTTTGAGACATATACAGCAAACATGCTTTGTTGTCTTGAATTTTTTGTTTCCCCTAGTGTCATCCCTTCTTCCTGGTAAATATTGTGACAGAATGAAAATGGCATAGATTTTAGAATCCAACATGGATTCAAATCCTAGCTCTGTCACTTGTTGTGAAAGTGAAGTCTCTCAGTTGTGTCGACTCTTAGCGACCCCATGGACTGCAGCCTACCGGGCTCCTCCATCCGATTTTTCTAAGCAGGAGTACTAGTGTGGATTGCCATTGCCTTCTCCAGGGAATCTTCCCAACACAGGGATCAAACCCAGGTCTCCCGCATTGTAGGCAGACACTTTGCCATCTGAGCCACCAGGGAAGTCTTTTAACAGATTATTTAACATTTGTGACTAAGCCTTTGTTTCCTTATCTGTGAGTAGAATAATACATTTATACCTTCTGCAAAGGATGGTTGTTAAGAATTGAATGGGACAACATGATAGGTTTATTCAGTTCTGGGAATGCTTATTGGGGCCCTGGTTTAGCTTGTTCCTATTGGGATTTATTCTCATGTATAGCTTTTTCATCCTAGAGATTTCCTCTGTCCTGGTCCCCATTTTTCATATCCAACTAAACATGTCAAAACAGAATTTATGTAACTCTGTCTCTTACTCTCCACTCATATCTTTTTTATATTTAGTTATGTCTTGGATTTTTACTTCCCTTTTTCCTTCTATTGGTCTCTCATCTTTGTTCCCATCTTTCCATTCCACGTACCAATTGGGTACCTGTCTCTTTCCCTTACCACCACTGCCTTAGCATATAGCTGGATCAATCCTTCTCAGCTAGAATTCTTCTACACAATTAAGCCCTAAAGCCCAAAGGCATCTATTTTAAGTATTGATATTCTCTGGGCTTCCTGGGTGACTCAGAGGTAAAGAATCCCCCTGCCAAAGCAAGAGATGTGGGTCGGGACGATCCCTTGGAGGAGGAAATGGCAACTCACTCCAGTTTCCTTGCCTGGGAAATCCCATGGACAGAGGAGCCTGGCAGGCTACAGTCTACGGGGTTTCAAGAGTCAGGCATGATTAAGCTTGCACACTTCTGTGTGCGCACACACACACACACACACACACACACACAGTCTCTGGTACTAGCAATGATTTATTTGTGGGAGAACTTTCATTCAAATCATTTTCTACTTTCTCCTTACAGCACCTTGAAGTTGCCAAACTGTTAACTGAAGACAAGCCAAAGTTACTGTTTTTCTGATGAATACATTTTAATAAGGTCTTCTTGAAATAGAAAAACAGTCAAGATAGAAGTGAATAAACCTTTTGTTACAGAATAAATGGTAGAAATGTGTTTTAACAAATCAGTTATGAGTTAAACTTCTTAGTTTATGGGGAAATCTAATTATATTTGTTGTATTTATTTTGAGATTATTTATCCTATTTTTAAAAATTATCTCTTTTAGCTCTGTCTCCTGACACCAGTGTTTCAGTCTTTACCTGGCAGGTGAATATATATGGACAGGGAAACCCTTCTATATATTTGGGGCTTTTTGACATAAATCGTTGGTACCATGCGCAAATGCCAGATTCGTTAAGGTATGATTTCTCTGTGTATGTATTTATATTTATAGGAATTTTTATGTGTAGTAGTTTATTGACTTAATAATTGTATAAAATTTCTTTTAGATCAGGAGAATATCTGCATAATTGCTCTTATTTTGCATTGTGGTCACTGGATGCTGTTGTAAGTAGGACTTCTCCACATTACATCTTGGATATATTAGTACATGAGAGAAGTTTAACTCGAGGAGTTCCTCCCTCATATCCACCTCCTGAGCAGTTTTTTAACCCAAGTACTTACAATTTTGGTACGTATTTAACATTATTTTTTGAGAAAAATAACATGTAAGAGTATGTATATTTGTGCTGTGTGTAGTATATTATCGTTCATTTCTCATTATTATTAGTTAACATGTATGGAAAAGTTATGATGTTAACTTGATATATGTACACAAGAGATTTAATGGTTATATGTTTCATAGAAAAATTATCGATATTTGAATTTGCTGTAAAACATTATAAGTATTTCATATTAAGTGAACTTGTGATAAGCTTTGGTGTCTTGTTAGGATAGAAATACAGGGACAAATTATTTTAAAATTTATTGTATGTAGTAATACCATGCCTTGCCTAGTAATCTGTTCTTAGGATAAATTTTGTTGTACTAATACCATCCCAAATATAACATGTAAGTGGATTTTTAAAGTCTTTTTTCTTTTTTTTTTAGATGCCACTTGTTTGTTAAACTCAGGAGTTGTTCATATAACTTGTACTGGCTTTCAGAAGGAGGTAAGAAATAACAATTTGGACAGAGTGTTTCTTCTTGAGATGAACTCAGACCATGGATTTAAACTTTAATGTTATTTATATAAACTACTCTTTCATCTTAAAAGGTAGCTTCTGCAAGGTATATGAGATAGCAGCTAGTAGCATCAATTACTAACGGCAACCTTCTAGGAAGAGGTATTAGGGTATTTATAGCAGCTTTATATGGATGTTAGCTCCTGAACCCCAAGCAAAAGTAAGTCAATACCTTACTTTAGTCCATCTTCTTAATTCTCTTCCTTCTTAAAAAGCTTATGGGTAAATGATGTAATGCAAAAAAGGTTCCTAGCACAGTGGCACAGTGACTGGCTCAAAGTGGTTTAAGACTCTATGTTGAAAATACTTTTCCAGGAAAACATAAAGTGGCATATCCTTAAAATGATAATCAGCTAGAAATGGATGAATGTCATATTTATACTTCATATCAGATCTCTTTTACATTAGACCAAGAAGAATAAACTGCAGACTTTTTCTTTTGTGTGTGTTAAGTTTGTTAAGATCTGTTACCAAGTCTATCAGCTTTATAGAGGATAACAGGGTTACCTTATATATAAGCAATTTAAATACCATTATCAGTAGTAGTATTTGTGACTGATAAACATTGGTTACTTCAAGAACCTATAAGCTCTTTTCCTTTCAAGAAGTACAGAAATGTAGTCTTCCACAATTTTCATTCAGGACCTTTTAGTTTTCTTCATACTGTTAAGTATAAAGTAGGGTAATGGATTATTTGAGTTGATCAGTGACTGATATCTTATTAATCAATCTGTTATAGACTTTGACTTTTTTAAAGAAATCAGGACCATCTCTCAATGAAGTCATTCCTGATGGTTATAATCGATGTCTTGTGGCTGGCCTTCTCTCACCAAGACTTATTGATATTCAACCTTCCAGTTTAAGTCAGGTGAGAGATTTTTAACTCTTGTTGTTTCTTTTGGATCATGTCATTAGCTTTCTATTACAACAAAAATCTATTAGATAATTTCTTAAAAAGTAAATTAAGTAGTGTAATGCCAGCTTTGCATGTCAGTAGCTGTGGTTCTTGGATTTGGCTTAAAATTCATACCTGCAGGATCCCATAGGTATAACTTGACACCAGGTCTATAGGCTAGTGAAAAAAAAGCTGACTTAAAACTCAACATTCAAAAAATGAAGATCATGGCATCTGGTCCCATCACTTCATGGCAAATAGATGGGGAAACAAAAGAGTGAGAGCCTTTATTTCCTTGGGCTCCAAAATTACTGCAGATGGTGACTGCAGCCATGAAATTAAAAGACTCTTGCTCCTGGGAAGAAAAGCTATGACCAGTATAGACAGCGTATTAGAAAGCAAAGACATTATTTTACTGACAAAGGTCCATCTAGTCAAAGCTATGGTTTTTCCAGTAGTCATGTATGGATGTGAGAGTTGGACTATAAAGAAAGCTGAGCACCGAAAAATTGATGCTTTTGAACTGTGGTGTTGGAAAAGACTCTTGAGAGTCCCTTGAACTGCAAGGAGTCCAACCAGTCAATCTGAAAGGAAATCAGTCCTGAATGTTCATTAGAAGAATTGATGCTAAAGCTGAAGCTCCAATATTTTGGCCACCTGATGCGAAGAACTGACTCATTAGAAAAGATCCTGATGTTGGGAAAGATTAAAGGTGGGAGGAGAAGGGGATGACAGAGGATGAAATGGTTAGATGGCATCATCAACTCGATGGACATTAGTTTGAGTAAACCCCAGGAGGTGGTGATGGACAGGGAAGCCTGGTGTGCTGTGAGTGGGGTCACAAAGAGTTGGACATGACTGAGCAAGACTGAACTGAACTATAGGCTAGGAAACATTATGGATGCATCAGGCATGTCATGAGTAGAAGTCATAGTTGTTTTAATAAACCCTTGATGTGATTTCTGATGGTTTGAGAACCACTGCTCTATAAAAACTGCTCTTATGAAAGCCTATTAGTAAAGATTCCAGGTTTCTGCAAATCACAAGAGTTACGAGAGTCAGCCTTAGTCATGGAAGCCAGGCTTAATTTCCCAATGGATACATAAAAATATTGTAAAATCCACACAGTTTTTAGAGTCACAATACATTTTACCAGTCAGGAGACATTTTTAAACAGTGTTGTCTAGTAACAACTTACAGTTCAACATTTTAAGTTGGTATTTGCTGAAAGTAAACAAACCCTGGGTCGTTTTTCCTTGGAGAAAGAGAAAATGTTTTAATAACTCTTTCCCCTCAAATAATGTTTGAATTAAGTTATTTAAATGATTGCAGATATGTAGCATAATGAATTGTTAGGGAAGGAGCCTTTTAAATATCAGATGAAATGTGAATATTGCTGCTGACGGTTTAACACCTGCAGTTGGACTCTAATACCTAATGTCATGAAAATAAGAGAACTAGTCAATCTGTTATCAGGATTTTTTTTTCCTTTCTCCCCTCCTCCCTTTTGTATTACTGTACTGAGCAAATATTGACCATGTAGTCATGTTCAGTCAACCCTCGGTATCCATGAGGGATTGGTTTCCTGGACGCCCTTACATACCAAAATTGAAGGATGCTCAATTAACTTATTGGAGAAGGCAATGGTGCCCCATTCCAGTACCATTGCCTGGAAAATCCCATGGACGGAGGAGCCTAGAAGGCTGCAGTCCATGGGGTTGCTGAGGGTTGGACACGACTGAGCAACCTCACTTTCACTTTTCACTTTCATGCCTTGGAGAAGGAAATGGCAACCCCCTCCAGTGTTCTTGCCTGAAGAATCCCAGGGATGGGGGAGCCTGGCGGGCTGCCGTCTATGGGGTCACACAGAGTCAGACACGACTGAAGTGATTTAGCAGCAGCAGCAGCAGCAGCAATTAACTTATATAATAAGGCATAGTATTTGCATATAACCTGTGCACACCCACCTATGTACTTTAAATCATCTCTAGATTAAAGTACTTAATACAACATACATACATGTCAATAGTTACTGGCACACCTCAAATTCAGGTTTTGCTTTTTGGAACTTTCTGTAATCTCCCCCACCCTCAAATGTTTCCTATCTGCAGTTGATGAGGAACTGACTGGATATCAACATTTCAGTTTCGTTTTGCTCTTTGTAGAACCCCTTTAGACAAATATTGACTATCCTTAGTTGGTCTTATGTTAGCTTATCTTTGCTTTCCAGCTGTGTCTCGTTTGCCTCTGATTTTGCTTTCTGGGAGATGTTTTCATCTAATTTTCTTTTTTTTTTTTGATTTAGAAAATTTAGCCCCAATTTTAAATTTCTACACGCTCTTACTCTTTGATCATTCTTTTTTGGTAGTAGTCTGTTCAATTTTATGGATGAAATATCTCCTAGCTCTATGTTTCAGATTTTATTTAGTTCCCTGTATTATGCCTGTTTTATCTGGAGTTATTTTTTTATTATTTTAGTCTTTTTGATCTTGTTGTTATTTAGTCGCTCAGTCATATCTGATTCTTTGCAACCCTATGGACTACAGCCCACTAGGCTCCTCTGTCCATGGGATTCTCCAGACAAGGGTATTGGAGTGGGTTGCCATTTCCTGCTCCAGGGGACCTTCCTAACCCAGGGTCTGAACATGCATCTCTTGCATTGCAGGCAGATTATTTACCATCTGAGATGCCAGGGAAGCCTTTTGATCTGGTGGCTATACGTAAATGTTTGATGGTTCTTTTCTTTTCATAGTTAAGTGAGTTAATAGCAGATTATAAACTGTCTTCTACATAAACAGAGTTCTAAATTGGGTTCATTAAAAAACCTTAGGTAAATTTTGTTTTGGTGGCCTTTGCTCATAGGACCCTTTGGTCAGGAAATTATCCTTCCCTGCCACAGGCTCCAAATTAGTATTAGTATTCATCATTCTTAAGGAGCACTTTAAGTCTCCGTTTAATTTTTTTTATTTTAGAGAACTAATACTGATCCCCCCATTCTATGTCATGAAACTTAGTTAAATGCAGTGATATTTAGTTTTAAAAAGAAAAGTGAGAGGTTACTCTGGCGGTGCAGTGGATAAGAATCCCCCTGCCAATGCAGGAGACACGTGTTTGGTCCCTGGTCCAGGAAGAGCCCACATGCCTTGGAGCAACTAAACCTGTGCTCCACAGCGACTGACCCTGTGCTCTAGAGCCCAGGAGCTGCAACTGCGGAGCCCGCGTGCTGCAATGACCGGGGTCTGCGCACCCTAGAGCCTGCACTCTACAGCACGAGAAGCCACTGCAACGAGACGCCCAAGCACCGCAGCTAGCGCAGCCCCACTCGTGGCAGTTAGAGGAGAAGCCCACGCAGCAGCGGAGAACCCTGTAGCCAAATACAAATAAGAAAAAGGGAGAAAAAATTAGCTGTCATTCAGCCATTCAGCCATGTTAGTCAAGTAGCATTTAATATCTTTTTGTGATTATTTTGAATCTGGTAATTCAACCCTTGGTTTCTTTCCACTTACATAGATAAAACATGAATAATTTCAATTTAGAAAATAGACTAAAGTATGTGGACACATGCAAATATTGGCATTTTGTTGACTTTTTTCATGTATCTTTTTAAAAACTTTATTCCTAAAATAGACTAAATTGAGCTGAATTGGTTAATAATGGATATGTAGAGATGAAGGAAAAAAAGCAAAGAGATTCCTTTAAAATGTTAGAGTGGTTACCATGGAGGATGGGAGGAGTGAATGGAAATTTCTTTTGATTAGGTAGGAGGAGACAGGGCTTCTGGGAAATATTTTCAGTCTAGACTTGGACCAGTTTCATCAGTGTCCAGTTGGTAATTAGTTGTTAGTTGTATGTATGGTAAATGGACTTTTTGATATGTATACTTTCCTGTATCTCTTTATCCCGCCATATGCAATAAAAATATGATAGCATATATACACATATTTGTTATCAGGGTTTTTTCTGTGAATTACATATTGATAGGCTTTACTTTTTTCTCTAATTGGGTTATTTATGGAAAGTCTTTATAAAATATGTAGATATTTATCCTGTCATAAATCTTGCCAATAGTACCCCTTTTGTTTGCTCTTCACTGTTTCATGATATCTCTTACCACATTCAAAATACTGTTTTTATAGTCAAATGCATTTTATAGCTCCGACTCAGGCTTAACATTTAACACCTATATGTTTCTTTAAGGCTCTAACTCATTTTCTGTGTGTCAAATAAATTAGTCTAGCTATGTTGTATCATTTGTGAAACAAGACCCAAAATATCTTTTTCTCATGCTACTGAAATATTGCCTTTCTCTGATATATATGTCCATATCAACTGGGTTCTATTTCTGGGTTTTTATCTTGTCTCATATAAATCTAGTTATCTATTTCTATACCATTTAAATATATTGCTTTGATATTTGAAAATGCAGCCTGGTTTTTTAATCTATAATTTTTGGAAATTCATTGGCACTTACTCTTTTTATTAATTATAAGATGGTTTTATCCAGTATTCCTGTTGGAATTCTTTTGAGCATTTTATTCACATGTTAATTTGGGGGAGAGTTGGCATTTGTATCTTTCCATTTATTTAGGGTTTATTTTTACAACTGTCATAAGAGTTAATGGTCATTTTCTAGTGAGTTTCTATTTTTGTCCCTAAATGTTTTATGGTATTTTTTTATGAGTAGACCATTTTCCCCATATTCATTCAGAAGTAGAGTTGGGTTTTGTATATTTATTTGATGCTATTAGTACTTGGCTGGATTAGAATCTCAGATTTTCAAGGCATGTAATCATCAGCAAATATAGGCTTTCTGCACCCCTCCCCCCAGTTTATTACTTTATTTTCTTATGCCATTTGGTGGAACCTCTACAAATTACAGAAAAATAATGGTACTACCAGAATCCTTGTTTTGTCCTTGATTTTAATGTAAACTGTTCTACTGAATCTCCATTTAGAATCATGCTGTAGTTTTAGGGTATCTTTATTATGTTATAGCTCTCTCTATTCCTGTTTATTCCTGTGATTCCTTTTTAAAAAAAAAAATTTGTTGTAATGAATGAAATTCATAGATTCTTAAATAAAGTGTAAGTAAATTATAAAAAAAAACTTTGTGAACTGAATTATAGGAATTAAATCTCAACAAAAAAAACTTTGTTGAGATTTCATTCCTATAATTCAGTTCAGTGGTTTTTATTATAGAGTTGTGCAACTATCACAGCATTCAATTTCAGAATGGTTTTATCACCTCCCTCTAGACGCCAAAACCAGTCAGTTCCTTTTCCTCCCTTCTTCTGGTCTTTGGTGACCACTAATCTACTCTGTTTTTGTAGATGTATTTGCTCTAGACATAGTGTGTGTGTGTGTGTGTGTGTGTGTGTGTGTGTAGATGTATTTGCTCTAGACATTGTGTGTGNTGGTGGATTCATGTCGATGTATGGCAAACCCAACAGAGTATTGTAAAGTCAAATCAAAAAATAAATAAGTAAATTAAAAAAAAAAAAAATTTATGTTTTAAAGTGTTGGCCCAAAGTGGAGTGTCAGTTTCTTGAAGTTGGAGGTAACTACGCCTTCTCCTGCTGTGGGAGAAACTGAGAAAAATATATTATCATTTGTCTTTTGCTTTCAGGTATACTTACTGTTATTAGATTAGTTTTTGATAAATCATAAATAAATTAAACTGACTCTTACCTCGTATATCTGCTCACTGGGAGTGGATATCATACTTTAAAGTGGAAAACTTGAAACATATCCAGGGACTTCTGTGATGGTCCAGTAGTTAAAAAATCTACCTTGTAGTGCAGGGGACATGGGTTTGATCCTTTATAGGGGAGTAAAGATCCCACATGCATCAGAGCAACTAACCCCTTGGGCGGCAACTAGAGAATCTGTGAGCTGTGAAGATGTCACATGACACAGTGAAGATCCTGTGTGCTGTAACTAAGACCTCCTGCAGCAAAATATAAGTATATACATGTGTGTGTGTGGTTTATATATATACTCACACACATATTATATATAGCGTATATATAATGTTTTATATATGTGCGACCCCATGGACTATAGCCTGTCAGGCTCCTCTGTCCATGGAATTCTCCAGGCCAGAATACTGGAGTGGGTGTCTGTTCGCTTCTCCAGGTGATCCTCCCAATCCAAGAATTGAACCTAGGTTTCCCACATTCTAGGTGGATTCTTTACCATCTCAATCACCAGGGAAGCCTATATGTGTATAGGCTGGGAGAAGAGGGGCAAGAATACGGTTCTTTTTGTTTTCTGAATAGTAAGATATTTACATGCTTTTTTCTAAAATTACAAAAGGATACACGGTAAATTCCCAACCTCCTAAGCTTCCTCACAGTACCCAAACAGTGTTACTAATCTCTAGTGCATCTTTCATAAGACATTCTGGGACATACTGAGCAAATGCACATGTATGTCATTGCTACCCCTCCCCCCCTTTTAAAAAATACATGCTGTCATCCATCTGCAACATATTTTTAAAGGTTATTTAGTTTGGAATTCATTTCCTGATAGTACATAAAGAGCTTCTTTTTTTTAATCATGGCATGATAGTTCATTATGTGGATGTACCAGTATTTGTTTAACTGCCTTCGCTTAGTGAACATTTGGGTGGTTTTAATCTTAGGCCATTTCAAACACTGCTATGTATGAGTAACTGCCCATTTTACACAAGTGCAAATTTATTTTGTAAAATCCTAGGAGTAGAATTACTGGTTGAAAAGTGTAAGCGTTAGTCATTCAGTCGTGTTGGACTCTTTGTGACCCATGGACTGTAGCCTACCAGGCTCCTCCATCCAGGGAATTCTCCAGGCAGGAATACTGGAGTGGGTTGCCATTTCCTCTCCAACTGGGTGAAAGGATATTTGCAATTTTAATTTTGATAAGGCATATTGCCTTCCTTCCATGTATGTCTCACTTTGTGTTATACCCTTTAGTTAGACATTTATCCAGTTGATTGGTGAAAATGGTAATATTAATGTGATTAGTCTCACTATAATAATAGAATGCATCTTTTCATAAAGAGCTATTTTATGAAGTTAGAATTGCCAATGTTTTATGACTCTGTCTCTTCTGTGTCAGTATTTTTAATCCTCTCGCTGTTTCTGTTACTACTTTGTGATTTTTGTTTTATCATTTAAATTTTTGATGCAGCTGAAATTTATTTTGGTTCAAGGATTTTGTAAGCAGATTCCAGAATACGCAAAAGTAGAATAGTACTGTAGTACTATGAAAATTCCGTATACCCATCCTACGTCAGATTTAACAGATATAAGATTTATTATACCCATTTCATCTGTTTCTTTATATTAATGATTAGATGTTCATTCATCTTCATTATCTATTTTTCTTTCTGTAGAAACGGTGTGCTCATTTTTAACACTCCCAGATTTTTGATTTGGGGGAAAAAACTACCTCTCTTAGATACTAAGGTTATAACAACCACATTGTCATGCCTGTCCTGGTAGAAAAAGGAGTGCAAGGCAATTTCAGATGTAGATTTTTAGGTAATACCCCTAAATGTTTTAGTTATTTGCACTATTGTTTTTATAAGTTTTGTAGAATATGTAAAATATTCTAGTCAAACAATAAAAATTTCAGGGTCCTGAACTGAAAGAGGAGAGTGAAAAAGTTGGCTTAAAGCTCAACATTCAGAAAACGAAGATCATGACATCCGGTCCCATCACTTCATGGGAAATAGATGGGGAAACAGTGTCAGACTTTATATTTTTGGGCTCCAAAATCACTGCAGATGGTGACTACAGCCATGAAATTAGAAGACACTTATGACCAACCTAGATAGCATATTCAAAAGCAGAGACATTACTTTGCTGACTAAGGTCCGTCTAGTCAAGGCTATGGTTTTTCCTGTGGTCATGTATAAATGTGAGAGTTGGACTGTGAAGAAGGCTGAGCGCCGAAGAATTGCTGCTTTTGAACTGTGGTGTTGGAGAAGACTCTTGAGAGTCCCTTGGACTGCAAGGAGATCCAACCAGTCCATTCTGAAGGAGATCAGCCCTGGGATTTCTTTGGAAGGAATGATGCTGAAGCTGAAACTCCAGTACTTTGGCCACCTCATGCGAGGAGTTGACTCATTGGAAAAGACTCTGATGCTTGGAGGGATTGGGGGCAGGAGGAGAAGGGGACGACTGAGGATGAGATGGCTGGATGGCATCATGGACTCGATGGACATGGGTCTGAGTGAACTCCGAGAGATGGTGATGGACAGGGAGGCCTGGCGTGCTGGGATTCATGGGGTCGAAAAGAGTCGGACACGACTGAGCGACTGAACTGAATTGCCAACAGTGGGATTTGCTTCCCCAAGAAACTTTGTATCTACAGAAAGTCTGGGACAGTGCTGCTAAAATTTCCTCAGATGCATTTTCATTGTGAATACTAACTGCTGTAACTTGGTTCATGTATTCTGTGTTTTTTATGCATGTCAGTTATTTATTTACAAGTAGTTATTTCAATTTTTGTGATTATTTCAGTAAAAACTATAGTTAAAGCTTTTGGTAGAGGGTACTGTGCGTGGTCTTAGTTGTGGCATGTGGGATCTACTTCCCTTACCAGAAATGAAACCTGGGCTTCCTGCACAGGAAACTCAAGAGTCTTAGCCACTAGACTATTACAATCAAAATTATCTATTCACTTAAAATTAGGAATGATGACTTTTTTTTTAGAAAATTATTCCTATCTACTTGCCATTTTTTATTCTACTCTTCCTTCTGCCTTGACACTTATCAGTCCTTCCAAAAATTCTACATGTGAGACTAATCATTGTTAATCTTAGTATGTGTCTTTCAAGACATTTTGTTTTTTATATAAATACATAAAGACTTATAGGCTTTGTTTATCGGTTAATTTTTAGAAATTATTCATGTTGATTTTTACTTATCAGCGTATCATGAGACACATTGCTTCATTTAATGACCTACTGCCCACAGAAGGATGTTTCAGCAGCCCCACTTGGTTTCTAAAACTGTCTGATTTGGCATAAGTTCTCCAATCAGATCTTGCTGTAGATAAGCCAAAATCTTACTAAGAGGATTTGCTAAGCTAAGTCCTCTACTTTCCCATAAACACAGTATGCTGTTTCTGTCTCTAGGTCTTTGCTCATTTTCTTTTCTACTCTTCTCATGCTCAGTGTCACTTTCTTAAGAACCTCACTTGAATATTTCAATTCTCTCCAGATCGCATTAGATTTTTGTCTTCTTGAACTCTTGGGTTCAGATGATCCCTGACTTAACGATGCTTCAACTTATAATTTTTTCAACCTTAAAATTGTACAAAGCAATATGCCTATATGAAGTAGTAACCATAGTTTGAATTTTGGTCTTTTCCTAAGCTAACTATATGCAGTATGATTTTCTCTTAATGATGCTGGGCATCGACAGTGAGCTGCAGCTCCCATTTACCCAGGTGGTCATGAGAGTAGACAACTTATACACTCAAAACCATTCTCTATCCATGCAACAATTCTGTTTTTTATTTTCAGTGGAATATTCGATAAATTACATGGAATAGTCAACATTTTATGATAAAGTATTTAAAGATGCCTTATTTTCTTTACTACTTCACAGTGATTAGTATTCAATAAAATTTTAAAGTACTTTTAAATAATATATACATAGTATCTTTTGGGGCTTCCCAGATGGCTCACTGGTAAAGAATCCACCTACCAGTGCAGGAGATAAAGAGTTTGATCCTTGGGTCAGGAAGATCCCCTGGAGGAGAAAATGGCAGCTCACTCCAGTGTTCTTGCCTGGGAAATCCCATGGGCGGAGGAGCCTTGCAGGCTACAGTCCCTGTTGGTCGCAAAGAGTCGGGCATGATTAAGATGCGTGCACAAAGTATCTTTGGGATTCTTCAGGTGGATGTCTTGTTTTGAACATTTTAAATAGCTTTTCTAAAACTAAACTTTGATAAATATTGATTTCAGGTGCATGGTGGAGGCCTGGACTTTACTACGACAACATTCTAGTAGGTTGAATATACAGGAGCTGCTCAAACATACGTATGAAGTCTGTCAGGAGATGGGCTTAATGGAGGATTTACTGAAGCTACCATTCACGGACACTGAGCAGGTAATGGTTTGTCAGTGTAAACTTATATCTGGAAATTCAGGATGAGTTAATAGCTTACAAATCTATTTTGTTCTTTCTAGGAGTGTTTGGTGAGATTTTTACAGTCCAGTGTGAGTGTTCAGAATCATGAATTCCTTTTAGTTCACCATTTGCAGCGTGCCAATTATATTCCTGCCTTGAAGCTGAACCAAACTCTGAAGATTAATCTTATGGTACAGTTGAACTTATTTTATTATGGGGGGACAAGAGACTAGGAGAATAGGAACAGATGACTTCATTATATAAAAGCTTTGTATAATCTTGAATTTAGAAAATCCTCACTTTTTGTAGCAGAATTGACAAACAGGATGTTGTTACTTATCCAGTACTTTTATATGTGCCATTTCTGTTAAGGTATCTGTCCACAGTCTTGCCAGATTAACTACTTTACTCACTCAGGGAAAATAGCAATTGGTAGAGGGCAACAGTAAGAAATAGTGCAAAAAGCATGGACTTTAGTGGTTGGATTAATTCTTCATTGGCTCTGTGTGCTTGGACACACTCTGAACCTTGGTTTCCTTAATTGTAAAATGACAGTATCTGTGAGGATGCACAGAGGTGTGTGTGATAGAACATGTTGCTTAGTAAATGAAAGTCATTGCTTTTATTAGTTGTAAATAATCAAGGCTGGGAAGGAGAGACTTGGGATTTATCGATGGGTAAGAATTGATGAAGCAGGTTGTGTGTATGATGTCTTTGGAAGAATGGATATGTAGAAAGGAGGAAAGTATTCTTGTGTATTCATAATTATATTTTAAATAGTAAATAATAGACATAGCATCTAACATTTTTGAAAATTAAATTTTTACCAGTTATGTTATGTTCTGTAGAATGATCGTGATCCTCGTTTGCGAGAGAGATCAGTGACTCGAAATTCTATAATAGACCAATATGGGAAAATCCTTCCTAGAGTCCAGCGAAAATTAGCCATTGAGCGAGCAAAGCCTTACCATCTGTCAGCATCATCAGTTTTTCGAGAAGGTAAGATTTCATTGAAAAATGTCCTAAAATATTGTGCTAGAAAAGATATTGAATATCTTCTGAAACCTTTGTTATCTTCTGTTTAGCTGAGTTTTGCTCTGATTCATCACAGTCATGCTTTGTGGTTTTGTTTCTTCGTTTGTTTTTTTATTGGTTGTTCTATCCCAAGAAATCGAAAGCTTCCTTGGAACTTTTAAACTTTCTGGTTTATTTAGTACAGAGTGACAGAACTCTTTTGATTTCATTTGAAAACTGCTGATTTTTAGAAAATATGTAGAATAATTATTTCACCATCTCCTAAAAGCCAAAATTGTTACATTTGTGCACATATATTGCTAAACCAAATATAATTTGAACTACTCATGTTTTGTTTTCTCCAATCACTTTGCCATATTAGTCTATCTACTTTAAAATCCTGGTGTTAGAGATGAAATTAAATACTACCTTTTTTGTTTCACAGTGTCTAGACCAAAACCATTATCCACAGTTCCAAAGCAGGCTGTAACCGGGACTGTGTTAACAAGATCTACTTTCATCAATAATGTGTTATCTAAAATTGGAGAGGTCTGGGCAAGTAATGAACCTGCGAATAGCATCTCTGTCTACAATAGGTATGTTTTTCTTGCACCTTTTACAGTCATGCTACTTGGTAATCTTCCCTGGGTTATCAGCTGCATTCATAAACAATCCAGCCTTAGAGCTTATTAGTGTATATAGGGAAAATGTTTTGTGTTGTCTACTTTTCTTGCAAGAAGAACATTCTTTGTTCTTAAATTTGAAACCAGTTATATTCATTGTTATTTGTAAATAAGCAGAATATACATGGTGAAAAAAGATAGTCCCCCTCCATCTAACCTCACCTTCTTACAGTGTTTGTATTGATAATTTAGTCTTCGTGAAACATAATCAAAAGTTAAATTTTTATTTTCTCTCTAGTCCTAAAGTAGAGGAACCTTCTCCTGTAGCATATTCTCTCCCAGATCCAGAGCTGCCTGAGGCATTTGTTGGGACACCAATTACAAAGGCATCACAAAGAATTTCTAGGTAAGAATTTATTTAATCACTTTTAAAAGACAGTGTTAGACAAGACTTACACTGATACGGTATTTCTCTTAATTTCACTTACTTCACTTAGTAATGGTATTCTCTAGGTTCATTCATGTTGCTTGCAAATGGCAATATTTCATTCCTTTTGTTGACTAATTCCATTATATATATATGTATATTATATATATTTCCATTATATATTTTTTAAGGAAGCTCCATTCTGTTTTCCATGGTGACTATACCAATTTATATTCCCTCCAGCAGTATAAGAGGGTTCTCTGTTCTCCATACCCTCTTCAGCTTTTATTATTTGAAGACTTCTTGATGATAGTCTGACCAGTGTGAGATGATACTTAATAATTACACTATAATTTTAAAATTATCTTTGAAGTCTTCATAAATACCATTTTAAATTATTGAAGGAGTTTTTAATGCTTCCTTTAAAAAAATAATTTGGGCAGTTTTATAGTAATTTTATATCAGCTGATAATCTACTTAGAATTTTGCTTAATGATTTCAGACTGCTTAAAGAAAAGCAGACTTTGTATTAAAATCATAAGCAAAATAAATTATTAATTTGTTTTCTTTAATCTCTCTGATTCAGACCCGTGAATGAAGATTATTTTTTGTAAATCCCAGCTAATGTTGGTTGGCTTCTAAAAACTTGCTCCTGTTTAACCGAGCCTACTAAAATGTCTTAAGTGGCTTTAGTACAATAACACTTTTATTTCTTAAACCTATGGTTATTAGAATAGTAAATAGTTAAATTGAAATTTTGTATCCAAGATGGAACTGTGGTTGTTTATTTTATTTAAGGCATTGGAGAGTGGAGAAATGTTCGTGATCATCAATAGCAGAGTACAAAAAGTATCTCTTAATGTAATGATTCTTTCTTTTTAATAATATGACCATAATTGTTGAAATTTTTTGACTTTTTACAATTTGTCCGTGACAAAATGACATAATTTTGTTGAAATAGTTCTGATACTAAGAATAAAGGTACTCAGAATAAGTTAATAACTTAAAAACAATTGGGCTCAACCCATTTGTAGTGTATGTAATGGATATCTTTTCAAATCATGAAAGGATTTTCCCTTTTTGGGGTTAGATTTTATTAAATTGAGGTTCTTTTCCTTTATTACCATAAGGAGATGGTGAGAAGGTTGCTTCAAATAGAAGTCATTATCACTGACATGGTTTTTTTTTACCAATAGTTTTGGGGTTTTTTCCACAAGTCACTTTTTCTCAGTTCTTTTGTACTTGAAAGTGAAAGTGAAGTTGCTCAGTTGTGTCTGACTTTTTGCAACTCCATGGACCGTCGCCCACCAGGCTCCTCCATCCATTGGATTTTCCAGGCAAGAATACTGGAGTGGGTTGCCATTTCCTTTCTCTAGGAGATCTTCCCGACCCAGGGATTGAACCCGGGTCTCCCTCATCGTAGGCAGCCACTTTACCATTGAATAGGTCTGCAATTCAAGAAGGGAGAGATAATAAGTGTTCAGGCCTACTAATGGCCTAAAGACTATTATGAGAATCCTTTAAAGCCAGTGTTAACACATATGGAATAGAGCTGATTGAGGTGTGAATATTTACCTTTTATAAAAATCATTCCACTTCTTGCTTCTATATTTTTCAAATTGGGTATGCGTTAGTGTAAGTAAAATTTAATGGATTATGGCTTAGCATAGATAATATCAATGGGCACTGAATATAGTAAGGCTAAATGCCATTTTATGTAATTCATGTTTTATATATGTGTATAATCTAAAATGCATTACCTACTTGGATCATGGTCAAAAAGTTGTTGAGGAAGTAAAAGACCTAATGTGATATTTAACACTTTCTTCAGAAAACAATCAAAAATTTTTTTCTTCATATTTTTTTAAAATATAACTTAAACACATCAAGTCTTGTTAGTATAAGAATTTTGCTTTTACTCAGTAGGTATACCACTTGTTGTACAGATCTTGCTTCTGAGAAATAATCTTTCCTAAATAGGCACCTTAAACATAAATTTCAGCCTAATGCAAGGCGTTTAACAAAATACCTATTTGGGATAGCTCAATAAAAAAGTGAGCAAAAGTTTACAAATATATAATTTGAATGCAAATGAAGTAGAGAAGGAAAGAAGAATCAGAAGACGACAGGGAAAGAAATGTCTAGCAACCTGACTTGACTATTTTTGGTTTGGTAGAAATCTCAGAGCTGTGCTTAGTACAGAAAAACAAATGCAAAGATACTGTATTTAGAGGAAGAAAATACTTGTAAATATTTCCCCACCACATAATAAGTTGTTTTGAAGCACCTATGATTTCTGTTGGTCTGCCATCTCTTGCAGCAAAAATCTTGAACTTAAAGGATAGAATGGCAAAGAAGGCATAGCAGCAAGAAATTATTATTTCTGGGCACCAAACTTATTTTTCTGGTTATTCTCAGCTGAATCACATAGGCATCTTGGGGTAGTGTTTTTGTTGCTAAGAATGTAGCCGTAAAATAAACTATTAGGAAAATGGTCCACAAAAATCGTAATCTGAAATTTTCACCTTCAAGTTTTTTTATTTGTATATTAGGTTTTTAAGCTGTTTGGACTGTGTATAGTTAATACAAGTCATCAGTGAGATCATTTTTATCATCTGATATGATAAGAATGTCCAGGACACTGTAGGAAAAAAACCATTGAGTATAGTCCTGGGATTCTCTTTTGCTACTAACCTTATTAATTTGAGAAAATTAACATTTCCTTTGGTTGCTAAGTGTAGTGACCAGAACCGGAAAGGTAAATAAACCAGTATTCATTATGTACGTTTCCTGTAGGTGAAAGGAATTTCTATGTTGATGAAAGTGAATTGCAGTGAATGGCTTGCTAGGGAAGCGTTACATTGTTTTCTTGAGTGCTTGAATCATTAACAGTTTGTCTTCATTTGAAAATAAATGGTTGGCACTTAAAGGGCTCAGTTGGTTTGGGGAACGAGGAGGGCTATAACTCCTTTTGAGGGAGTGGGGAGCATGATCGGAGAAGGAAATGGCACCCCACTCCAGTACTCTTGCCTGGAAAATCCCATGGATGGAGGAGCCTGGTAGGCTACAGTCCATGGGGTCGTGAAGAGACGCGACTGAGCGACTTCACTTTCCCTTTTCCATTGGAGAAGGAAACAGCAACCAACTCCAGTATTCTTGCCTGGAGAATCCCAGGGACAGAGGAACCTGGTCGGCTGCCATCTGTGGGGTCGCAAAGAGTTGGACATGGCTGAAGTGACTTAGCAGCAGCAACAGCAGTGGGAGCATGATCAAATTGCTATCTAGGTTTCATAATTCTCTTTTTTCACTACTGAATTAATTCTGATTTTTGAAACTAAGGGTGGCATTACGGATAGTAATATACTTGTCTGAATTTATATTTTCATATGGTTATCATATTTACCAGTGAATATAGAAGTTTGAATAATTAAGTGGGATACTAATTCTTTTTGTTTCTTCAGTATAACTCAAAATATGTTACCAGGATTTTTCTTTTTATATGTATACTGTGATTACAGACTGCTGGATTTGGTTGTTCATCCTGTCCCCCAGCCCTCTCAGTGTTTGGAGTTTATTCAGCAAAGCCCCACAAGGTCTCCTTGGTCCCTGGCAGCTAGTTCATTGCCAGTAAGTTCACAATTAAAAGGATCACATCAGAATGCCTCCAGGGCTTCAGAATTACATTTACTTGAAACTCCTCTTGTTGTTAAGGTAAGTATTATATTACATATCTAGCATCTAGTATTCATAGTGAAGCTAGGAAGTTCCTTGCAAATAGCAGAGAGAAATGAAACTATTTATAATCAACATCTCTGGGTAATAGGGTTTTAAGCCTTTATTTTCCCTTTTTCTGTGGATATGTTTCCAAATGCTTACTGTATTGTAAATTAGCCTTTTTTCTTGAAAAATGCTTTCATGTTCTTGTTGTGTGTTTTTTTTTTTTCTGATACCATTTTGCTATTCTTTCATCAAATACTTTCTCATTCTTAACATTTTTTTTAAGTTTTATTTAAAAATTCTAGCTCCTTCAGTAAAATTATAAAGTGTTACTCTTTCCTACTATCAGTAGGAAATTGCTTTTTCCTTCACCCTTTCTGATAAGTTACTAGCAGAGAAGCCACAGCTAAACTTGTGATGACTGGTAACAGTGGATTTTTACCTTCCTGTTGGAAAGCCATTTTCACATATGTTCTCTGCAAGTTCCTTGTCCGGTATTCTGGATTGAGTCCCAGAACTTTTTATTATTTTTTCCTTAATTGTTTCTGGATATCCAGCATTTAAAGTGAAGCCAAGGAATTCTTATTTTTCAAATTGGATAAAAGATACTTCAATAAATGCTATTCCTAAAATAGTTATAAAAGAAATTGAAAAGGTGGTTGCTAAGATTAAGTTCCTAATATTTAATATCCAGTATAGTATTTCTAACTTTTTTCTTCTATAGAAAAACACTCATATTTTATATAATCTGCCATTAAGTTCAAATGAAATTAAATGAGGGAGTAATTTTGTACTTGCTACCAAAAAGAATCTAGGAAAAAAATCAATATAATCTTATGATGGATCTAATGGAATTTAATAATCGAATAGGATCCAGTGATTTGTTTACGAGTCCTTTAGAGGAGAGGTTAAGTGAGGAAATTGTTTTTGCTAACTAGTTCATCTGCTAATTATTTGTAATCATTGTAGTAAACCATCAGAATTCTCATAAGTCAGTCAGTTACTATTGGATTCATGTAATGGAATTACATTTTTTCTAAAACATTCTTAAAGTCAATCTTATTAATTTAGATTAGCTTGCTATAATTAAACTAGATTCTATTCATCACACAGTATCATCTCTTTCACCTACTAAAGTTTTCTAAGCGATTGTTAAATAGTTTATCTTATATCAGCACTTTATTTTTTCAGTTGAACTTAAACCTAGGAATAATCAAGGTTTAGAATGATTATGGATGCAGTTTTATGTTTTGTAGCCTTATAAATAGAAAGCTCTGAGTAGAATTTTATGTTTTCTTCCCAGTAATCTATAATACTACTTACTGATGTTTTTATTGGAGTTGAGAATATAGCCATCATTGCCACTCATTTGGCTCTGTCTGTCCTTACGTATGTGTCTTTTACAAACACTAATGGTGAATTCCATTTACTCTGTGTCATAGAAAGCTAAGACTTTGGCTATGTCAGTTACTTCCTCTGGATTTGCCGAGTTCACTCCTCAATCCATCCTAAGGTCTGGTCTTCGAACGACACCTTTAGCATCTCCCTCTCTGTCGCCTGGAAGATCTCTTAGTCCTCCTTTACGACTCAAAGAAACTAGAATTTCATTCATGGAAGAAGGCATAACCACGAGATGGACTGCTGGAGTAAGTTTAATAATAGTTGGAACAAAAGGACTTCTTAATAATATATTAAGCTCCTATCAGTGTAAATGATAGCACCATAGATTTTTATATACAGTCTTGCAGATAGTCATAAAATCAGAAAACATTAATTCAGAGAGAAACTTTAGGGCCTTGGCTAAGCCAAACCTGTCATTTACAGGTGAAGAAAATAGGGCTAGAAGCACCAAGTTAAATTGTCTATAACCACATAGTTACTTGATGGAAGAAACGGGACTGGGATTAAGATCCATGGTTGGTTTTGTTTGTTTGTTTTGTGCTGTCTTTGTTTTTTAACCTGTATTGCACTGCTGCTCTTAAGTTCCTAGTTTATTGTCTGTCTGGGAGGGTGTGTCTGTAGAGCTTCACTGTAGGTTAATAGGAGCCCATTGGTGGTTATTAGGCATCTTGCCTATTCTGTATTTTAGTCTTTTGGAAGTACTGATCTATTACCAATTAGAGAATCGTTAACAGTCATTAACTTTTAATCATCAGTCTGAGGAGAATGAATTTAGAGTAAGTAAATTTTGATGGAGAAAAGAATTTGGAGCTAAACAGAGCATGGAAAGGGTGGGTAGGATTGGGATGGATAAGTTAGACTTAACTGATTTTTATAATTTTTTTTTTCTCCAAATCTTTACTTGATAGACTGTAGATGACAGCAAAGCAAAAACATGTATTACTGCATCTTTACATGAATGTGGAGCTCCAGCAGAAACTGAATGGCTGAAGAACAAAGATAAGACAACATCTTTTCCCCTGGATAGTCCTGAAAAGGAGCATGAAGAAATGGTTGTCAGATCACAGGATACAACTTCACAAAGTTTGGAGAAACTGGATGTGAACATAGAAAATAGCAATACTTCCACCAGATCAGACCAGACTACCTTAGAGTATCAGGATGCTCCATTACCAGAAGATTTTGAAGATATTTTGATAGCCTCTAAGTCAGTGAGCTCTTCCACTGAACTGATTACTAATTTAACTGAGCAGACTGAGAAGAACAGTGATAAAGATACATTTGAACCAGGAGTGACTCCTCCAGAGCCAGAGAAACAAATGGGTAAGGACTCATCCCAGATATTCAAAATGGCCATTGATATCCTTCAGTAAAATTTGGAATAGAAGTTTTTCTACCGTAAGAAAAGCAACAGGGCTAAATAATTAGATGATCATAGCACAGTAGGTTCTAGCCATAGTACACATATCTTATTCTTTCCCCTTACAAACTTTGATTATAAATATGTATGAGGTTTGAGGAGAACTTAGTGTGTGTTCTGTTTTCATTTGGAAATGAAATTTAGAAAAGAACAGTAATGATTAAGGAAGCAATGTCAAATATCAGTGTGACATAAGGTCTTCTTACAGTTATGAGAAATAATAATACTACCTTTACAGACTACATTAACTTATCCATCCAGCAGCCTCAACTTTTCTAAAAAGCTGCTTAGAAAACAGGAAGTTCATTCTGCTCTCCATCCCTACCTCCAAAATAATCACTAGAAAGTGAAAATAAATGTCCAAAGACCCATGAATTTATTCTCTTTATATTCATTTAGCAAAAAATGTTTGAGCCCCTAATCTTGTGCAACAGACAGGGTCCTGCTTTGTGTGTGTGTTAGGTATTAAGGATAAATAAAGTAGAGGATAAAGAATAAAAATGTGCTAGATGTTAAGGATAACTAAGTAGACGTGGCACTTGCCTGCATGTAATGTAAAGTGAGTGAGTGATAGTCACTCAGACATGCCTGACTCTTTGCAACCCCATGGACTGTAGCCTGCCAGGCTCCTCTGTCCATGGAATTATCCAGGCAAGATGACTGGAGTGGATTGTGGATTAAACAAGTGTATACAATGCATTTTGATAAATGCTATGCTGGGAGACACAGTAGGAACCAGTGGAACACAAGAAAGGGGAGAAACTTTGCTTATAATTGGTGGATCAGAAAACTTAGTCTATTTTAATCTTTCTTACTCCTGCACAGATTTAACAAGCTTATTTAAAGATAATTCCTATCTGTAAAACCAGTGTAAAAATGTGTGTCATAGTGGTTTCTTTGGGAAAATATTTTCTGCCTAAGCTGAATTAAGGTTTCTTAAAATGTGAATCCAATGAAGTTGGGGCTAATGTTGTCTTTATTTGATAAACGTACACATTATTGACTGGACATGAAACAACAGACTGGTTCCAAATAGGAAAATGAGTATGTCAAGGCTGTATATTGTCACCCTGCTTATTTAACTTATATGCAGAGTACATCATGAGAAACGCTGGGCTGGAAGAAACACAGGCTGGAGTCAAGATTGCCGGGATAGATATCAATAACCTCAGATATGCAGATGACACCACCCTTATGGCAGAAAGTGAAGAGGAACTAAAGAGCCTCTTTATGAAAGTGAAGAGGAGAGCGAAAAAGCTGGCTTAAAGCTCAACATTCAGAAAAAGAAGATCATGGCATCTGGTCCCATCACTTCAGGGGAAATAGATGGGGAAACAGTGGAAACAGTGTCAGACTTTATATTTTTGGGCTCCAAAATCACTGCAGATGGTGACTGCAGCCATGAAATTAAAAGACGCTTACTCCTTGGAAGAAAAGTTATGACCAACCTAGATAGCATATTCAAAAGCAGAGACATTACTTTGCCNCACTTCATGGGAAATAGATGGGGAACAGTGGAAACAGTATCAGACTTTATTTTTTGGGCTCCGGAATCACTGCAGATGGTGACTGCAGTCACCATAAAATTAAAAGACGCTTACTCTTTGGAAGAAAAGTTATGACCAACCTAGACAGCATATTGAAAAGCAGAGATATTACTTTGCCAACAAAGGTCCATCTAGTCAAGGCTATGGTTTTTCCAGTAGTCATGTATGGATGTGAGAGTTGGACTGTGAAGAAGGCAGAGTGCTGAAGAATTGATGCTTTTGAACTGTGGTGTTGGAGAAGACTCCTGAGAGTCCCTTGGACTGCAATGAGATCCAACCAGTCCATTCTAAAGGAGATCAGCCCTGGCATTTCTTTGGAGGGAATGATGCTGAAGCTGAAACTCCAGTACTTTGGCCATCTCATGAGAAAAGTTGACTCATTGGAAAAGACTGTGATGCTGGGAGGGATTAGGGGCAGGAGGAGAAGGGGACGACTGAGGATGAGATGGCTGGATGGCATCACGGACTCGATGGACATGGGTTGAGTGAACTCCAGCAGTTGGTGATGGACAGGGAGGCCTGGCGTGCTGCGATTCATGGGGTTGCAAAGAGTCGGACACGACTGAGTGACTGAACTGAACTAAATAATGAAAACCTACTCTATAGCACGGGGGAGAAAATAAGGTACAATTTACTTGTAGGATAAGTATTGTTAAGCTTAAAAATTCATTCCAATATATATTAGGTACAGACAAATACTGTTTGATTCCACTTATACAAAGTACTAGATTTTCCCAACCCAGGGACTGAACCTAGATCTCCTGCATTGCAGGTGGATTCTTTACTGTCTAGGCCACCAGGGAAGCCCAATCCTTGGCCTGTAGGATAAGAGCTATTATATCATGAACACTCAAGTGGAATGCCTGCTTTTTTATAATCAGGCAATATAGTAAATTAAAAAGTATTGTATCATTTGGGAAATGGCAAAGATTAGGACGACACTTAAAGACCTAAAGGATGCAGGAGTGATGGTCCCTTTAACTCACCAGTGTGGCCTGTCTAAGAGCCAGATGGATCCTGAAAATAGCCTACTACAAGTTTCACCAAATATCTGGGGGTTCCCAGGTGGGGTTAGTGGTAAAGAACCCACCTGCCAATGCAGGAGATATGAGAGATACAGGTTTGATCCCTGGTTTGGGAAGATCCCCTGGAGAAGGAAATGGCAACCCACTCCAGTGTCCTTGCCTGGAGAATCCCATGGACAGAGAAGCCTGCCTGGCTAGGCTCTAAAATCCAGACGGATCCTGAAAATAGCTTACTACAACCTTCGCCAAATATTTACATTAATTGCACATTGACCAAGGTGTGGTATCTTTTAATAGAGCAGATTAGCAAATCCTCAGCTACATGGTACACAATCATTAATATGGTAAATATTTTATTTTTTATTTTCATCAAAAAGGAAAATAAGAACAGCTTATGTTCACTTAGAACAGACTGTAATGTACTATAAATACTATAATTATAGTCTTGCCCCAGGACTAGGCTTAGTTCTTGTCCTCTGTCATAATATCATCTCACCCCCAAGCCTTGAATTTCACCCTGGCCCACACTGTGGATGACATCATGCTAACCTGACTAGATAAGTAACAAGTGGCAAGTATGTGAACAACCTTAGTAAGACATGTGTTCTCCAGAGAGAGTAAGACAAAACCTATGAAAATTTCAGATTCCTATCAACGAAGTGTTTAGGGATTCAGTGGTCTGGGGCTTGTCAGGACTTCCCCTCCAGAGTAAATGATGAATTTTTGCATCATACACTTTCCATCATGAAGAAGAAGCACAATGCCCAGTGGGCTTCTAGGGTTTCTTGAGGAAGAACAATCCATATCTGGAATACTACCTCAACCAGTAAATTGAGTGGATGAATGGCTGTCAGCTGAACATGAATATGTTCAACAGCAGCCCCCTGCTACAGTCACATGGCTTAGATTTTTGCCCATGTGACCTAGCAGAACTTAGGTGTTATCAGTATCTGTGTGGAGTTTAATAGCAAGCCTTAGTTAGAGATCATAATGTAGACTTTTAGGGTCAAGGATCAAGGTTATGCCATTTAAAGTGAAAAGTTACCTTCTTTCTGGGGAAAAAAAAAAACCACAAAACAGTTTCTAATGGGTGGCTCAGATGGTAAAGAATTTGCCTGCAATGTGGGAGACCCAGGTTCAATCCTGGGCTGAGAAGACCCCCTGGAGAAGGGAATGGCAACCCACTCCAGTATTCTTGCCTGGAGAATTCCACGGACAGAAGAGCCTAGTGGGCTACAGTCCATGGAATTGCAAAGAATCAGACACAACTGATCGACTTTCACTTCCTGTTAGCAAGGGAGCGACAAGCTATCATGTGGCCAGAGCTGTCGTCATTAGTTAGGTTCTATCAGACCCATAGGTTGTAAAGTCAAGCAGGCAAGCAACAATCCACTGTGAGATGAAAGTGTCATATTTGATACTGGCCGTGGGTGGGTGGAGCTAGGGTTGGGAAATAAGAAAACAGTATGATCAGGTGTCCAGGGTCCTTGTCATCCATGGCTAATCCACCAGTACCTCACCCTCAGCTCATACCTATGGCCACACTCAAAGTGGGGAGCTTCCCTTACAAATAGCTCATCAGTTCAGTTGCTCAGTCATGTCCGACTCTTTGCAATCCCATGGACTGCAATACGCTAGGCTCCCCTGTCCATCACCAACTCCCAGAGCTTACTCAAACTCATGTCCATCCAGTTGGTGATGCCATCCAACCATCTCATCCTCTGTCATCCTCTTGTCCTTCTGCCTTGAATCTTTCCCAGCATCAGGGTCTTTTCCAATGAGCCAGTTCTTCGTATCAGGTAGCCAAAGTATTGGAGTTTCAGCTTCAGCATCGGTCCTTCCAATGAATATTCAGGACTGATTTCCTTTAGGATTGACTGGTTTGCTCACGGAGAAGGATAAAAGCTGAAGTGAGTCCATACATGTGTCAACTCAATACACCCAAATTGACAGCAGCTGCACTTAAGCTTGATCTTGGGTGGCTTTGAAAGACAGGAGGAAGAGGAAATCTCAACATCCCAGTGAAGAGAGCTTTGAATGGTGCACTTGATCATTCACTTTGCGTGGAAAGGCAAGTGGCCTGAAGTTAAAATATACATAAACTGCTATAGACTGAATGTGCCCACACCCCCTCCAAATAACATGCTGAGGCCCTAATCCCCAAGGTGATGGTATTTGGAGATGGGCCTTTGACAGGGATCCAGAGGTAGATTTGGCCATTGTATCTAAGCCCTGATATTGTTTCTTATTTTATGTAATGCAAGTGCCTGACTTAGGCAGCACAACCACCAACAAGGGCTTATAGAGTATTTGTTCCATCACACCAGGATGAGTGATTCCCTTTACAGAAAAGGAGATGTGGCATTGAACACATGACCTCTGGATCTACTGGTATTATCCCACACCATGCCAGGCAGATGCTGCTAGTCTAATATTGGGATGAAAGGCTTTTTGAAGGTACAGCTGAGGTGTCTGCTCAGAGACAATAGACAGGGAAGATGAGGCCCACTCAAGGATGCACACTCACTTGAGTGTGCACTCAAGGATTCAGTGCACACTCTAAATCAGTGACCACCCTACGGTGCTGTGTCCTCAAATGTGAATATGTGGTTCCGGAAAGCAAGGGGTAGGAGCAGGAATAATATTTATCATTATTTCTAGTGACCCCCTTTGGAATATTTTGCTTCCCATCACCCTGGCATCTCTAGGCCCCATGTGTTGAGGTATAGTGGCTCTGGAAAAGGAAAATGTTTCTACTTGGGATAAATCAGGAATCCCATTAAGCTTTATGCTATAGCAGCCACCAAGAATTTTGGACTACTCATTCTGAAGGATAAGCAATCAGGAATTGTCAATCAACCAACCACTCACTCAATCAGTCACTTTCCTGGCAGATCACTGGAGGGATATCAGGCTTCCTTCACATGCAGAGAGGCATACAGAAATATGTTAGGCACCCAAGCAATTCACTTAGGCATCTCTTGGTATTATTTCCTTGCCCAATTTTGCCTGTAAATGAATAAGTGCAGCAGCCACAGCTTGAGAATGGAATGGGACCAGCCCTCAAGAATGAGTTAAGCAGAAGTGCCAGCTGAGTGTCAGGGAAATCCACCGCGGATAGTAGAAGAGGGAGGAAATGGGCATGAGTCATGACTTTGAGATGAGCACCAGTAATGAGGCTGCAGCTCATCCATTTAACTTTCCTTAGTTTGCCCCCACAGTAAGCCAGAAGCTCACCAGAATTCTAAAGAGCTGCTCCAGAACTTAGATGAAGGGAATCGGAGTGGCGCAAGGGGCACAGTGTAGTGAACACTGTGATTGCTGCCCAGATCTGCCTCCATGATAGAAGGGTCCACTCCCCAAACTGCTCAGTTGTGTCCAACTCTTTGCAACCCCATGGGTTGCAGCACGCCAGGCTTCCCTGTCCATCACCAACTCCCGGAGTGTACTCAAACTCATGTCCATTGAGTCACTGATGTCATCCAACCATCTCATCCACTGTCATCCTCTTCTATTCCCACCTTCAACCTTTCCCAGCAGCAAGGTCTTTTCCAATGAGTCAGTTCTTCACATTAGGTGGCCAAAGTATTGGAGTTTCAGCTTCAGCATCAGTCCTTCCAATGAATATTCAGGACTGATTTCCCTTTGGATTGACTGGTTGGATTCCCACGCTTCTAAGAGTGCTGGAAAATACCCTCCTCCTCAGCTGCCAACACACTCCAAATACTGCCCTCAGCTAAAAGGACCTGTTTCACAACAGGTCTCTGTCTCCTAGGGACAGAGTAAATTTGGTAATAACTTGTCCGTGCAGGGGTATCGCGGTCTTAGCCCTTTGATGCAACTCAGACAACTTTGAAGACTGATTTCCCTAAGGGGTCGGTGGATGCTTTTCTAAATTACATGACTATTTAACTTCTCCCTTGGCTCAACCCTCCCTCCTTCCTACCTTCCTTCACATGCACTTATCCTGAGAGCACTTTCCAGTAAATTCCCTGAATGATAATCTCAACATCAATTCTCACAGTCAGCTTGTTGGGGAGCACAATCTGCAACAGACAGAAGGAAGATGAAGAGGCATGTACATACTGAGAAGCATGTAACTACCATGAATGACTGGGGCTCAGACTCCCTCGAGTCCCTTCAGAGACTGCTGAACATGTCTTGGAATTTCCCCATTGAGGAATCAGGGGGTCAGAGTATTTATCCACAAGTTCCTACCCTTCACTGATTGAGGGGTTCTCTCTGGGGGTGTTTAACACTCTGACACCTCCTTCCTGCTCTGTGTGTGGGCTGAGGAAGCCCCCACAGCTAGAGGACACCATCAGGTAGAATATCTTAGGATGCCAGTGGTCTATAAGGGGATTGTCCACAGGTTAGGTGTAGTGGTTACAAGAGGAACATTGTAATATCATCTGCAAGAAGTTACATGAAGCCATGTAGTCTATTTCCACTGAGGCGGAAAAAAGCTAAATTATGCTTGTGAATGATGATAGAAATGGACCCAAGATGACTGCTGGAATAAAGCACCACAGGTTGAGGCCATCAAGAGAGAAAACATGGAATGACTCTCTGTCATCACGTGTCTTCAGAATGGGGTGAGTGAGAGCACCAGGAAAGGGTGGGTGTGATGGGGAGCTTGGGAGAGAAAAGCATGTTATGACCACATTTTACAAATCTACAAGCATTTTACTGGCTCCTGTCCTGAAGTAGACACAAAACTCTTGAAAGGAACCATCATGTTCATCTTCGATGTGGAATGGCAAAGGTTTGGGGGCACTCTTCCCTCACTGGCAAATGTCATGACTGATGTCATAAGAGAAAAACAGGACTTAGATATCAGCTCTGCCACTCAACAGTTCTGTGGGCTTAACTCTGCTACTGAAACTCTTGAAATCAGTATTATCTCACTTATAAAATGGAGATGATAGTATCTATTTCATGGGGCTGTTGAGAGGAGTCAAGGAATATAAAATGACTGATACAACTCTCAGCAGATAGGGATGCTTAATAAATGCCCATTGCCCTTTCTTCAGAAAAAACTTGGGAGTGAGTGAATGAATGAACCTAAACTCATCTGAAAAGGTAACATTATATAAATTCATAAGTTGTCATAAAAGGATTAATGAAAGACTAATGTCATGCTGATTGCTGTCATGACGATTCTTGAGTTGTCATGGAAAAGACAAATTTGTGTTAGTTCTGATCTCAGTGAAATTGTCAGAGACAGTTTCTAAAAGACTCCAATACGGACAGTACTTAATCTTCAAACTACAGTATGTCTAATTGAAAACAAACTGACAGCCACAGTGGTGATTGATTAGCTCATTAGGAATCTGTTTATTATTAGAGGCTTTAAAATGCCTTTTTGAACCAAGGCCACTCTACTCAACTTAATCTTTTTATGACAGCTTGAAATTTAAGAGAGCGTGTTCCATTTCTCCGGAGCTGTTTTTCTTTTTTTAACTATTTTTTGATGCATTATACCCTAAGTGGAGAACAAAAAAAAACACTTAATACTTAATCCCACTAATTTTTCCTCTGTAGAGTATAATTCATCTTTCTAATCATTCCCCATTCATTTTACCCACTCAGTGATATTCAGCATTACAAAGGATAAAATAACTTATTCAAGGTCCCTGGGTGAGAGAGTTTTAGGATAAGTGTGGGTGGTTTTTATTCATCTTCTTGAAACTTCAAATCCTTACAGTTGCAGCTACACCCCAAATCCCTGAATCTGTCATCACTAGATCTTTAAAAGAGAAAATACAGAAAGGTGTTGTGCTTTGAGGTTTGAAAGAAATAATCTCAACGATGGAAGTCTTCAGAAAATCATACACACACCAAAAGAAATGCAGTAGATCCGGGGAAGGATGCCAAGGAAGCCAGGGAGGACAAGGCAAATAAAGGTGATTTGTGGTAAGAACTGTGCCGGGAGCCACCTGGGCAGGACCCCGGCAGAACTGATAGTGGGATTTAGGTTTTGTAAACTGCTAATCACTGTTTCAAATTAATCAACAGTCAGAAGTGGCTTAAAGCCATCTCAATTTATTTGCAAATGACAAGCAATAACAATGATAAAAAATAATAATAGCTAATTTTACTGAGTCAGTAGTCAATGCTTTATATTAATAGTCAGTATTAATACTTTGTAATATTAATACTTTTGTATCAGTACTCAGTAAACTGCTTTGCACTGTGTGTACTTACTAAATATTAAGTACAGTATCTACTGTGTGTATTGGGGATTGTCAAGTGGCTCAGTGGTAAAGAATCCACCTGCCAAACCAAGAGAACCAGGAGACATGGGTTCGCTCCCTGGGCTGGGAAGATCCTCTGGAGTAGGAAATGACAACTCATTCCAGTATTCTTGCCTGAAGAATCCCATGGATAGAGGAGCCTGGAGGGCTACAGTCCATAGGACTGCAAAGAGTCAGATATAACTGACCAACCGAGTGCACACATGCGCGTGCACACACACACACATATACACACATTATTGTGTAATAAGTTCTTTACAAGGGTTATCTCAATCCTACTCCTGCTCAATGAATTGAGTTCTTTTATTATTGTTGCTGTTTAATTGCTAAGTCATGACCCACTCTTTGCAATCCCATGGACTGTAGTCTGCCAGGCTCCTCTGTCCATGGGATTTTTTCAGGCAAGAATACCGGACTGGGTTGCCATTTCCTGCTCCAGGGGGTCTTCCCAACCCAAGGATCAAACCTGAGTCTCCTGCAATGGCAGGCAGATTCTTTACCACTGAGCCACAAGGGAAGTCCCTCTTTTATTAAACCCATATTATAACAGATGAGGAAAATGAGGCTTACAGAGGTCATGTCATTCAGGGTTCTGACAGGGAAAAAATGACCTCCTAATGGGTTTAAATAATGAAGCTTCTCTTTGGCCTCCTTTATACAAGTGTGTAAGAGCTGACTCATTGGCAAAGAACTTGATGCTGGTTAAGATTGAGGGCAGGAGGAGAAAGGGGATGATAGAGAATGAGCTTTTTGGATGGCATCACTGACTCAATAGACATGAGTATGAGGAAACCCTGGGAGATAGTGAAGGGCAGGGAAGTCTAGTGTGCTACAGTCCATGGGGTTGAAAAGACACATGACCTAGCAACTGAACAACAGCCACACAATTGTGGGCAGAGCTAAACGAAATCAACAAGGGAACAAGCAAGAGCTGGAACCATGAAAGATGTCCACGGCCAAAATCCTGGCCCCACAGCAGAGGGGGGCCCCAACTCCTGCCCTCAGACCTATCTGGTCTTCCCATTGGCTAAATCATCCAGATACCAAAGGACAAGGTATTCTAATTGCTGCACTTGGTGGAGGTAAGCCTCCCAGGGCACAGATCAAGAGGGAGAAGGATGGAGAACAGATCCAGGAGGGCAAATGGTGAATAACTCTGCTACATGATCATGTAGTTTGCTCATGGTCAGTTGGCAAGAGTGACATAAAAATTCATGCCATGTGACGTATGGTAGGTCCAAAGGAACTGCTTCATAATTGTTCCCAGCTCAGGCCCTAGAAATGAAGCTGAATATCTTACCCAGCCATACTCTACCTGGGACAAATTCAACCTCCATTCTTTTGAGCCTGAAGAGAGAGTGGAGACCAGAGAGGGAGCCAGCTGACCTCCAGAGCCCTTAGAGGTAGATGAGCAGGCCTGGCCTGTATGGTTTACCAGTTTGGGGACCGAAGAACAAAAGTGAGTATCTCTCTATATTCTCTCAAGGCACTGATATCTCGGTTCAACAGACAAGACAAAGTAATTTCTTTAGTGTCGCCACCATCCTAGTTTAAACTTTGCTCCTTCCTAACGTCTTCAACAGATGACATAAGGTGCAAATACAATTGCCATCAGATCCTTTAGACTTGGAAAGCATATTCAGGTTAAAATAGTAACAATAATAACATTACATTTCAACTAAGCCAAGGCTCCTGCAGCCTTTTTAGTTTATTTATATTCGAATGCATTAGTTCAAGGAATTTTAAAGCACTCCTATGAAGTGTCAAGGCAAATATTATAAGCCTCCTTTATAGGTGGACCGTAAGTGGCAGAGATGGGGTAAGACCTATAAAATCACTTTTATTAAAATAAATCACCTTCTCTCTGTTTCTGTCTCTATGTGTTCCATGCCCCCCTTAATCTTTAGGGACTCATTAAACATATGTGTACATATACTGCATATATAGAGGTATCCCCATTTTTCAAAAGCTTGCTTAATGCCACTTGGCTTTTACAACATTAGTATCTACTACATTAGTACCCATTCTCACTATCTGAAAGAAATTCAAATAAAATTTTCACTTTTAGGAAAAATGGCAACATGTAAAAACAGTGCTCAGCATTTTTCTATGCAGCAGCTAGTATGGAGGCAGCTCCCAGACCAGCAGAGAAGGTGCCACATCCAAGCTTCCTCCCCGGGAACTACCCTCAGCAACTCAGCATCAGGCTGCCAGAGCTATGAACTGTGTCTGTGAGCATCTGTGCTTTATTTTTACTTGTTTTGAGCATCCATTAGGAAGATGTGCCTTAAGGTAACGGCTTCTTTGTTTTAACCCATTTCTGCTTAAAGAGAGTTTGATACTAACAGTCTGCTTTGGCCTAGCAGGGGAAAGGAGTGTGTGTGTCTGTGTGTCTAGTGTGTGTCTTTGTGTGTCTGTGTGTGTGTGTATGTGTAAAACCTTAAGATTGGACTTTATCCTCTCTAAAGCTGAAGATGCAGGTACCTTCCACAACAATCAAGGCCAGAGTATAGCTATCCCAGTCAGGTGAGAATTTCTATGCACAAATCCTGGAGGAAGTAGAGAAAGCCTTGTGAGCAGAAGATACGTTTCAGAAGAGAAATGCTGCAAAAGTCACCCATTCCTGGTTCCTCACTACATATATTCCTAAGACATGCCCGAGCTAGGGAGATTTAACTTGTTTCGGAGATTTAAAAACTCCAGTCCCTTCTCATACAAGCATTTCAATCTCCTAAAAAAATTCAATCTTCATTAATCCCTGAGAGTAATCAGAAACACTATGGTATCTGTCCAAGACTTTGTAAAAGTTCTGAGGAGGACAAATGGTAACAAGAGAGAAAGCTGCTTTCTGCTCACCCTACAAAGTTCTGTTTATTCCACAAAGGAGACACTGAGGTCAATGGTGACACATGCAGGGCGGGGAGGA
>SJYV01053851.1:168871-200614 GCA_006410875.1 Neotragus pygmaeus
CTTCCCTGTCCTTCACCATCTCCCTGAGTTTGCTCAGACTCACGTCCATGCAGAAGCACTGCTCAGTATCTTTCTAAAGGGCTGCCCATTGCATACTTCCTCCAATGGTTAGTAAACTGTTAAACAAACACTGTTTTAGAGGACAACAGCGGTTTTGCTCCAGCGCTGAAGCTCTGACTTTGTTTCGGCCTCAGCCGTGTTTTCTGGAGGGCACTGCTGGCCGTGCCTGAGCGACTCTCAGGTTCTCCCACGGATTCTCATCTCCTGAAGAGCCGCCGGCCAGCACGGCTGTGCAGGGTGGGAGGGCACACCCACTGGCCTCCCACCAGGCAGGAGAGGCCTTCTCAGATGAGTGGCTCTGCAGGGTTGCCGAACCAACCACGTTTCATTTCAGCAGGTAGCCAGGTACCTCCAGCATACATGGCACTGTGCCTTGCTTGTCAGGGAAAGGAGGTGACAGAGACTGCTCCCACCCCTCGGGAGCTCTGCAGGAGTCGTGAAGAAGGAGGGCACTCCAGGGTCAGCAGGGGTAACGGCGGCAGGAGCAGGAAGCACCCCAAGAGCTTACAGAGGCTGCATATCCTCAGACTGGGAGGCTTGCGCCCCATGCTGGGGAGATGGGGCTTCCCGAGCGGGACTTGGGGCAAAACGATCCCAGCTCTAGTAGGGGGCAAGGCAGACACACACAGTTGCAGCACGGCTGGGCGGGCGTGGCAGGCGGCCAGGCCCTGGGGGCTCCGGGGGGCGGGTCGGACAGGCAGGGCATTTGGCTGCAAGCGGCCTGGGTGGGAAGGCAGGCCTGGCGCTCCTGCTCTGAGGCAAGTCCTCGGGTACAGCTTTTATCCTCAGTTTTTCTTTTCCCGTGAAAAGCAGATGGCACCCCTGATCCTCTGGCCCTTNGGGGCGGGTCGGACAGGCAGGGCATTTGGCTGCAAGCGGCCTGGGTGGGAAGGCAGGCCTGGCGCTCCTGCTCTGAGGCAAGTCCTCGGGTACAGCTTTTATCCTCAGTTTTTCTTTTCCCGTGAAAAGCAGATGGCACCCCTGATCCTCTGGCCCTTTCAGGCATCACCGAGGCATCACACGCAGGATCCCTCTGCAAACTGCAGCACTGCACCCAGAAGACACACTCGCCTCCCACGGGGTTGGGAAGTCCACGGGCATCAGCTGCTCCTGCACTCTGGACAGCTTAAGGCTTTGTCGGAAAGGCCTTGCTCAGCAATTAGACAAGAAAAATAAGAAATAGACAGCTTCCAGATAGAAAAGAAGAAGTAAAACTGTTTCCATTTTCAGATGACATAATCTTGTGCATAGAACATACTAAGGAATCAACTAAAAAGAAGCTGAACTAATAAACTTGTTCAGAGAAGCTGCAGGATGTAATAGTTCAGTCAGTCAGTCATGTCCGACTCTTTGAGACCCCTACAGCCTGCAGCAAGCCAGGCTTCCCTGTCCATCACCATCTCTCGGAGCTTGATATCAATATATAAAGTCCAGCTGCACTTCTATACACTAGCAGTGAACAATTCAAAAATAAAATTGAGAAAGCAGTCCAATTATGAGTATCAAAAAGAATAAAATATATTCTGAAAATGATAAAACATTGTTTTTTATGCTAAGTGGAAAGCTACCCCATGGTCACAGACGGGAACGCTCAGCATTGCTGAGGTGGCACTGCTTCTCAGCCTGACCTGCAGACCTGAATCCTAGCTGGTTTGCTTTTTTTTTTCAGGCAGAAATTAATAAGCTGAACCTAAAATTCACATTGAAATATGAGGGAATCAGAATAGACAAAACAATCCTGAAAAAGAAGAACACAGTCGGAAGACTCGCGCTTCCTTATTCCAGCACTGACTGGGTCAGGATGCTGTGGCACTGGTAAGGACAGACAGTCAGCGAAGCAGAGCCAAGAGCCCAGACAGAAACGCTCACGCTTGTGGCCAGCTGGTTCCAGACAAGGGCACCAAGCCTGTCGCTGGGGAAGGAGGGGTGTGCTCAGGCCGGCGAGCTCACGGCCGCCGCAGCGCGGAGCGGGCTGTGCCCCGGCGCGTGTCTTCGCAGCTCAGGCAGGCCGTGCTGGCGGCCACTGCCCAACACCTGCAGGACACCTGCGTCCTCCTTCCCAGGTGCGCAGTTCAGTTCAACTCTAGCACAGAAAGTGCACTTCATGGAGAACAGCAGGGTGGGCTCTAAGTCCTCCCTGGCTGATATCCTTCTCTGCTCTTCAAGAAAATGTACTGTGTGTTCAGTTCAGTTCAGTCAGTTCAGTCGTTCAGTTGTGTCCAACTCTTTGCAACCCCCTGAATTGCAGCACACCAGGCCTCCCTGTCCATCACCATCTCCCGGAGTTCACTCAAACTCACATCCATCAAGTCNCTCCCAGCACACGCTCTCGTTTCCCTCCGCCCCTCCTCCCCGGTGCACGTGAACCTGGGAGCCCGGAGGACTCCTGGCGGTGAGACCCGCCCCGAGCCGCACTGTGCCCGGGGCGTCCCCAGAGTGCCGGAGCAAGGGGTGGGCGCGCCGCCTACTCTCCTCCAGGGCGTAGCTAAGCCCACGGGGGTGAGCATGCCACTGACAGTAGCAATGGAGGGCCTCGAAATATTGTCACGGTAGGATGATGGTGGTGACAACATCCAGTTCAAGTTCCCTCATTCATTCATTCATTGAAAAGTTACTAGGTTTCAGAAGTGTGCCTTCTAGGCACGGCGCTAAAACCTTGTGACACTTGGCAGACATTAAAAATAATCAGGCAAGTATGCAATGCAACTTGCAATCGTAGACAAAGAGCGCCAGAGGAGTACACCCAGGAAGGTCTAATTAGACGGCAGGAGTCGAGACTGCAGGTAGGAATTAGACACGAAAGGCTTCACTTCAAAAGTGGCATCTAAGCTGAGGCTCGGAGAGTGAATGGGACTCGGGAAAGCTAAAGGCGGGTGACAGGAGAACTTACCTGCTGCGCAGAAGAGCTGAGGGAGGAAAGGGCCTGCGTGGGGGAGCAAGGCGAACACGTGAGTTCATGGCCGGGAGTGGGAAGCCAGTGTACTGAGCAGGGGCCGAACGCGGAGGGCCTGGAAGTGTGTTTAAACTTCATCCTCGGAGCAAGGAGCAACCACGGAGGGTTCAGACGAGAGGAATGACATGATCCGAGGGTTTGGGGGAGGACAGTTTGGAAGAAGGGAGAATTATAAGGCTATTAGCGAAGAGCTAGGTGGGAAACAGGTAGTGGAAGTGAACGAGAACAGATTGAATACACATTTTAAAGACTGACGTCTCCAGAGCGCTAGACCTCAGCTCTCTACCATAACCTCGCTACAGCTCCGCGCGCTGCCGTTTTCCTGGGTAACAGTTAACACCTGCTGAAGCCGAGAGACGGAAGTATTGGGGCGGGGGTAGCGGGTACCAACAGCCTCTATAAGGTCCAGTATCGGTCCGTCAAGCGCTTTTTGGATACCCCCGATAGAGTCTGTTCACACACGCATTCCTTTTTTCCTCTATTTTTTGACTAAAGTTAGTTGAAACTTCCAATGAGATTATCTTTGGGGTTTTGCTTTCTGGAAGGCAGCAGAACTTAAGAGGAAAGAATTTAGACTTAGAACGAGGTTGATCCAAGTCTGGATCTCGGATCAGCCACTGACTGGGACTGATTCTCTCTGGGCTTCTCTTCACTGGGGAGTATAATACCTAACTTTCCTGGTTGTCACAAGACAAGATACATGTGTAAGAAGTTCTAGCATACTTCCCCAGAGAAGGCAATGGCACCCCACTCCAGTACTCTTGCCTGGAAGATCCCATGGAAGGAGGACCCTGGAAGGCTGCAGTCCATGGGGTCGCTGAGGATCGGACACGACTGAGCGACTCCACTTTCACTTTTCACTTTCACGCATTGGAGAAGGAAATAGCAACCCACTCCAGTGTTCTTGCCTGGAGAATCCCAGGGACGGGGGAGCCTGGTGGGCTGCTGTCTATGGGGTCGCACAGAGTCGGACACGACTGACGCGACTCAGCAGCAGCAGCATACTTCCCTGGCGGTCCAGTGGTTAAGAATCCACCTGCCAATGCAGAGGACATGAGTTGGCTCCCTGGCCCAGGAAGATTCCGCATGCCACGGGGAAGCTAAGCCCGGGGGCCACAACTACAGGAGCCCTTGTGATCTGCTGTGCTTAGTCGCTCAGTCGTGCCCAACATTTTGAGACCCGGTGGACTGTGGCCCGCCAGGCTCCTCTATCCACTGGGATTCTCCAGGCAAGAATACTGGAGTGGGTTGCCATGCTCTCCTCCAGGGGATCTTCCCAACTCAGGGATCAAACCCAGGCCTTCCGCATTGAAGGCGGATTCTTTACCATCTGAGCCACCAGGGAAGCCCAGGAATACTTGAGTGGGTAGCCTACCCCTTCTCCAGGAGATCTTGCGCGGCTCAGGAATCGAATTGGGGTCTCCTGCATTTCAGGCAGGTTCTTTACCAGCTAAGCTACCAGGGAAGCCCCACAGAAGCCCTTGGGCAGCCACAAATAAAGAAGTAAAAAGCGAATTTTTTTTTAAGTCCTAGCATGTAAGTAATCAGTAAATAATAGGTTTAGCATATTTGTATTGAAAGCAAATTCACACCCATGAAAATATTATATATTCTTGCACACAAAACACAAAAAGATACTTTGATACCCTGAATCATTTCCTAACTCCATTTTTTCCTTTTTTTTTTTTTTTCTTTCATTCTTTCTAAGAAGGTGGGTATGGAAAGCTTCTGGCTTCTACCAGGTGTGGCTATGAGAGTAATGAATGAAGATAAACAGTGGGAGCATTGTTCACCCTGAGGAATTCATAGGGTGGGGCAGTAGGCCCCTTTGGGGATCTTTTCTGTCTAAGATAGTACCTTGATGGGAATCCAGTAGTTTATTTTATACCAGAATCCTGAGCCAAATCAGGAATTTTGGGATCAGGTAATGAGAAAACTAAAAGGCCAGGTGGATCCTAGTACTTTCACATGCCATTCTTTCCTTAAAAAAATAAAGTCTCTAGTAAAAAAAAAAAAAAAGGCATAATGAAAGAAAAACATGAAAGTGAACAGATTATCAATTATACTTTTGAATATAGTACAATAAATAAGCCTCCTTGAATTGATATACTTCAGCCACACAGACTTTTATGTTAGGCTTGTGAGCCTGTTTTATTCTTGAGTTCATACCATTTTGATTTTTCTTTGATAATGCATCTCTGAAGTTCATGTTAAGTTCCAAGATGCTATTAAAGATTATAATTGTAGAATCCATCTACAACATCTCACAAACTAGGATCTAAAAATTACTTATCACGTGAAACATTTTTCAAAAGGGTCTTTCACAGGCTATCTAACCCCTACCCCTATGTACTATCTAATCTTTCTCTATTTTGCATATTTAACTATAATTTATGCTTATATTTGCTAGCCCTTCTGTGAAAATTGAGAACAGCTGGTCAGGGCTCCTTTGTTTTATGTATCAGTTCAGTTCAGTTCAGTCGCTCAGTCGTGTCCGACTCTTTGTAAAAAATGTGTTCTGTATTGCTTAGATAAGACATAATTTAAACAGAACTGCAAGCCTAGTTTTATTCTAAAGTAGTTACGGTTCTTCAGATTGTCAGTTTGACAACCTAATCAATTTTGTCCTTAATATTCAGTAACCCTGATTGTGACTCTCTGGAGTAGACCAAATGAGGTATCAATCAGTTTGAAACCTTTACAGGCTACTGCTTCCTTAACACTCTCCCTTTTCTGATTCAACTCAATAAATATATTTTGAATATTTTCTATATGTAAAACAATGTGACAGACGTTCAATTAAAACAAATACAGGTACTTCTCTCCCTCATTCATGATCCATTGATAGAAATTTGAGACAAGTAATTATATAGGTTGATAAGTACAATGAAAGGAAGAGATCAGAGAGGAGAGAAAGGTTCATAACTTGGGAGGACACGAGAAGGGTGAAGATGGGAAATAGGAGGAATAATGTTTGTCAGATGAGAACTTGTGAGAAAGCAGAAAAGTCGACTTGACAGGTGCTTACAGGAATGGAGTCTGATTCATGGGGGCTGGAAGAGTGAGCCTGAGACAGGAGTGGGTGCCTGAAGGCCAGGAAGGAGACAGCAGCAGGCTCTGAGGCTCTGAGGTTATGGGAAGCAGAAAAACTGGCAGAACTCGTTTAGATTTGCATTTTTGAAAGACCACACTGGCTGCAGCATGGGAAATGGATTGGTAAAAGAGGCAAGGAGACCAGTTAGGAGTTTATACCAATACTCTAGACTAGAGACGATGACACCTCACCTCTTATACGCTAAGTGCCCCAAACAAACAGCATCTGCAACACTTGGAAGCTTTCCAGAAACACAGACTCTACCCCACCAGGACCTCTGAACCAGATTCTGCATTATAATTATATTTCCAAGTCAGGATAGAGCCATGGGCAAATCTGAGCGATAAAGGGTGACAACACAAAATGTATATTGAGTCTTAGAATGTAAACATTGCGGGAAAAAAAAAAAGATTAACTTTTGAATGCAATGGCCAAAATAATTTGTATTATCCACATTATTTCCTCATCTCTAACTGCCTGTTGACTTTTCAAAAACTGGTTGCTGATGTTCACTAGCAGCTCCATCATCTAAGCTCCAGCAGTAATTCTTAAATGCTGTAGCTCACCGTGGCCAGGTCTCACCTTCTGGGCCTCTCTTTTGTGGGCCCAGAAACTTGTTTTCTGTCAGTGTGCTTGCCGTGGGTATCCTGCTCCATGATTAAGTTAGTCACAGAAGTATACAAACCAGCACCAATGCCAGTATATTAAATATCAGTGAGAACTATAAGATGGTGAGGTACAGTTTCTTCAGCAGAAAACAAATTTGGGAGCTAAACTCCATCAGAGGTTGTTAGGTAAACATAAAGAAAAGTAAAGTTGACTGAGGGATTCTGATGGTAGAAGCAACAAATTAGGATGCTTGTCCTTCCCACCTCTCAATCCTATTAAAGTACAATCTTGTTCTGACTCTTATTAAAACTGTAAGAAGACTTTGTTCAGGACTATTGCAATAGGGGTCAAGACTATGGCAATAGTGGAAGGAGATCAAGGTTCACCTCTGAATATGGCAAAGACAGCCGGGGATTTCCAGGCAAGGAGCAGAATGACAAGGAGTCGATGGGACAATGCTAAGAGGAGACATCCGTGCAAGGGGGATTCTTGTTGAACACACTTAACAGGATTCCTGCTGAAGGCAGGTCAAGGATTTATACATCAAAGGTGGAGAATGAGGAACTAGATCAGATATCAGGGGTAATAAGATATTAAGGATGGGGGATTCTCTAAACTGACTTAGCAGAAATCTTGCTAAAACTGGACTAAGCAGGCCAGAGAGGACTCAAAGATGAGGCTTAATCAGAAAGGGGGCTTGGCGGAGTCTGGCGTTAGTTTGATCAAGGAGAGAGTCTTTGTCATCACCATCTGTGCGTTCTGCCACCAGCGCTGAGTGAGTGAGTGAGTAAAAGTCACTCAGTTGTGTCTGACTCTCCTCGACCCCATGGACTATACAGTCCACAGAATTCTCCAGGCCAGAATATTGAAGTGGGTAGCCTGTTCCTCCTCCAGGGATCTTCCCAACCCAGGGATTAAACCCAGGTCTCCCACATTGCCGGCGGATTCTTTATCAGCAGAGCCACAGGGGAAGCCACCTGTGGCTACACAGCTACACAGCTAGAATAAGCTGACCAAATCCTCTCCCAGCACAGAGCTTGACAGAGACTGTCTAGCTTCTTTGGATGTTAATGAGAGAGTCAGGTTTTCTCCTGCTGAGACTTTTTCCCATGTTCCCTTCATAGTGTTAACTTTCAAGGAATATCCCTGCTTTCAAGTTCTAGCTGCCTGCAATACATTTGTGTAGTTTAAAAAAATAGTTCTGGAAGAACATTCATATACTTGATCTGAATGGGTTCTTAGTTTACCTACTCTCAGAGAGCCCCTGAGGCTGGAAAAGTTGTGAAGCCAAGAAAATGATTTCTTGAAACTATTGTTTCCCAAATGGATTTGAAATTTCATTTCTGTTTCCTGCAGTGTGTTGGGAGAGATTTAGGGTAACCTCATAGTTTCTATATTTTTTTCCAAACACCTTCAGAAGAGGCACAGAGGGGCAGCTTCCCCCTCCAGGCTTAAAAGAGACCATGACTAAGCAGCGGCCTGTTTCTACTCTCTTGTGGGAGACTGAGATGGAGGGGAAGATCAGTGTGGATTTCTGGAGGAGAGTTCTAGGTTCTGCTGTCATCACAGCTGCCACCTGCAGTCCAAAGACCTGAGCTGTTCGCCTGGCTAAGAGGCAGGGAGGGGAATTTTGAGGCTGGATCATTTCCGCAAACAGGTTGAGTCAGGGTCCTCTTTCTTCTCCTGGAGCTACATGTCTTTCACAGCTGTCATGCAGACACCCCACTCATAACAGACACAAACCCTTAACTTGAGTGTTGAAATTTGTCCTGGGCACTGAGTGTCAGGCTTTAAGCTTATGGGGCTAAGATCATTAGGGCTCTACCCTCATGACCGAAGAAGGTAATGGCAACCCACTCCAGTACTCTTGCCTGGAAAACCCCATGGACAGAGGAGCCTTGTAGGCTGCAGTCCATGGGGTCATAAGTATCTTTTTTTTTTTTTTTTTGCATCACCAATAAAAAAGCACACATTTAAATATAAAAAATATTGTAATTTCAAAAGTGAAATTACAGAAGGTAAGATGTAACCCAATGGAGAGATAAGAGCGTTCTCATAGAATGGGAGCCAAGATCTGGGAAGAGTTAGTGTGGTCAGCAGACTAGTGCTAGTAACATGTGCTCTAGTAGCGTGCATCTGAGCCGCACCCATCCCAGCCCCTCACTAATCCTGACACCAATGTGATATGGGCAGTTATGTTGTAGAGCTTCCCTGGTGGCTCAGCCAGTAAAGAATCTGCCTGCAAGGTGGGAGACTGCCTGAAATGCGTGAGACCTGGGTTCAATCCCTGGGTCAGGAAGATCCCCTGGAGCAGGAAATGGTAACCCACATCAGTATTCTTGCCTGGGAAATCCCTCGTACAAGAGGAGCCTGGCAATCTTGGGTTCACAAGAGTTGGACATGACTTAGCAACTAAACCACTTTATGTTTTAGAATTCCGAAATGGCCCAGTGTCAAATCAACTCATGCTGATTATCATGTGTCCCTGCCGCTAACTAGCTGTGTGACTTTGACTAAATCACTTAACCTCTCTAGTACTATTTCCTCTTTCAAAACTGGGAACATTGGAATGGATAATCGTGCATTCTTTTCCAGAGCTAACACTCTAGGGTTTCAAAGTGTACTTTCAAAATTTCCAAGGGCCCTCAGGATGACCGAGATCCCCAGAAGGATCACCAGCACAAGACCATCCATGGTCAGCCGTGGTCTGCAGAGCTACCATCCCACACACCAACTCTTCCTGCCCACTTCCATCTTCTCACCCCACGTTCCACACCTCCTCTCTCCTATGCCCATCCTTCCTCTCTCCCAGTCCTCCCCACGCCCCACATTGGAATCAATCAGAAAAAAATTTTAGATATGTATTTTTCTTAACTCACAAACATTGACTGATTACTTAGAACAGAATATCATTAACCATTAACAGTGTTTGCCAAAACTAAGAAAAAGGCTCTATGCCCCTGAAAATGTGTTTGTGTTTCATTGAGGCACCTTATATATGACTTACCTTAGAACTGTATAACACTTTGGAGTTGCAAATGTTCTTATGTATAGTATCATATTCCTCATGAGCTTGAAAGGTAGGTTTTATTATGTATCTGTTATAAATGAGGAATCCAGCAAAGAAAAATAAAACTATTTGAACAAGAGCTCACAGTTAGTAAATGACAGATCCAGACCTCCTAAATCAGGATCTTCTAGGGTGGGGCTTTGAAAGTATACATTTTTACCTCTAATTTTAGTTTCTTAGAAAATCCCCTTCAGATACATATAAATCAATATTATGATTTTTAAAAGAGAAACACTGCCCCCCAAAAATCCACTTCAAGAATTATATCCAGAGCATTGTTGTTTAGCCTCTGGGGATACCTTTGATGTTTTATGGGATGTTTTTGTTTGCTTTTTTATTCTCCCAGTGCTACCTCCAGATAAGGTATTCCACAAAGTACTTTTTGAGAAGATAGATGGATAAAAAGAAAGATAGCTGCACAGATGGCTGGATTTATTAACCAAACAACAAATGAGTGAATGAATTAACGAATGGTCTCAGACTATTTAGCTTTTCAATTATTAATGAGAAAATATTACCACATCTTTGTTAAAGCCATGTATTTAAACATTAATTTAAAAGCACATTTATCCACTTATTTAGTAAGCACTCGTCACTTTAATTAAGAATTATTAATTGGAAACATAAGATTGAGAATTACTCTCCTACTTTTATTCATCCACTTAATGTGCCAAGAATTTCTGTTGCAAATCAACAGAGATCAATTATCTACCTCTTTAATGGACTGGAAAGTGTAAAATGACAAATTGCCAAGCTTTTTCATCTATCTAGGATACAAAGAGGGCTTCCCTGGTGACTCAGACAGTAAAGAATCCACCTGCAATGCGGGAGACCTGGGTCCAGTCCCTGGGTTGGACCCCCCTGGAGGAGGGCATGGCAACCCACTCCAGTATTCTTGCCTGGAGAATCCCATGGACAGAGGACTTGGTGGGCTGGAGTCCATAGGATCGCAAAGGGTCAGACATGACTGAGCCACAAAGCACAGCACAGCACAGGATACAAAGAACCTGGTATTGTCCCAAAAGCTTTTCTTGCTTTGGCAGAGGCTTTCATCAAAGTTTAAGCTGCTGGTACTTACACCGGCTAATTTTTTTCCTACAAAGAAAAGAAACAAAAAAAGTAATTTATCCAAGAACTGTTAAAAGTAAAAACATATCAATAACGTGAAAGCAAGTTTTACTGGGTGTGTAAGAATTTGAGGTAAAGTTGGATTGGGTCATGAAAAGATTGTGGGAACCAAGAGAAACAGGCCTGACGAGCTCTTCTTGTTCCAAAGAATGGAATCTAAAATGAGTCACGTCTAACACTGGAAAGTGATTCCTTAAAGTCCCTATGATAACTTTACAGATAGTGAACCAAATTTCATCTGCTTTTAAAAATTTTATCTATGTGATGGGCAATATAATCACAAAATATTAGTTACATGTAAATAGGGATGTTCTTGAGGCAAAATCAAAACTCAATTTTGCAAATTCTTCAGGAATTCACACAAAAACCCAAATGTTTTTCTAGTGTGGGTGAGGAAAAGGAGTGAAGAAGAAAAAAATCCTAATTCTGTCCTATACTTCTGGAATGTTTTACCTTTTTACAACAGTCACATACTGTATTTTAAGCAGAAAAATAATTTAAAACATTATGTTCAGCTTCTGGAGTTTGCATGATCAGTAAATAATTCCCACAGATTTCTACTCTGCATTATAAAGATGTTTTCTCATTCATATTGATTGCTTCTAATTCAGTGCACACAGAGATTTAAGCAACTGAGTGAATACGAGGGCTGCAAAAATCAAACTACAGACACTGCAAATGTGTGTTTCTAGACCTATTAGAGGGGCTCCCAGGTGGCACGGTGGTAAAGAATCCGCCTACTGATGCAGGGGACGTTAGTCTGATTCCTGGTCAGGGAGATCCCCTGGAGTAGCAAATGGCACCCCCCACTCCAGTATTCCATGGAATCATGGACAGAGAAGCCAGTTGGACTACAGTCCATGGGGTTGCAAAGAATTGGACATGAAGGAAAACATCTATTTCTGCTTTATTGACTATGCCAAAGCCTTTGACTGTGTGGATCACAATAAACTGTGGAAAATTCTGAAAGAGATGGGAATACCAGACCACCTGACCTGCCTCTTGAGAAATCTGTATGCAGGTCAGGAAGCAACAGTTAGAACTGGACATGGAACAAGAGACTGGTTCCAAATAGGAAAAGGAGTACATCAAGGCTGTATATTGTCACCCTGCTTATTTAACTTATATGCAGAGTACATCATGNNNNTGGCAGATTCATGTTGTTGTATGGCAAAACCAATACAATATTCTAAAGTAAAATAATAATAATAATAAAATTAAAAATAAAAGAAAGCATCACTATGAACAAAGCTAGTCGACGTGATGAAATTCCAGTTGAGTTATTTCAAATCCTGAAAGATGGTGCTGTGAAAGTGTTGCACTCAATATGCCAGCAAATTTGGAAAACTCAGCAGTGGCCACAGGGCTGGAAAAGGTCAGTTTTCATTCCAATCCCAAAGAAAGGCAAGGCCGAAGAATGCTCAAACTACTGCATAATTACACTCATCTCACACACTAGTAAAGTAATGCTCAAAATTCTCCAAGCCAGCCTTCAGCAATATATGAACCGTGAACTTCCAGATGTTCAAGCTAGTTTTAGAAAAGGCAGAGGAACCAAAGATCAAATTGCCAACATCTGATGGATCATCACAAAAGCAAGAGAGTTCTAGAAAAACATCTATTTCTACTTTATTGACTATGCCAAAGCCTTTGACTGTGTGGTTCACAATAAACTGTGGAAAATTCTGAAAGAGATGGGAATATTGTAGACAGACACTTTACCCTCTGAGCCATCATTCTGAGAGCATCTCAATAAACTTTTGTACACTAAGCTCTGAGTCAGTCAGGTTCCCTGGAGAACTCAGTCCCACCTTTGTTTTACATGTGGGGAGACTCGGGCAATTTTGAGTGTCATATTTTGAGAGAAGGGATCACTCTCAGTGGACAAAGACCTCAAATCTAAGGAGAGCAGTCCTCAAAGACATGCTGAACATTGTGCACAAGTCCTCGATAGCTAGGTTTGTCTGTCTTCTTCCCTATATCTTTAGTGCCTCCACATATTAGGCATTCAATAAATGAATGTTTAATGATTGAATAAATGAACACTAGTTCTTATGTTGCAGATAAAAGCAGGAGTCCCTCAGACCCTTTTAGTAGGAAGCTATTGAGACTAGGTTATACTTCTTGATGTCTCTAGCCAGGTGTTTTCTTCTTGAAATCGCATAGTAGTAGTTAGTAGTTTGTCGCTCAGTCATGTTCAACTCTTTGCAACCCCATGGACTTAGCCCACCAGGCTCCTCCCTCCATGGGATTTTCCAGGCAAGAGTACTGGAGTGGGTTGCCATTTCCTTCTCCAGGGGATCTTCCTGACCCATGGATCGAACCTGGGTCTCCCTCATTTCAGACAGATGCTTTAACCTCTGAGCTACCAGGGAAGCCCAATAGCTGTCCTCAAAGGAAACATTCTTCTCAATCCCTATCAAGAATGGCAAGAAGCTTTGGAGTGGCATGCCTAACTGTATGTCAGGCTTTGGCTGCATTGACTGCATGAGACTGTCAAACAGGATAGACACCGAAACCATCTTCATGCTGGAAAATGTAAATATTAAGACAGAGAGTGCCCATATTTTTGAGGCCCCAGGTCAAAATCGAGAGAAATTAGTTTTAATTATTAATATATTCTAGTCAGTACAGAGAGCATTCCTCCGACATTAACTGAGATTGACTTTACTAACCCACTCTTTACACTGCCATTTAAAAAAAAAATTCTGGTACATCTAAGATAATGGCCTAGAAAAAACAATGCACTGTAGCCCATAGAAGATTAAGAGCATTGTTTATAAAATCAGAGATGCTTTTGTTCAAATCTTGGAACTTTAGTGGCGGTGTGACCCTAGGTGAGTTACTTAATGGTTCTTTACTTCAGTTTCCTCATCTATAAAATAGGGATAAAAATATTAATATCTCCTTGGAGGTTTTACTGTAAAAATTAATAACTGTTTTAAAATAAATAATTGTTGATTATTTATGTATTTTTGACTGCACTGGGCCTTTCTGCTGCACCAGGGCTCTCTCTAATTGAGGTGAATGGGGGCCACTCTCTAGCTGCAGCGTGTAGGCTTCTCGTTGTGGTGGCTTCTCATTGTGAAGCTTGGACTCTAGGTGTGTGAGCTCAGTAGCTGTGGTGCACAGGTTTAGTTGCCCCCTTGGCGTGTGGAATCTTCCTAGGCCACGGATTGAACCCATGTCTCCTGCATTGGCAGGCAGATTCTTAACCACTGGACCACCATGGAAGTCCTGTGAAAATTAAATGAATTAATATATATAACGTGTTCAGAACAGTTGCTCAGCATCTAGGAAGTGTATTATAAGGCAGGTGGTATCCCATCTTTCCACATTTGTAAAGAGACTCTAGATACTGGAATACGTATTCTAAGGAGCCTGTGGAGTCCTGGATGTCCCTTGCTTTAGGGTTGTCTGGCTCTGTGGCTATTGTTTGTTTAACAGTATAACTTATGAGAAGCTAAGGTTTCTGGTTGGAAGATGAAAAAGATGCCTAATTTTAGCCACTCTCAAGTAACTGGTAAGCTGTTTTTTTTCTTTTATTATTATTATAGCTCTTAAAGGTATAGAGTGTTTGTACTTAAAAACAGTTACCTCCATTCTATAAATACCACTGGAGAGATTTCTAACCCTAGCCCTAGTCAACTTATTCATATCCCTTGGGGCAAAGGGGTAAGGGTAGATGTTGTGGAAATTCCACACAAATTGAATTCCTCCCTTAAGTACTCTGTATGTGAGGAGATGTACAGGATCAAAATAATAATAATAATAAAGTGACAGTATAATTATGGGTCCCCCTGCAAAGTGTACTCCCATGGAATCTTATTGGGATCATTCAAGATCACTTGCCTGCTAGTTAAGGNGAATTCCTCCCTTAAGTACTCTGTATGTGAGGAGATGTACAGGATCAAAATAATAATAATAATAAAGTGACAGTATAATTATGGGTCCCCCTGCAAAGTGTACTCCCATGGAATCTTATTGGGATCATTCAAGATCACTTGCCTGCTAGTTAAGGTGACATCTTCGTTTATATACTTCCCAAGTTTTTTTTAATGATTATCTGATAATTCAGAAAAATGGGGTGTTCCATTGAGAGTTTCTCCTTGGAGAGGAATACTCATCCAATTCCTTCTGTTATTTTGGGATGCGAATTATGTCTTATGGAGTTATGTGATTGTTCATATTCAGTGTTTCAGGGTCAAGGGTTTGGTGTTGGAGCAAGAAGGGCTTCCTACTGCTAAGGTCTGGCAATCAAAGTTAAAAGGTAACTGACCATCCCTCCCTTGGCTAAGAACATGAAGAGTTCTTTCCTCTGGACATCCATACAAGGGGTGTCTTATAAATAGACAAATATTAGTTACAAAGATAAAGATGGTTGAAAGCAAATAAGATTATGGCAAAATAAAAGTTAATAAATGTGATTTAGGAAACTACAGCATGCAAAAGGAATTCAGCTCAGTTCAGTCGCTCAGTCATGTCTGACTCTTTGCGACCCCATGAAGCAAAGCATGCCAGGCATCCCTGTCCATCACCAACTCCTGGAGTTTACCCAAACTCATGTCCATTAAGTCAGTGATGCCATCCAACCNACCGAGGATGAGATGGCTGGATGGCATCACCAACTCAATGGACATGGGTTTGAGTGAACTCTGGGAGTTGGTGATGGATAGGGAGGCCTGATGTGCTGTGATTCATGGGGTTGCAAAGAGTCCGACATGACTGAGTGACTTAACTGAACTGAACACATTATTAATTGCTCTAAGAATTTCAGTTCAGTTGATCAGTCATGTCTGACTCTTTGTGACCACAGGGACTGTGGCACACCAGACCTCCCTGTCCATCACCAACTCCCGGAGGCTACTCAAACTCATGCCCATTAAGTCGGTGATGCCATCCAACCGTTTCATCCTCTGTCATCCCCTTCTCCTCCTGCCCCCAATCCCTCCAAGCATCAGGGTCTTTTCCAGTGAGTCAATTCTTCGCATCAGGTGGCTGGAGTATTCGAGTTTCAACTTCAGTATCAGTCCTTCCAATGAATATTCAGGACTGATTTCCTTTAGGATGGACTGGTTGGATCTCCTTGCAGTTGAAGGGAGTCTTCGCCAACACCATAGTTCAAAACCATCAATTCTTTGGCACTCAACTTGCTTTATAGTCCAGCTTTCATATCCAAACATGACCACTGGAAAAACCATAGCTTTGGCTAGACGGACCTTAGTCAGAGAGTAATGTTTCTCCTTTTTAATATGCTGTCTAGGTTGGTCATAAATTTTCTTCCAAGGAGCAAGCATCTGTTTATTTCTTGGCTTCAGTCACCATCTGCAGTGATTTTGGAGCCCCAAAAAATAAAGTCTCTCACTGTTTCTACTGTATCCCCATCTATTTCCCATGAAGTGATGGGACCAGATGCCATAATCTTAGTTTTCTGAATGTTGAATTTTAAGCCAACTTTTTCTCTCTCCTGTTTCACTTTCATAAAGAAGCTCTTTAGTTCTTCTTCACTTTTTGCCATAAGGGTGGTGTCATTTGCATATCTGAGCTTATTGATATTTCTTCTGGCAATCTTGATTCCAGCTTGTGCTTCATCCATCCCAGCATTTCTCATGATGTACTCTGCATAGAAGTTAAATAAGCGGGGTGACAATATGCAGCCTTGATGTACTCCTCTCCCTATTTGGAACCAGCCTGTTCGTGTCCACTTCTAACTGATGCTTTCTGACCTACATACAGATTTCTCAAGAGGCAGGTCAGGTGATCTGGTATTCTCATCTCTTTAAAAATTTTCCATAGTTTGTTTTGGTCCACACAGTCAAAGGCTTTGGCATAGTCAATAAAGCAGAAATAGATGTTTTTCTGAAACTCTCTTGCTTTTTCGATGATCCGATGGATGTTGGCAATTTGATCTCTGGGTCCTCTGACTTTTCTAAATCCAGTTTGAACATCTGGAATTCACAGTTCACGTATTGCCGAAGCCTGGCTTGGAGAATTTTGAGCATTACTTTACTAGCATGTGAGATGAGTGCGGTTGTGTGGTAGTTTGAGCATTCTTTGGCATGGCCTTTCTTTGGGATTGTAATGAAAACTACCTTTTCCAGTCTCTTGGCCGCTGCTGAGTTTTCCAGATTTACTGGTATATTGAAAGCACTTTCACAGCATCATCTTTTAGGGTTTGAAATAGCTTAACTGGAATTCCATCACCTCTGCTAGCTTTATTTGTAGTGATGCTTCCTAAGGCCAACTTGACTTTGCTTCCAGGATGTCTGGCTCTAGGTTGGTGATCACACCATCATGATTATCTGGGTCGTGAAGATCTTTTTTGTGTAGTTCTTCAGTGTATTCTTGTCACCTCTTCCTAATATCTTCTGCTTCTGTTAGGTCCATACCATTTCTGACCTTTATCGAGCCCATCTTTGCATGAAATATTCCCTTGGTAGCTCTCATTTTCTAGAAGAGAACTCTAGTCTTTCCCATTCTATTGTTTTCCTCTATTTCTTTGCATTGATTACTGAGGAAGGCTTTCTTATCTCTCCTTGCTCTTCTTAGGAACTCTGCATTCAAATGGGTATATCTTTCCTTTTCTTCTTTGCTTTTTCACTTCTCTTCTTTTCACAGCTATTTGTAAGGCCTCCTCAGACAGCCATTTTGCTTTTTTGCATTTCTTTTCCTTGGGGATGGTCTTCATCCCTGCCTCCTGAACAGTGTCTTGAAATTCTGTCCATAGTTCTTCATGTACTCTATCAGATCTAATTCCTTGAATCTATTTGTGACTTCCACTGTATAATCATAATCTAAAAATTTAGGACTGTCTTTGTAAATAGCATATCTGTAGAAGTTCACATACTCTTTTGATGTGCTGTGTTCCACTAAAATATTTGAATGGTAACTGTTTGATGAGGATGTTATTGGCAATATTTTTACTCATTTCAGTTGCTCAGTCATGTCTGATTCTTTGCGACCCCATGGACCTCAGTACGCCAGTCTTCCCTGTCCATCAACTCCCGGAGGCTACTCAGTACTCAGACTCACTGAGTCAGTAGTGCCATCCATCCATCTCATCCTCTGTCATCCTCTTCTCCTACCTTCAGTCTTTGCCAGCTTCAGGGTCTTTTCAAATGAGTCAGTTCTTCACATCAGGTAGCCAAAGTATTGGAGCTTCAGCTTCAGTATCAGTCCTTCCAATAAATATAATGTTTTCATTGATTAGTCCTAAAATGATGAGGCAGTCTCAAATAGACATTTTTATTGTTTTGTGGGGTGGATTATATAGCACAGACTTTAGAGTGAAATCAGCTAGATTTGAATCTTACTAGCTCAGCTAGTTGCTAACCCGTTAAGCCAAAAGTATTAGTTATAGATGAAAGAGGGGGTTGGGGTGGGGTTTGGCCTAGGCTCAGAGAATTAGAAGGAACTGGTAGTCTGATGCCAAAGGAATAAACTAAAAGTATACAAAAAAGCAGACTCAACAACTTACTAAAAAGTAATAAGCCAGGACTGTAAGTAATTGCTAAACATTTAGTAAAAATACATGTTCTTAACTTTATTATTTACATGTTCTTACTTTATTATTTATTATTACTTTATTATTATTTATTATTTACAGGCACTTTAGAAGATGGAGAAACAAAGGATGGTTTAGTTGTGGAGGGTGTACTTTCAGAATTAAATCACTTAAGCCCCATTCAAGGAGTTGAAGCTTCTCTTTGTGTACCATCAGTCCGTGAAGAGTAAGTTTATGGAGAAAAAATTTCAAATATTGATAAAAGTTTAATGAAGCTGTGAAACAGTAGTAAATATTGATATTTGTTCCATGCATAGATTAACTCTTATTTAGAACTTTCTTTGTCTCTGTCATTTCCATTTTGGTACTGTATCTGTTATGTAAGAAATTCATTTGCACAACTCAGTGTTATTTAGTAGTTATTACGAAATGATAAGAGATGTTTCCTGAACATATAGAGACATGATAAATTGAGGCAGAACTCTTCAGAATCACCAAAGAATATTATTTTTGTTGAAAAACAAAAGTTTCACTTACAGCTACACATTCTTCCATGCTTTCCTGCTTTCAGTGGTCTCAGAGTAATCTGGTATGTATCCTGTAGCACCAAGGCAGATCATAAGGGAGATGTTTCAGAGGCAGTATTGATCCTTGCCATTTGGTTGCTACAAGACTCAAGTTAGAAGTTGTTGTTTTTCAGTGACAGCTTAAGCTGTTACGCTCCCAGTTCTTCAGTTTCATTTAGCACTTACACATTCAGCCAGTATACTAGGGATGTAGGACAATACTGCTTAAAGTGTGGACTAGTAAAGTTGATGCTAGTTACTGAAGACTTTATGGTCTGCAACAAGATAGCAGCTTCTATTAAAATACTTATCAATAGCCTTTTTGGAAGTTGGCTGAACTAATCATTGAGGTAACTGATTGACCTTTTGGCATAAACTCCTTATTTCATTGCAAGACTGGACACATTGTATATCAGCACTTTGGAGTAGTGCTGTTGTAGAGAATACAATAAAAAGTTGCAGCTTCATTTATCAAGAAGTTGTAAGGGTATAATTTGGTAAGATTAACCCACATAAAACATGACAATTTAAGATACGGTAAATGCTTCACTCTAAGTTCTGAGAGTGATTTCACAGACCACCCATAAAAAAAATCAATATTATAATCGTCACCTCTCATACATTTAACTCAGTCATATTCTTCACTTCTGAGAGAGAAATCGTGGTAACTGCAATCTTTGCCAGTCCTTCATGGAAAAGGAGAGAGAAAATAGTATGAAAGGATCATCAAGATTGTTATTTAATTCTAAGGTTTTAAAAATGTTAATGAAAATTAGTATAAATTATAATAGGTTCAGTGGATTATGGCAACAACAAATAAAAAAGCAATCACTTGATCAGAAATTTGGCATTCATCAGTGACAGTCTAGGTGAATATTGAACATCTTGGCAAGCTAGTTCCTTTTTAAATGTAAACTTATTTTGTTGTTGGTTCTTGGCTATCCTTACTGTAAACATTGTGATTGAGATAAGTCTTACAAATATACCTATAAATAAATGTGTACATATTCCAAATGCATACTTTTTCTTGAACTTTATAATTTATTTGTCCTATTTTAAAAATCAGCATGCTTTAGCCGGCTTCAGGGGAAGGCCACCTCAGAATACAAAGGGACCACTGTCAGCTCTTCCTAGAACTTTTGTTAAGTAGATTAATAGAGGTTACATTGGTCTCCCATTCTGAGTCATTTATCATACTTTTCCCAGTTGGCCTTAAAATAGTGAATCTACTGAGTATATAGGGAAAATGTCCATACTATTTGATGGATTTATTTGAAGACTGTGGCCACCAATAATTAACTGACCAGCATTTTAAAATCATTTTATTTGTAGTTTAAGGTTACGCCATTGTTTTAAACAAAGTAAAACAATAGAAAATAAGAAAAACAAATACAACATTATTTGTTTCTAAATTCACTTGTAAATTATATAGTTGTATTATTCAGAATGTACTTGCATTGTATATTCTCTGAACCTTGGTTTTAAAAGTAGGAGTTGGGGTAGGATTAAAGCAGGTCAGAATAGATGGGATCTTCTTACACACTGAAGTATATGTTTCTCTTCCTGAAGGGAACTCCTCACCCTGAAGTCCACAGTACCTGTTTTAGACAAAGGACTGGTCTCTGTTGAAACCTGTGCCTCTGCAATTAGAGCAGGTAACAATAAATGTATGTATTATTTTGACTTCAGAATCATTTCACTTTAGTGTTTTGTCTAAAGAGTGTTCTTTTCTTAGGGCAAAAGAATCTGGATACCAGTCCAGACTGTTATCTGTTGTGCCTCTCCAGTTGTTTCCCTAGCTAAAAATAGAATTCTGAGGAAGCGTGTCAGCTATCAGAGCAGTTGGTTGCTTATAAAACACTCTGTAGTTCTAACAGTAGAAGTCTTAGAATGGTTTTTGTGGACATATTTGAAGAGGAAAAAAGTAAATTACCAGTCCCCACCCAAGACTGTATACCTGTTTTTTGACCTTCTGGGTTTCAGGTGTCTACACAGGGTTACTTCCGTATTTATTCTGTGTTTGTGATAACGTACAGCCAAGATTGGCTTATTGTTATTAGAAAATAATCACAAACGTCTGAATTTGCTCCAGGGAAGATTAACAGATATATGGAATTCATTTGACTTTTTTTTCCCCAGTGAATTTTTTTTCTTCTTCCTTCCTTCCTTTTGTTTTTTTTGAGTGTCTCCTCTCAGTTAGACACTGGCTATTCAGAGATGAGTTTGTTTTGCTAATTCATTTCTGCAGTGAATATTACTGTGTATACCTCTTTGCATGTTCTGTGTCAGTATTTCTTTACATAGATTCCCAAACATGGCCTTGCTAGGTCAACAGGTGTGCACAGGTTTTTAATATTTTATTGTTTATATTTTATCTTTTTGAAAAGCAAATATGTATTGTCTAAACTGAGTGAGTGGATACTGATGAAGGAGGAATATGGTCTAGATCCTCATAGGCTTTTCCTCTTCGAAGATGTTAGAAACGTTTTGACACCCTTGGCAGTTGTTCAGGGAACCGTTAAGTGCAGTGCAGCCTTTCCCCTTCTGTTTGCTTCCCAATTGTGTCTATATCTTTTTCTTTTTGTTTAGCTTCAAACACGGAAGATTAACTCTCTTTTTTTTTCTCAGCCGTGGCCGAAGTCCCTGGTGATGGTGGAAGATCTGGGCCTGTTACCTCTGAAAGCCCTGTGGTCTCCGAACATAGGCTTGACCAGGAAGTAGAGTTGAACTTAAAAGAAGATCATGAAATAGAAGTTGATGAACTAAAAGCAAGTGTTGACTTACCAGAAGAAAAGGCTCCAATTTCTGATGATCCTCCTGATACTCAAGAAATTCATGTAAAAAAAATAATTTTCTATTTCTTTGTCAGTCTCTCAGTGTTGGTTTAGTTAGGTTTCAAACCATAGCTCTAATGTAATGTATTCATGTATTTCACTACTGTATAGAAATCCCTTTATAAAAATCTGTGTTTGAAAAGGTATATAAAATACATTGTGGAATTATAGAGATCATCCTTTAAGAAATTGGTTTCATGAAAACCAAAAGACTGTGTTAAAGAAGTCACAGTTTTAATAATTTTCACTCAGTATCCAGTTCAAATGAAAGGTCTTTTAGCCATAAGAAAACAAATATTAGCTACTCTTGAAACATGCATGACATCAAAACTGTCCAGAGCATATATCTGAAAATAGTTGAGTACAGTTAAATAGAATTCTCTACCATCTCCCCTCCCTTCATACTTTTGGGAAAATGATATTGTGCTACCTGGGGTTTAAATTCTTATATACTCCAGAAAGGTGGGATTTTTTTTGCAATTTAATATGATTTACATTTCCTAAAAATCCCACCAAATCTATTTTATTATCAACAAGTAAGTTTTGCATGATAAGTGAATTTAAGGTAAAGAAAAATAATCTCTTCTAATTATTTATGATTGTATAGTAGTTGGGAAGTTTAACTCATAAAAATGTCTTGGTTATCCATATTCAATTTCACTATGAATTAGATGGATAAAGTCCCTTTTCCTTCAGCCAGGAAGTTAATAAAAAATTTGTGGGCATAGTGTAAATGGGAATCCTTGTTTCTGGGTATTTCCAGTCTTTCAGTGAATGTGTGGGTAGTGGGAAAATGTCATTGTTTAGGTGGGTGGTAATGTTCTACCTTCTTGGTCAGGAGATCTCTCTGTTACTTTCTGCCTCCTCCTTTTTCTCCCCTTCCCTTACCAAAAGGTAAATGCAAGGACCATTCCTTCTTCCACCAAACCCTTGCAAGAGAGGTACTGAACTTGAAAGCCTTAGGAATTTCATGGTTTATGCAGCCCCAGCAAAGGGAAGAGGATTGAGTCTAGCCCAAGGGAGCTTATGTAGGTGAACTCTTCTTCAACCTTATGGGGATCATGCTATTTAGGAAAAGTGTGGTTAGTTAGATAATTTGGGGATTATCATTAGAACATAGTTTGGGGGTTGTTTCTTTTTCTCCGGTTCATTTTTTTTTCCTTGGGTGAGAATAGAATAAATCCTTAATTATCACAACTGTTCGCATCATAATAATTTTTAACATTTTTGTTAAGACTGTCTTTTTTAGCCAGGGAAATGTAGACTTCTACTTTAATTCCATTCAGAATTTTGATCTTTTTCTATCTAGTTATTTTGACTGAATGAGAAAGTCTGATTGCTTAAATGGCTATTTTAATAAAGTAAACCCATAAGTATATGCCATATTGATGTAGTTTATGTTTAACAATTCATACACCAAGAGTGAGGTGGTCTTTTAGAAATATTATGCTTTAGGTTAAAATATATACATTAACAGTCTGTTATCTTTAATTCATTTTAGGTAATTGAACATGAAAAGCTTGAAGGTCAAGATTCAGGACAAGAGGCTAGGAATCTTTCATTTAATGAGTTGTATCCCTCAGGAACTCTTAAGCTTCAATACAATTTTAATACCATTGAGCAACAGTTTTGTGACTTACCTGATAATAAAGACTCTGCTGAGTGTGACATTGCTGAGGTAGATGGAGAACATTTTGTGGCACAGAGCAACTTTACCTTGATTTTGGAAGGTGAAGAAGGAGAAGGAGAGACAGATGATTCTGCAGCATCTGATGTGTTAGCTAAAGCAGCTAATGCAGCCACTGAGGAAAAACACGTATGCAGTGAGGAAAGTGCTAGTCACAGACATGCTGCAGATTTGCCATCTGTCATATCTAGTGATCAGGAGTCCCAGAGGGTGGAGACATTACCATACGTGCCTGAACCAATTAAAGTAGCAATTGCAGAAAATTTACTAGATGTAATTAAAGACACAAGAAGTAAAGAAATTACTTCAGATACAATGGAACAGTCCATTCAAGAAAACATACCTTTAATAAGCCAAAAGGTCATGTGTTCCACCAAGTTGGCCAACTCTACAATTAAGACTGTTCAGGAAACAAGTACAGTGACTATAAATGTCAGCGAGGTTAATGACGTGATTTCCTCCAGAACTCGCAAGAGAGGACGTGTCCAAAACCTGAATGTCCAATCAGCACAACAGGAAGAACCAGCAGCTGTTGCTACTCCTGAGATGCTGGGGCTTTCAGTTACAAAGAAAACTAGGAAAACAAAAGAAATTGCAGGGGCTTTGGAAAGTGCCTGTTCTGATGACAAGGGAGTATCTCATAACCAGCAAATACCTCAAAATTCTATTACTCCTAGGAGAGGAAGGAGAAAAAAAGATGTTAATCAAGACACATTAGAAAATGCTAATTCTGTGAAACAAGAATTACAAGTTACTACTCCAGGTAGGGAATTAAGAAGGTTAAAATCATCTCAGCTATTGGAAGCAGCAACTGAAGAAAGTTCTTTTAGAAAAGAAGTTAAGCTTTCATCTGCTACAAAAAGGACTCCTAAAAGAACTAAATCTGTAGAAAATCTGGAAGGTGTTGAAGTTATAAATGATGTGAAAGTCAGTAAAGTAGCAGGTCCTAGCAGAAGTACCAGAAAATTGAGAAGTACTCATTTGGAAGCTTCTGAAAGTGTAGAATATAAACAAGAGGGGGAGTCTGTTGAACAACAACTGCCTATTCAACGTAGTAAAAGGGTTAAAAAGAAAGAAGTTAGTGCGTTGGATGTTATAGAAGATTCCAAACTTGGTTCCTCCCAGTTGACTATTCAAGCAGATTTTGGTACGCCTGCTACACCTAGGAAACGTGGTAGACCAAGAAAAATCAATCCACCTGAAGATGTAGAATCTAAGGCTGTTACAGAAGCTGGAAGTCTCAAGAAGAGAGGTCTTAGCATCCAAAAGAGATCCACAAGAAACACTCCAGCGAAAAGTGAAAATACTGATGTCGGAAAACCAACTTTAGAAGAGTCAGTTTTCATGCCAAATGAGGAACTTATTGCAGTGATGAGCTCTAAGAAGAAGCTTACAAAAAGGACTGAAAACCAAAGCCAAAAACATTCATTACGTTCAATACCAGAAAAGTGTATAGATGAAGAAATGGCACACAGAGAGCCAGATGACCAAGAAGAAAAATTGCTTGCTACAGTTGCTTTGACTAAATCTTCCCGTAGCACACGGACTAGATCTAGCAAGGCCATCTTGTTGCCGGAACTTTCTGAACCAAAAAATGAGTCTTTTTTATTTTCTCCTCCTGTGTCAAAGATTCCAAGGAAAGAGAAAGGTACTTTTATTTCTATTTGAAGAATAATTTCCATCTCATTTAAAGTCTTCAAGTTAAACTTTAATCAATTCAAAAATGATTAGATTTTAAGGCACTATTGGATCATATCTCCTAAAAAGATTTGTAGTTACAAGGAATTCCCCTCCCTTCCGAAAAAAAACTTTTTTGATGTTTTAATAGTAAAATATTAATGTTTGAATTTTAAAGTTTATTTTTAGATTCAAGAATTTTCTGCTTCACTGTGACTTTTAAAATCTTATAATTAACCTGACATAGGTGTAATTTTTTTTAGAATAGGATCATTTCTCTTCATTCTGTCCTTATAAGTGACTTGGTTTTGGTTTTTCCCCAGATAGAACCTACATTTTTGTCTTGTATTCCAGATGATGTCCACAACTTCAAATTGTTTTGAAGGGAAGCAGCAGTAGAATTATCTTGATTATGATATACAGAAATTATCTAAATCCACATTTCTTGTTGTCCATGAACTGGCAAGGCTACATGCCCAACCTCCCTCACTGATGATATGAGCTTTTAATTGTATTGTTTGATAGGTATAGTTCATATCTCAACAGGAGTGAAGTCTCTTCCTCTTTATGTATAGTGTGTCTGTTAAGTCGCTCAGGCATGTCCTAGGCTTTCCCATCCCATGGACTGTAGCCCACCAAGCTCCTCTGTCCATGGAGTTCTCCAGGCAAGAATACTAGAGTGGGTTGCTAGGTCCTCCTTCCTGGGATCTTCCCAACCCAGGGATTGAACCCAGGTCTCCTGTCTTGGAGGCAGATTCTTTACCGTCTGAGCCACGAGGGAAGCCCATATATAAAGCAGAGATATACATAAGTACATAAACAGATACAAAGTATATTTGTGCTTTTAAGATTTCTTGTTGGGCAGAATTCAGTGAGGGAGACAGTTAAGAAAAAGATCTAGAAAGGTGCTGATAAAGCAGATTAGGGACTTGTAAGTAAAGTGGGTGACTGTTGTTGTACTAAACTCTTGCATGTATTTTTTAATGCATTGGTGAACATCCTGTATAGTTGCCTCCTGACAAAGAGAAAGATGAGTCATTTAAAAGTCCACAAACTAAAATTTGTCTGTCTGCAGCATTCGCTATGCAAAAACCTCTTTAAATATATTGTATTCTTGAAAGTTGTCATATTACATAAGAGCCTAGAAAAGGATTCTTTGCCATAGATTTGATCATTTGTTCTAAAAATGAATCTGTAGTTATTAGGAATTCCTTTTTCCCATCACATCCGCCATTTTTGAGTACATTTTTATTTTGGCTTATTCTTGCTGTTAGGAAAGTGTGGTTATGCCTGTCTTTCCATGGAGGAAAATGAAATGACCAAATATGTGAGATTTTAGCTAACTTTACTAAGCTACTGTGTTAGATAAACGTTAACATGAAAAAGAGCAATGAATGGTAGAAGAATGTCATTAACAATTCTTTTTATACTTTTCTCATGACTATCATAGCCAAACACCTCAATAATTCTGATCTTTATTATCTTTACATTCTTCGTCCATATACATACTAACTGTAACTTTTTTTCTATAATAAAAATAATAGATGCCTGCCACAGAAAATTAGAAACTAAAAATATTTAATTTAGCCATCTAGAGGACCACTAACCACTATTTACGTCTGCTTGTATATCCTTCTAGCTGGATATATAGTTTGTTTTTTAATAAAACCCAATGCACAATAGTTTGTGTGTATGTATACATATTACTCCTCCCACCTGCTGCTTATTTCATGAGCATTTTTCAGATACTGGAAAATAGCCTCAAAACCCTGAATGTTCATGGTTTTGTGTTTTGTTTTTTACATATTGATAATGTGTAAAAGTTCACGTGTGAATAGCATTTCAACTCACTTCTGTGCCACAGATAGCTCAAACATTCTCCTTGTAGGTGTTTGAATCATTTTCAGATTTTCTAGTATTAAAAATGAGCACCTTCTAGGACAAGTTAGAGGTAAGAAGTTTGGGACTTATCTCTCTCATTTCTGCCTCTTAACTAGCTTTCTGAATCTTGTCTTCTCATCTTCATAGTGAAGGTAATAATGCCTACTCTGTAGAGTTCTTGTGTGTCTTCACTACTCTAACAATGCAATTGCTGCCAAGATTCATCTGCTATCTTACTTTGCCCTTAGATTATAGGTTCTACACTCTTACAATTCCTTCTTGTCCCTTGTGCCTGCTGACTTCTTTAGGGAGGGATAGGAGGTCCAGTGTTCTTGCCTGGAGAATCCCAGGAACAGGGGGGCCTGGTGGGCTGCTGTCTATGGGGTCGCGCAGAGTCGGACACGACTGAAGTGACTTAGCAGCAGCAGCAGCAGGAGGCACAGAGAAGAGTGGATACAGAAATAAATGATTAGAAAGCTGGAGGCCATCTTCTATTTAATTGAAACATGTCAAAGAAACACATGTCTTAGAATCACTAGCTAAAAAGAATGTACAGTTTGACATTTCAGCAGCTTTTCTGTAACTCCATTACTCAGCAGCAGATATTTAAGGGTTTGCTTATATACCTGAGTCTATACCAGGGTATACATTTATCAGTTCATTTGATTCTCAGTATAACCCAGTGTAGTTTAGGTACCATTATTCATTCTTTTTTTCCACAGTGAAGAAATTGAAACTGAGCACCCATGACACCCAGATAATGAGTAAATAGTAGTGTCTTGGAGCCCATATCCCGCTGGCTGATGAGAGCCAATTGCTAGATACTCAGGACTTTTTTTGAGCCAACCATGGAACACTTACAGCATCGAAATAGGCAAATGCTGTAAGTCAGAGCTGTGTTTTTGTTGTTGTTTTCCTTCCCAGAAAGCTGTTTACCAGTACATTACTGTAGGACTGAATCTATAGGACTTTTGAACTTCCTAGGCCTTAAGTCTGGCCATCAGAACTTTACCCCAGGAAGCTTAAAAAAGTGGGCAAGAAATTGACATACAAAGAAATATAATCAACTCTTGTCTGGCTGTTAGAAGCATATGGAAGGAATGTGGAGCTAAACATTTTTGCATGTGATAATATATTTTTGTTCCTTTGGGTGCAGAGGGAAACTCAGAGAGGAATATGAGTTTGTCTTTGAAAAGCCAAAGAAGCTGTTGCTCCAGATAGCCTGGAAGGAGAAAAATAGAATGTGTCATTTTTATAGAAAGAGTATAGGTTTGTTTGTCTGTTTTTTTACCTACAAAAGAGAATTACTACCAGTGCCATTTATGCCACTTGTCAGCTGGGAGCAGAGAGGACTTTTATTTCTGACCTCCCTCCTCTTTTTTCTTTTATTAAGAATCACATGCTTTAAGAGCAGAATTTGGCATTTTCTAGAACTCGTGATTGTCCCAGTAGATGAAATAATATTGAACTCTATAATTTGGAAATTTTCTTTCAGAGATTGGTAAATTACATTCTTTATGTTCTTTAAATAATAATATAACATGCAAGCATCTATAAAGCACTTACCATATACTAACATCATTATAATCTTTAATCTTCACAATAATGTAAGCAATATTATGAATATTATAGAAACTGAGGCACAGAGAGGTTTAGGTGACTTGCTTTTGGTACCACAGCTTATAAATCCAGAAGCTAGGATTTAACTTCTGGCAGACTGGTTCAGCTGTACCCTGCCACTTCCATAATTGCATTGCTAATCACCATTAATATGGAGACAAGAATGTGATAAATATTTTTAATTACGTATTTTCAACTAATTCTTAAACTGTTTCTGGTTTTCTGTGGAATATCTTCCTATCAGTCTTTTTCTATATTATTACTTTCTCTGCTTGCTTTTTTCCTTTTATGCTGTGGAGTTTTCTCTTCTTCCTCTCGCCTGGAACAACTGGCTCAGAATGAGCTAAAAGGAAAGAGTTTGAGTCTCTACTTTGTAAACAAAATTGCTTTTTAAAATAAAAACCTTGGAGCTGGAGAAGTAGGAGTTAAGGAACAAAGTAGTTCAGGTTACACCGACAGGTTACATCATGGAAATATTTGCAGATTAGGTTCCTTACTATCATAATAAAGCGAATATCACAGTAAAGCAGATCATGCAAATTTTATTGGTTTCCCAGTGCATATAAAAATCATGTTTACACAATACTACAGTCTTTTAAGTGTATGGTAGTATTAAAATAGCTCATTGGAAGAATAATGCTGATTATCATCTGAGTTTTAAGTGAGTCAATCTTTTTGCATCAGTCAGTCAGAGATCACTGATTACCATGGCTAATACAGTTAATAGTGGAAAAGTTTGAAATATTGCGAGAATTACCACAATGTGCCAGATAGACATGAAGTTAGCAAATGCTGTTGGAAAAATGGCACCGATAGTAGACTTGCCACAAACCTTCATTTCACCTTATTTCAAACCTTCTATGCTGTACCTCACCTCTTTTATTGTGCCTTGCTTTATTTCCCTTAATCGCACTTCACAAGTGTTAACTTTTTTTGTAAGTTGAATTTATATGTGCGTATATATAAATAAAATGCACACATATATATATGATGTTTTGTTCTTTGTTTCTACCTTTCTTTAGCTAAAAAAATAGAGGCTCCTGCACAGCTGCAAGAATTAGTTTCAGACTTACCTTCTCAATTTGTCTCCTCACCTCCTGCTTTAAGGACCAGGAGGAAAAACCCATTGAATACATCCAAACGTACAGATGGACTGGTAAGAAATGCATGATTTTATTTGTATGCATGCTTTTTATTTTTTAAGCAGTGCTTCCTAGGTGAACTTTAAAAACAGCAGGTGTTTATACTCCAAGACCAAAATTATCTTTTGGAGATCCTAGGTTTAAGATAGATTGGTATATTACTCTTGGTATATTATTGGCAGCTGTGGTTGAAATTGCCTATTAGGGGAAAGGTTTTAAAACTGTAGTGTCCCATAAGAATTATTTGAATGTATTTATTTAAAATGCAGGTCACAGACCCCCTGGAGTGTCATCCACAGACCACACTTGGAGAGAGTGTGTCAGAGTTGACTAGTTGCATATAACTCTAAAATAGTTTATGGATTAAGTATGAGCATAAGACCTTTATACTTACCAATCTTAATTCGTGAGCATTTCTTGAATTATCTGCTATGAGCCATTACTATGCAGTGACAAAGATGCAAAAATAATTCAGGCAGATTCCTCGTTTTTCAGGAGTTCAGTTTAATTGAGGAGGCAAAAATACAAATAATTATTTCACAGCATGATAAGAATCATTTATACTCAGATAACGCTACAGACAGAAGGTAAAGGAGACAGGCACTGCTGGAAGACGACAGCAGATGCAAAAGCACAGAAGCCTGGCAGTGCATGAGGGTGGGGGTGGGGCTGTTGACAAGCTAGCAAATAACCATGTGCATGTTTTAAGTAATTTCAGTGAAAAATGAATTCTAGGGAGGAAATATATTTGATGGTGGTCTAATCCTTATGCAGCAGTTAGAGCCTGGAATTGGACAGACGCAGTGGAACACTGCAGTGGACAATGGAAAGACTCCAGAATAAGACTGATAAGATTTGGAGATGAATTGAATGTATGGGGATGAGGGATAATGAGCTATCCTAGATGACCAAGGTTTCTACCAAAAAAATACACAGAGTCCATTTGATTGTTTATTGAGGTTAAATTCATTTAGCACTGTCTGGCTATAGTCTTTAACTCAGAATAGAACTTTTTCAGTTTAAATTTTGAATATTTAATTAGCTAATGTTGATCTTTGAAAAATTTTAACCCACAGGAAGATGATGGTCAGTCAACTGAAACTGTGGGAAAGCAACAAGTGAAAAGAATCAGGACTGCAAAAACAAAACAAGCAAGCAAGTAAGACTTTTTCTAGGCTGTAATTTTTATTTTCAGTTTTGTTTCTTAAAATTATATTGGTAGAGACTCAAAAAAGAGAAATGAAGTTCATCAGAAAAAGATTCTTTGGGGCATTTTATGCACTCAGTTCAGTTCAGTTCAGTCACTCAGTCATGTCTGACTCTTTGCGACCCCATGAAACTCAGCACGCCAGGCCTCCCTGTCCATCACCAGCTCCCAGAGTTCACCCAAACTCATGTCTGTCGAGTTGGTGATGCCATCCAACCATCTCATCCTCAGTCGTCCCGTTCTCCTCCTGCCCCCAATCCCTCCCAGCATCAGAGTTTTTTCCAATGAGTCAGCTCTTCGCATGAGGTGGCCAAAGTATTGGAGTTTCAGCTTTAGCATCATTCCTTCCAAAGAACACCCAGGGCTGATCTCCTTTAGAATGGACTGGTTGGATCTCCTTGCAGTCCAAGGGACTCTCAAGAGTCTTCTCCAACACAGTATGTCTGTGCTGTTGAGCACTTAAAATGTCACTAATGTAGCTGAGTGGCTGAACTTTTTTATTAAAACATAGTTTACAGCATGTTGTATTAGTTTTAGGTGTTCAGTTCAGTTCAGTCGCTCAGTTGTGTCCGACTCTGCAACCCCATGAATTGCAGCACGCCAGGCCTCCCTGTCCATCACCAGCTCCTGGAGTTCACTCAAACTCACGTCCATCAAGTCCGTGATGCCATCCAGCCATCTCATCCTCTGTCGTCCCCTTCTCCTCCTGCC
>SJYV01053851.1:203064-237345 GCA_006410875.1 Neotragus pygmaeus
CTGTCCATCACCAGCTCCTGGAGTTCACTCAAACTCACGTCCATCAAGTCCGTGATGCCATCCAGCCATCTCATCCTCTGTCGTCCCCTTCTCCTCCTGCCCCCAATCTCTCCCAACATCAGAGTCTTTTCCAATGAGTCAACTCTTCTCATGAGGTGGCCAAAGTACTGGAGTTTCAGCTTTAGCATCATTCCTTCCAAAGAAATCCCAGGGCTGATCTCCCTTAGAAGGGACTGGTTGGATCTCCTTGCAGTCCAAGGGACTCTCAAGAGTCTTCTCTAACACCATAGTTCAAAAGCATCAATTCTTTGGCGCTCAGCTTTCTTCACAGTCCAAATCTCACATCCATAAAAGACTACTGGAAAAACTATAGCCTTGATTAGATGGACCTTTGTTGGCAAAGTAATGTCTCTGCTTAATATGCTATCTAGGTTGGTCATAACTTTCCTTCCAAGGAGCAAGTGTCTTTTAATTTCATGGCTGCAGTCACCATCTAGATTTCATTCCAGAAGGTGACTTTCTTACATAGCATGAAAGTCAGTCAGTTCAGTCGCTCAGTCGTGTCTGACTATTTGCAACCCCATGGACTCCAGCACGCCAGGCCTCTTTGTCCATCATCAGCTCCCGAGGTTTACCCAACTCATGTCCTTTGAGTCGGCGATGCCATCCAGCCATCTCATCCTCTGTTGTCCCCCTCTCCTCCTGCCTTCAGTCTTTCCCTACATCAGGGTCTTTTCAAATAGTTCTTTGCATCAGGTGGCCAAAGTATTAGAGCTTCAGTTTCAGCATAGTCCTTCTAGTGAATATTCAGGACTGATCTCCTTTAGGATGGACTAATTGGATCTCCTTGCAGTCCAAGGGACTCTCAAGAGTCTTCTCCAACACCACAGTTCAAAAGCATCAATTCTTCAGTGCTCAGCTTTTTTTATAGTCCAGCTCTCACATCCATACATGACTACTGGAAAAACCACAGCTTTGACTAGATAGACCTTTGTCGGTAAAGTAATGTCTCTGCTTTTTAATATGCATTTTAACATAGCATGAAAACTCCTTTAAAAGGATGAGTGAGGGGCTTCCCTGGTGACTCAGATGGTAAAACATCCACCTGCAATGTGGGATATCTGGGTTCGATTCCTGGGTTGGGAAGATCCCCTGGAGAAGGGCATGCAACCCATTCCAGTATTCTTGCCTAGAGAATCCCCATGGACAGAGTGGAGTTACAAAGAGTCGGATACAATGCGCGACTAAGCACAGTAGGGTTGGGGTAGTTGAATGCTCAACAAAGCTTTGTATTTTTTACAATGAATTTGGGGAAAGGAATGCAATGTTTCACCTTTTCTTTAGTGAAGAGTGATAAAACTATCAAAGTCGTTAAAAACGTAAAAGTCCTGTGATTATGTCACTATTAGCAATTAAAACTTCATTGCAAAATTACTCCCATTTTGGATATATTTTGCTTAGATATGGTTGAATTTCATAAAAGTACAAAGTAATTCATTTTATCTTACTTTAAAAACTGATTTAATGAGAGCTTTTGACTATAATTAATAACACTAAATTGGCTTTGTGTATATGTGGAAAACTACTTCATATTATGAAATACATACATAGTTTCTAATTGCTGGTATTTGAGAATAACCATTTCTCATATATTTTATAGGACTACTGGGCTCTTCTTATGGACTGACTACTGGTATTTGGCCCTTCCTTGTAAACCAGTAGTATTTATTAATACATATGAAATATTTAAATGAAAATTCAAACTAATTGTTTTGAGGATCCCAAACATAAAGGATAATCTCTATCATGTGAATCTTTAACTTTGCTTCAACTTAGTTATTTGACTAAAGTTTTATTTTACTTCTCCTTTATAAATGAAAGCACTAGAAAGAGGTAATATCTAAGATTTCTTCATATATTGGAAAGTGGACTACATTTTATACTATAACATGTTTATTCTTACTTGAGTTATATCTTTATTTCAGAAACACAGAAAAAGAAAGTTGGTCACCTCCCTCAGTAGAAATTAAGCTGATTTCTCCCTTGGCAAGCCCAGTTGATGGAGTCAAGAGCAAACCAAGAAAGACTGCAGAAGTAACAGGAAAAACTGTTGGAAGGGGCAGGAAGAAGTTGTCTTCTTTTCCAAAGCAAGTTCTACGCAGAAAAATGCTGTAATTTTTTCAAGTTTTTTAATGTACACCTATTTGTAAAGTCATCAGAATTGTGTGGATTATTAAAAATCATTAATTTGGAAGAAAATAATTTATATAAATTATTGTAAATTTTTGTAAACAGTGTCTTCAATAAGTAAAGTAACTCCATATGGAGTGTGATTCTTTTAGTCCAGGCAGTTTTTTCTATTTTATAATAAGACTTCATACATTTATATAATATGTAAATATGGCTTATTGGAATGTTAAATAAAGTATACTTTACAGTAGTCTGTGTCTGTTAGATTTTTGAGAGGGGATTTCTGTTTTAATAATGATTTTATATGCTAGTAGATATTGGTTCCATTTTCTTTGTCTATAGTTAAAAGTATTAGACCAATTTGAAGATGACTGAGCTGTTGTTTTTTTTAAGTTGCTCTTTTATAATTTATGCACTTTGCTTCTGTGATTAAGACTTCTAATCTTAAATTGAGGGAGGCTGTTACTATGTTGAAATTCAATTATGGGTATGTAATTTTGCCACTTTTTTGTAGTTTGACATATTTTGTGTATTCTACCTCAAATTAGTAATTTTCCAAGTAATGCATTGATTGAATATAATGTTGGCATTTCTTGTTCAGCAAGTTTAAAGACTATTATCTTTAAAGTCTCTTAACTATTCAGAGACTAATTATCCAGGTTAGACTGACCGGTTCACTGCTCACTAGCAACTTCTTAAAGGGGTTTGAGTAGTAAGAAAGGAAAATTTTTTTTTTTTTTAAGCTGTTTCTTGGCTATTCAGTGCACTTTGTATGTGCCTAACATTAATAGAATGAAAAGTCTGAACAAATTTTTTAAACATCTCGCTGTGAAGGAGCTTGCTACTGAATCACAGAAATCCCTTAACATTCATTCAGGTTTTAAAATGACAAATTCTTATAGGACCTCAGGCACAGAGTATTGAGGATGGGTAAAGAGTGTGAGTAGATGCAGAAAAATGAAAAAACAAAAAACACTCTGTTTTCGGCAATGTGACTGTGTGCAATTAAGTGGTAATACTTGATGTGGGCTATAAAATTCATCAATAAGTATTGTAACATTATAGCAGGTAATTGATAGTGTGTAATGAATGGACCATTAATAATTGATTGTCTAGAAACAGACTGCTTTTGTTGGCTAAGCTTTCAGTGTTTCAGTGTGAAGCCTAAGCCGTGTACCTTCTGCGTTATTTTTCTACCAAATAACAGTACGAATAATGGGAAAATGATGAAAATGCCTATGCCGAGTGTCGACAGTGTGAAAGTAGCAGTGCGAGTGCGGCCTTTTAGTCAGGTTAGTGATGAACGTTACATTGCCTTGAAAGTTTGACTATGACTTTCATTTTATTAATTTTTTAAATAATAATTATCAAACTTGTATTGAAGCTGCTTGTCCTTTACCGAATATTAAATTTATTTAAATGAACTTGTTAAATGAGTAATTTAAAGATCTAAATTAAACATAATTCAAAAAACAATTTATTCCTTTGCACAAGTAGCACAATAAAAAAAAATTGACAAGGAAAATGTTTTGTCAATAATTTTTTAAACCAATGCAGTTTGGTGAATATAGACATGTGCTATATGTTTTTATCCCCACCCCCCCCAAACAACAGATCATAAACAAATTTCCAGTTCTGAATGAACTCTTATGTATTTTATATGCTTTTATGTGTAATTGTATTTGTATAACTTTTTACAAAAATACCAGTCATTAAACTGTTGCTACAACATTTTAGGATAAAATATGAGTTATATTTATTCTGGGACCTTTAGCAATTGTCTGTCTTTGATTATCAACGGAGTAGTTGAATTTTAAGGTAATTCTGAACAGTTGATCCATTCAGTGGACTCTTGCTTATTTGTTGTGGATCAAACGCTGAACTAGAAACTGATGATACAAAGGAAAGTCGTCGTTCTCTAGCAGCGTATAGTCTTACGTATGTTAATGATTTATAGCAATATGTACCATGGTAAGGTGAATCATCTTGACACCCAGAGAAAGATGGGGTACAGTTCATTCTGCTTGCACAGAACTTGAAGACTTCCTGGAGCTAGAAGAATTTGAAATGGCCATAAAGGAGATAAATAAGATTTGGATAAGAGTATGCTGAAATAACATGCAAAGGCTTATTTGATAATAATTCTGAATGGGATACAATGTAGTGATGACCTCATATTACATCTACTTTCCCACTTGTATAGTTTTCTGCTTTTACTCTCGTCCATTAATACAAAATATTGCTTTGCACATATTCAGTTGATATCAATTCTGTCCTGTCCCTTAACATTCCTCTATATTGCAGAAAATACTTCAGGAGTCAGGCAGACATATGATTAGATAGCTTTATAACTAGACATAGTCTAGACATATGTCTCACTTTAGTGTAGCCCTTAATTAAGGTTTCTAAAGTGGCATAGTTTCTCAGGCAACAGATTCAAAACATGTCAAAGAGTTAACTTGTGATTAAATTAAATGACCACATTGAAGGACAGTTAACTAGGATATAGGAATGGGCAGTAAAACAATTACATAGTTGCTGCTGCTGCTAAGTCACTTCAGTCGTGTCCAACTCTGTGTGACCCCATAGACGGCAGCCTATCAGGCCCCGCTGTCCCTGGCATTCTCCAGGCAAGAACATTGGAGTGGGTTGCCATTTCCTTCTCCAATCCATGAAAGTGAAGTTGCTCAGTCATGTCCGACTCTTCGCGACCCCATGGACTGCAGCCTACCAGGCTCCTATTACATAGTTAGGTCCCCTTTGATTCATATCTACCACCAAAGTTGATTATCTTATACTGGAATAGTAGGAAGAAAGAAAATGAATTCAGGAAATGGTTAACTGTTAAACCGCCTTGGTGACCTAGACCCTGCCTAGTTTTCTAACTTCATATCCAGTCTTGCTTTCACTGTGGGGTCAGAGATCCAACTTTATGAGACTTCCTTTGTTGTAAGACAATGGCTGTCAGGAGCCTTTGGGGGTCCAGGGGCACACTGGGTCTTTGTTGCGCTGCATGGGTTCTTCGTTGCTGTGCTGTTGTGCAGTGTGCAGTTTCTCTAATTGCAGCAAGTTGGGGCTACTCTAGGTGCAGTGTGTGGACCTCCTGTTGCAGTGGCTTCTTGTGGAGCATGGCTCTGGAGCTGTGGGCTTCAGTAGTTTCGATGCAGCAGCAGCAGAGCACTGTCTCGGTAGTTTTAGCACGCAAGCTTAGTTGCTGGCAGATTGTGAGATCTTCCAGGATGGGTCAAGGATGAAACCCATGTCCCTCAGGGTAGATTCTTAACCACTGGACTACCAAGGAAGTCCCGACTGTCAGGAGCCTTTGAAGTCAGATGAACATGAGTTCAAAAACCTGACTTTATCCCTTACCTACTGTGTGGCTTTGAGCAAGGTTTTAAGCTCTGATTTCCTTAAGTCTAAAATAGAAATGTTGATACCTCACAGGATTGCCGTTAGAAACACTAGTTGAAGTAAGTAATCTGTAAATTACTGAGCACGATGTTTGACAAGTAAGTACTTCTAATGTTAGCTGCTGTAGTTATTTTCACCATCGTGTTAGTCACTCAGTATCTGACTCCTTGCAACCCCATAGACTATAGCCTACCAGACTCCTCTGTCCATGGGATTCTCCAGGTAAGAATACAGGAGTGGGTTACCATTCCTTTCTCCAGGGTATCTTCCCAACCAGATTGAACACGGATCTCCCACATTGCAGGCAGATTCTTTACCATCTAAGCCATCTTTTAAATGGTTTTATTGAGATAATTTACATAGTACACATTTAGCTCACTTATGGTGTATGATTCAGTGACTTTTAATGTATTCACAGATGCAGCCATCACCACGATCAGATTTGTAATGTTTTAAATCACCTCATTCCCTCATTTAAACAACTATTAAACTAATGTCTGTTTCTGCATAGTTCCCTGTTGTGCACAATTCATATCAATAGAATTATATAGTCTTTTGTGACTGGCTGCTTTCAGCATAATGTTCTCAAGAGTTATCTATGTCATATCATATGATACGACATATTTTTATGTTGTGTAATCTATGCTGTATCAAAAGTTCATTTCTTTATGGCTGGATAATAGTCCATCGTATGGATATACCACATTGTGTTCATCCATTCCTCAGTGAATGTCAGGGTGGTTTCCATCTGTTCACTGTTAGCTATTATGAACCATGCTGCTATAAATATTTGTTTACAGATTTTTGTGTGGACACAGGTTTTCATTTCTTTTGGTTATATACCTGGGCATAGAATTGCTGAGTCATTTAATAACTCTGTTATCTTTCAAGAAATTGTCAAGACTTTTCTAAGCAGCTGCACCTACTTGGAAAATTTTATATTCCTACTAGCAGTGTATGAGGGTTCCAGTTTCTCCAATCTAGACCAACATTGAACTTACTTCGTTATAGCCATTCTAGTTGGTGTGAAGTGGTACATCATGTTTTCTTGATTTGCACTTTCCTGATAACTAATGATATCATGAATCTTTTCATGTACTATTGCCCATCAGTGTATCTTCCCTGGGGAAATGTCCATTCTGATCCTTTGTTCATTTTTAAATTGGACTATTTATCTTTTTATATTGAGCTGTTCTTTACATATTCTAGTTACAAATTCTTATTAAATATACAACTTGCAAATTTTCTCCCACTCAAAGGGTTACCTTTTTATCGTTTGAAGCACAAACATTTTTAATTTTGATGAAATCCATTTTTTAAAATTGTGCTTTTGGTGTTTTATCTCTTGGCCCACTCCAGTGTCATGAAGATTTATATTTTCTGTTTTAGTTTTAGCTCTTACATTTAGGTCTTTGGTCCTTTTTGAGTTGCATTTTATATATCATGTGAAGTAATGATCCAAGTTCATTCTTCTATGTGTGACCATCGAGTTTTCCCAGTGGCATTCATCGTGAAAGCCATTCTTCATTTTGGCAGCCTTGTTGAAAATCAGTTGGTCATAGACGTTTGGATCTGTATCTGGACTCTCCTCTTTGTTACACTAATCTGTATGTCTGTCATTATGCCAGTGCCACACTGTCTTGATCACTGTCGGTTGTACTAAATTGTGAGATTGGTGTGAATCCTACTTTTTTCTTTTTGAAGATTGAAGATTTTGGCTATTCTGGATGCCTGTCAGGTCATATGAATTTTACAATCAATAATTTCTACAAAGAAAGTGGGCTTTTGATAGAGTTGAATTGAACATACATCTGTTTGGGGATTTTTCTCCTAGTAATAGGGTTTCCTGGTGGCTCAGATGGTAAAGAATCTGCCTGCAATAATGCCAATTCCTTTGATCTATGAAATGGGGTGTTTTTCTAAATTTTAGAACTTGAATTTCTTCCAACAATGTTTTGAGGTATTCAGGGTATGTTTTGTACTTCTTTTGTTAACCTTAAGTATTCTTTGTGGTAGTACTAGAAAAGAAATTTTCCTAATTTCATTTTCAAATTGTTTAAAGTGTATACAGTCTATTATTGTATATTGATTTTACATCCTGCAACCTTACTGAACTCATTTACTAGTTGTAATAGTTTCTAGTGGATTCCTCAGGATTTTCTAAGATCATATCATCTGCAAATTGCTATCATTTTACTTCTTCCTTTCCTATCTGGATGCTTTTGTTTCCTTTTCTTGCTTAATTTCCCTGGCTAGATCCTCCCATGCAATGTTGAATAGAAAGGTCAAGAGTAGAAATCCTTGTCTTCCTGATCTTAGAGAGTAATAGTCAGCCTTGACTATTCAGTATGATAGTAGTATTGAGTTTTTCATAGATGCCCCTTACGAGATTGAGGAAGTCCCATTCTGTTGCTGATGTGTTTTGAGTGTGTTTATCATGAAAGGGTGTTGAATTTTGTCATATTCATTTTCTACATGTTGAGATGATATGTGATTTTATTCTATTGATACGTATTACTTTGATCATTATTTTAAAGTGTACCCAAGATTTGTTTTAATCAGATACAATAAGGAGATAGATTCAGTGATCACTGCCTTAAGTTTTCAAGGGAAAGGAGCATTCCACGTAGCCATACAGGGAAGTATCAAAGTTGGTCAGAAGGCTGGAGAAAAGGATGCCTGGCCCACACCCTTATTGTGGTTTCCACAGGAAGGAATGGGCGAGGCACAGTAGGCAGGTTTGAGCAATTTTAGGATTGGATAGTGTAGTTTCCATGGACTCTAGACTTCAGTTGGTCAGGAGCAGCCTAGTAGTCAGGTACATGTTTCTGGGGTAATGTGAGTTGGGAGAAACACTGGCTTGGGGTGTGAATTAGAAAAAGGGATTAGATAAAGGCTTGGGATGTGGCCTTCAGATTGGTTGATATGCACGAAAGGTTAAGTTGTTTGCTATCTCTATGAATTCATGGATGTCAAAGGTCATAAAATTGAAACAATAGAAACGTTTTCAGATATTAAACCCAAGCTTGCATCCCTAGGATAAATCTCATTTGGTTATGGTGTATAATTCTGTTTATATGTTGCAGGATTCATGTTAGTAATGATTTGTTGAGGATTCTTGCAGTATCTTACAAGAGATACTGGTTTGTAGCTTTATTTTCTTGAGATATCTTTGTCTCTATTTAGTATCGGGGTAATACTGGCTTCATAAAAATAAGTTAGGGAGTATTCCTTTTTCTATGTTTTGGAAGAGTTTATGAAGAATTGGTATTAATTCTGTAAATGTTTGATATAATCAAACAGTCTAGCCATTTGTTCATGAACAGTTTTGTTTTTACTACAATCTCTTCATTTGTTATGGGCCTATTCAAATTGTCTAGAGTATTTCGTACTTGGTGTCTAAGAATTTGTCCATTTCATCTAATTATCTAATGTAATAAATTGTTTATATTATTCCTTTATAATCTTTATTTCTTTAATCTGGTTTCCTTCAGTGCTGTGAATATATTTATGGTTTTTACTTTTCTGGTTACTCCTGCATCTGATCACTCTCAGTTTCTGTTGCCAGCTTCCCTTCCAGTGTATGGATCTTACTTGCCTATTTCTTTGCAGGCACAGTTTTTTATTGGACAGACTGGACATTTTAGATAATACATTATAGCAAATCTGAGTGCTGGTCTTCCCACTCCTCTCTAGCTTGTTATTTGTTTGTTTATTTGTTGTTTTGCCGAAAGATTTGTGTTCTGCTGAAGGACTTTCATAGGATTCGCTGGCAAAATAACAACTTTGTCTTTAAGTAGGCAAAAATTAAGGAAGTTTCTTATATTAATAGTAAGTTACAGTTTGAGGACAAGCAATATAACAAAGAGATAAATATATATACATCAGCAGATTGGGTAAACACTACATCCAGATTCAAGCCACAGCCCCAATTGGAAGATCCACACACAAGCAGTATAGCAGGAAATACATATCCATATACATCACCAAATTGGGGGAACCCCTACATCCAGAGTTAAGGAACACTGGGAAGTCCCTGGAACAGCAATCTGGAGTCCCCAGTTTGAAGGTACATTCTATGGCTGAGACTTGAGAGTGCCATCCAAAGGAGTCCTGCTTTTATCACCAAGCTGCAGGCTGGCTGGTAGTCATCAGCTTACGTGCAAATATGCAGCTTTGGCTATTGTGTTAAATGTTCATATTTCTAGTTGTCCGTCTCAGAATGTTCACTGATCCCTGGGAACTGGCCAGATTCCCCAGGCCCAGGAAGTTTTGTGACTCATTCCCATCCATATTATTTATTCCCTTAACTGTTGGTTCTTAAGACCTCCTTTCAGCTTTCCTGCCAGTCAGCAGTTTGGCATGTAATTCCTTTCAGGGTCTCTGATCAGTCAAGGACCTATTGCTGCTTCTGAAGCCTGGAGAAGACTACTTGTATGAACTTCCTCAACATTTGTTTAGTGATTGGCTGCATTATTTTAGTGAAGTCTTATCTCCTACCTGGTCACTGCGGGATGGTAACAGTTTTTGTAGGGCCCGCTTTCTCTCTTGACCATATCAAACTGTGAAGTCCACTGATTGCCAATGGATTGCTCTGTTTCCAACAATGACCAGGGTCATAAATTGCTCTAAAAACTATTTCAATCAAATTCTGGTTCCTTTTAAAGGATTAGTTTCTGAGATCAGTGATCGATATTTTTTCTGAGTCCAGGTGGGTTCCTCCCCAGCAAACCAGACCAAAAAAAAGTGAAAATCACTCAGTTGTGTCCAACAGTTTGCGACCCCATGTAGCTCACCAGGCTCCTCTGTCCAAGGAATTTCCCCAGGCAAGAATACTGGAGTGGGTTGCCGTTTCTTTCTCCAGGGGATCTTTCTACCCAGGGATTGAACCCGGGTCTCCTGCATTGCAGGCCAATTCTCTACCATCTGTGCCACCAGGGAAGCCAAACCAGAGAACCTGTACTTTAATCTGTTACCTTGAATCTCCGAATCGCCCTTCATCACAGCCACTTCTGTTCTTAAGAGTGCTGTTAGTGTTGAACTTCTCTAAGGGGCAAATGAAGTCAGTTCCTTTGGGAAGAGGTTAAGCGCCCAGGCGAGATCTCTAAACCAGGGCTCTGGATGTGTGGGTGGGGACACAAGGAAGCGACTCTATGACGGCCCTGCTCTAGAAGCCCAGTGTTTGGTCAGTGTGAAACAGCAACCTGCAGTCGTCTGAGCTTGTCTCTCCTGGCAAAGAACCACCACCTCGGGAGCCAGGGCAAGTGTGACCAGCACCCCAGCATTCTCAGCACGCTGCAACCAAGGCAGAGTCTCTGCTCCATGTGTGGAAACTGGGTAAAAGAAGGAGCTCCCGCCTCTCACCCATACTTTCCCACATGAAGCCTCAGTCACAGGTAGAAGGGGGCAGGGTGAGAAATGCCGACATTCTCCTCTCAAGAAGAAATCCCTCCACCTGGGACCCAGGGAGAAAGGGAGCCCTGTGCTCTCAGCTCCAGCAGTCTGGAGTTGTCTCCTCGGCTGAGCTGACTGGAGAGAGAAGGAATGGTCTTGCTTAAACACCATGGACTCCTTTCTTAGCAAATTTTGATACATTTCTTGAATAGATCTTTCTTCATTGGCTGTTGCTCTTAGAACCATTTCCATTTCCTTTTTTTTTAATTTTCATTTTTTTAATTAATACTTTTCACCAGTTTTGTTGAGAGAGTGGGACAGTGGAGCGTCTTATGTTGTCATGTTGGAAATGGATCTCTGATGCTGTAGTTTATGCTATTAGCATAATTGAGTGTTAGATATGCTATTCTCAGAAAGTTAATATGACTAGAGACAAGCCTTTCAAAAATTCTGAGGACCCATAACAGCAACTATTGTCATAACAGCTGCTAAGAATAATCAGAGAACAAAATGAATGAATAGTAAGTTACTAGCTTAATTTCTTAATAGATGTAAAGACCTGCAAAAAAATTGGATGACAGGAAAACTGTAATGATTGACTCAAATTTGTGATTTGACTATAGAGAGAGAAGAATTCTGGGAGCAAATGTGTGATTTCCATGCATTCCAGGACCACCACCATTATACAAGACCCTAAGAATCCAGAACATACGAAGACGTTTACTTTTGACCTGGCATATTGGTCTCACAATGGATTTCAAAAGGATAAAGATGGTGTGTTTATTTCAGCTGATCCTGGTGGTAAATTTGCAGGCCAGGTAAATTACTTTAAAATAGCATCAACAGAAGTTTAGTTTTTTAAGTGTTAACAATATATTAGTACATTGATTTTTTTATGAGGTTCAAAAGTGTAGCTGTTGCCTAAATAATTCTTTAGACACTTAAGTCTGTTGTTTTTTTGATGTATTTACATGTTTCGAAAAAGGAATATTGGTCAAGTCAGTTATGTTTTCCTCTCTGATATAAGCAAAATAAGCCAAACTTGTGTGGCACTCGGCATTTGAGGATTTTGGTTTATCGAGTGTTTACCATGTGCCATACACTATTCTGCCTGAAAATTGCTCAGAATTTGGTGTAGGGAGACAGGCAAAAAAGTGCATTCAAATGTTACAGGTTCTATAATAACATATGTGGGATACAATGAGGTACAAAGGAAAAGTGGTTATTTCAATGTGGATCGAGCTCATTAACCTACATAAACCTATGTGTTTGTAATTTCCACTTTGAAAATTTTTCAACCATAATTTCTCCAAGTATTTTTGGTCTCCCCTTATTCCTTCTATGACTCCAGTTACATGTATGCTTGAGATTTTCCCCCAGGTTACCGAGGCTCTATTCATTTCCTCCCAACCTTTTCTCTCTGTTCTTCTTGTCTACCTACTCATCTTTGAAAACTCAGCTTAAAGATTATATAGCGTTTATTAAACCATCCCTAAAAGTACTCTGTCAAATTGTTCTGACTTCACAAACTCACTGAAAGAATTTCATAGGTCTCCTTGGAACGCACTTTGGGAATCACTGCCCTAGAGCAATCAATAAAAAAAAATCTATCAAAAAAAGTACAACTAATGAGTCAACTGTGGGAAAATGAAATTATGAAAAACTTGGAGCATGGCAGGAAAAGAGTGGGAGGGAAAAACAAAGAGGAGATGAAATAAGCAGAACACAAGTAGCAAGAGAGTAGATTTAATGCCAACCATTGGTTATTTTATCAGGTGTAAATAAACATGCCAGTTAGCTGGTACAGATAAGCAGATACGATAGGAAAAGCTGGATCCAACGATGTCATCTTAAGTACCTGCATGCTCAGTTGCGTCCCACTCTTTGCAACCCCCAGGGACTGAGGCTGCCAGGCTCCTGTCCAAGGGATTCTCCAGGCAAGAATACTGGAGCGGGCTGCCGGTTCCTGCTCTAGGGGAATCTTCCTGACCCAGGGACGCAACCTCAATCTCCTGTATCTCTTGCGCTGGTGAGCAGGTTCTTTATCACTGAGCCACCTGGGAAGCCCATATCTGTCTACACAAACACAATTTAAATATAAATAAGTAGATACTCATGTTAACACTAAGAAGAAGAAAACTACAGATGCTATATTTACATCACACAAAGTAGACTTCCGAACAAGAAATATTTCATACGCACCATCCTAAGTGGGTATGTACTTATTAACAGAACTTCAAAGTACACAAAACAGAAGCTGATGGACACTGAAAGAGAAATATTCAAATCTACCTTTGATTGATGACTTAATTACTCCTCTCTGAGTAATAGAGCGAATAAGCCGAAATCAATATTACAGATGACCAGAACAATGTTATCAACCTAATTGACAACCATAGAACAATTTTGCTAGCCTCATTTCAACCACAGCACTACACATTTTTTTCAAGTGGTAAATTATATTCATATGTTAAATTATATTCTGGATCATAAAACTAGTCCCAATAGATGCAAGATAACTGAAATCATACAACGTATCTTCTCTGACCACAATGGAATTAAATTAGAAAGGAATGACTGAAAGTTATTAGGAAACTCCACTAATATTTTGGAGAAGGAAATGGCAACCCACTCCAGTATTCTTGCCTAGAGAATCCCACAGAAAGGCTTGGTGGGCTACAGTCCACGGGTCGCAAACTGTCGGATACGACTGAGCGACTTCACTTTCACTTTCCACTAATATTTAGAAAATGACAATCCTCTAAATAATCTATAGGTCAGGGAATAAAGAATACAGGAAATTAGTAAATATTTTTAACTGAATGAAAATCAAAACATTTATCAAAATTTGTGGGATGCAGCCAAATCCGGGCTTAGAGCATTACGTGATTATATTAGAGAACAATCTCAAGAGTCTAGGTTCCTCCACCTAAGAATTTAGAAAAAGAAAAGTATAGAAAAAGCAAGAAAGGGATTAAAAAGACTAATATAAGACAGTAAAATAATAGAGAAAAATCAATGAAACCAAAACCTGGGAGAAAGGAGAAAAGATACAAAATATGAAGATGAGAAATGAAACAAACATTGCTACATATCTTACAGACATTAAAAAATAATAAAAATATTATGAACAACTTAATGCCAATAAATTTAACAACATAGATGAAATGGATGCAATCTACTGAAGTCCACATAAAAATAGACAACTCAAGTATCCCTATATCTATTAAAGAAATTTAAACCTAAGCCCAGATGACTTTTCTGTGAATTCTACTAAAGGAAGAAATAATTATAATTCCAGAAAAAAAAAATCTTGTAGACATTAGGACCATTCATTTTTGAAGCCAATATTACACCAAAACCCAGCCAAATACTACAAAAACCACTACAGATCAATACCCTTCTTCATGAACATAGACACAAACATTATTAACAAAATTTTAGCAAATAGAATCCAACAGTATATATTTTAAAATACATCATTATAAAGTGGGACTTAATATCAGTTTAACATATATCAATGTAATTCATCTTGTGAACAGAGTCAGGAGGGGAAAAAATATATGATCAGATGCAGAAAAAGCAATTGATGAAATTCAACACCCAGTCATGATAAAAACTCTCAGCAAATTTAAAATAGGAGGGAGCCTCTTAGAAGAAGAACTTCCCTCAGATACATAAGTAACATCACATTTGATGGTGAAACACTGAATGTGTTGCCCCTCAGAATGTGGACAAGGCAAGAAGGTCCAATCTCATTATTTCTATATAACATCCACTGCAGGCCCCAGCCAGGGCAATAAGGCAATTAATAGGAAATGAATGATATGGCAAGAATACTCAGAAGAACTGTACAAAAAAGATCTTCACCACCCAGATAATCAAGAAGATATGATCACTCACATTCACCTGGAGCCAGACATCTGGAATGTGAAGTCAAGTGGGCCTTAGGAAGCATCATTATGAACAAAACTAGTGGAGGTGATGGAATTCCAGTTGAGATATTTCAAATCCTAAAAGATGATGCTGTGAAAATGCTGCACTCAATATGCCAGCACATNGACAGGGAGGCCTGCCGTGCTGCAATTCATGGGGTCGCAAAGAGTCGGACATGACTGAGCAACTGAACTAAACTGAGTGATATGCAGATTGAAAATGAAGAAGTATAATTACTTGCAGATGACATAATTATCTATGAAAAAAGCCCTAAGGAATCTGCCCAAAAAAAGAGGGGGAAAAGCTACTACAGTGAATAAGTTTGTTAACCAAGGTCAATATACAAGAATTGATAGAATTTCCCTATGTTACATGCATGCTTAGTTGCATCCAACTCTTTGTGACCCAATGGACTTCCAGCTTGCCAGGCTCCTTTGTCCATGGATTCTCCAGGCAAGAATACTGGCATGGGTTGCCAGTTCCTCTTCCAGTGGATCTTCCCTACCCAGGGATTGAACCCACCATCTCCTGTGTCTTCTGTGTTGGCAAGAGAATTCTTTACCACTGAGCCACCTGAGAAGCCATCTCTCTATGCTAGCCATGAGTGATTGGAAATTAAAATTGTAATTTATTTATGTACTCAAATTCCTGGTGGCTCAGATGGTAAAGCATCTGCCTACAATGCCGGAGACCTGGGTTCGATCTCTGGGTCCGGAAGGTCCCCTGGAGAAGGAAATGGCAACCCACTCAACTATTCTTGCCTGGAAAATCCCATATCCCGTGGACTGAGGATCCAGATAGGCTGCAATCCATGGGGTCACAAAGAGTCAGACACGACTGACCAACTTCACTCACTAACTCACTCATAATCACATATAATTACAATAATATAATTGTAAGTAAGATTGTAAAATATGCACAGCAACATCAAAACCATGAAATAATTGGTTAAATTTACAAAATCTATGCAAAATCTGTGCACTATAAAAACATTAAGAAGAGGAAGGCAAATCAGAAGACTTAACATTATTAAGAAGTCATATTGATCAACAGACTTAAAAAAATCTCAATCAAAATGCCAATGGTAACTTTTTACAGAAATTATACTATTTCAATAATTTACATGGAATTGTAAAGGACTTACAGTAGCCAACATTAATTTGAAGAACTGAAACCCACTGTAGACAGATCTACAATAATCAAGGCAATGGATAAAGAAAATGTGTGTGTGTGTGTGTGTGTGTGTGTGTGTGTGTGTATGCAGTTCTGTGCTTAGTTACTCAGTCATGTCCAACTTTCTGCAACCCCATGAACTGTAGCCCACCAGGCTCCTCTGTCCATAGGATTCTCCAGGCAAGAATCCTGGAGTGGTTGTCATGCCCTCCTCCAGGGGATCTTTCCAACCCAGGGATCGAACCTGGGTTTCCCACATTGCAAGCAGATTCTTTACCATATGAGCCACCAAGAAATATATATATACACACATATATATATACATACATAAATAGACAATAGAATATCATTCAGCCATTAAAAAGAAGGAAATGCCATCAACAACATGGATGGGCCCTGGGGACATTATGCTAAGTAATATAAGCTGGACAGAGAAAGAAATACTAAATGTGGAATATTTTAAAAAATGAACATGATAACAGAGAACAGATTTGTGGTTTCCAGAGGCAGGGGGTTAGTGTTCGGGGTTGGAGCTGAGTGGGGTGAAACTGGCATATGGGTGAAAATGGAGAAGATCATCAAAAGTTATAAACTTCCAGTAAGATAAACAAGTTCTAGAGATGTAATGTATAGCATGGTGATTATACAGGTGCTTTTCTTTATTGCACTTTTCAGATACAGTATTTGGGCATTTTGTTTTTGTTTTCACTAATTGAAGATTTCTGGCAGTCCTGAATCAAGCAAGCCTAAGTCAATTGGTGCAACTTTTCCAACACTGCTCACTTCATGTCTCTGTGTCACATTTTAGTAACTTTCCCAAATATTTAAGACTTTTTCTATTTCTCATACTAATCTGTGATCAGTGATCTTTGATGATACTATTGCAAAAAGATTATGACTCCTTGAAGACTCAGATGATGGGTAGCATTTTTGAGCAGTAAGATATTTTTAAATTGATATATCCATTGTTTTTTTTTTAGATGTCGTGTATTACACACTTAATAAATTATAGTATAGTGTAAACATAACTTTTATGTGCACTGAAAAACCAAAAAAATTGTGTGACTTATGTTACTGCATTACTTTCTTTATTGTGATGGTTTGGGACTGAATCCACAGTATCTCTGAGGTATGCCTGGAGTTAACAATCCAACATCATATATTCGAAGGTTGCTAAGAGAGTAGATCTTAAATGTTCTCATTGAAGAAAAAAAATGTTTAACTCTGTGAAGTAATGGGTGTGAACTTCTGGTAATCATTTCTCAATAAATATATATATCAAATCATCATGCTATACATTTGAAACTATTTAATGATATGTGTCAATTCTATCTCAGTTTTTAAAAGACAGTTTTAAAAGACTTCAAGAATTGTGATAGTTGACCTTGAACTTCAAGCGGTCTACTCGACCATGGAACGTGTCCAGGGAAACCACAAACCACTTTTAACACATTCAATCAGTCACAGCACCTTCTCCATACACTGCATAATTTTTTTTATTTTTCTTGAAATAACATGCACAAAATGTTGCTTTTATTTTTCCATCTTCAATATTAAAATGGTTATACAAAAATTCACCAATTTCTGATAAGTTTTTCTAAATGTACACTGAGATGACAGCTGTCACAATGCAATGTAACAAAATTGTTTCACATGAAGTTAAAGACTATTAAGGGCTGGACTGGAAGAAACACAAGCTGGAATCAAGATTGCCAGGAGAAATATCAAGAACCTCAGATATGCAGATGACACCACCCTTATGGCAGAAAGTGAAGAGGAGCTAAAAAGCCTCTTGATGAAAGTGAAAGAGGAGAGTGAAAAAGTTGGCTTAAAGCTCAACATTCAAAAAACGAAGATCATGGCATCCGGTCCCATCACTTCATGGCAAATAGATGGAGAAACAGTGGAAACAGTGTCAGATTTTATATTTTTGGGCTCCAAAATTACTGCAGATGGTGACTGCAGCCATGAAATTAGAAGACGCTTAGTCCTTGGAAGAAAAGTTATGACCAACCTAGATAGTATATTCAAGAGCAGAGACGTTACTTTGCCGACTAAGGTCCATCTAGTCAAGGTCCTGTGGTCATGTATGGATGTGAGAGTTGGACTGTGAAGAAGGCTGAGCACCGAAGAATTGCTGCTTTTGAACTGTGGTGTTGGAGAAGACTTGAGAGTCCCTTGGACTGCAAGGAGATCCAACCAGTCCATTCTGAAGGAGATCAACCCTGGGATTTCTTTGGAAGGAATGATGCTAAAGCTGAAACTCCAGTATTTTGGCCACCTCATGCGAAGAGTTGACTCATTGGAAAAGACTCTGATGCTGGGAGGGATTGGGGGCAGGAGGAGAAGGGGACGACAGAGGATGAGATGGCTGGATGGCAACACGGACTCGGATGTGAGTCTGAGTGAACCCCGGGAGATGGTGATGAACAGGGAGGCCTGGCGTGCTGCAATTCATGGGGTCGCAAAGAGTCAGACACGACTGAGCGACTGAACTGACTGAACTGACTGACAACCATCTTTCAGAAAAAAACAAATGAACACTTTGGTCAACCCAATAGAAAACACTTTGGCTGGTCTGTGTCCCTTGGAGCCTTGAAATTTTCATCTAATTGCTGAATTTTAAAGACCTAGCCCATGTTTTGTAAAATACACAAGACCATTACTGATCGGTACTAGCTAGTTGAAGATCTGTGGTGATCCCATGGTGATCAGTATCTTCCAAACTGACAAATCTTTTATTTTTATTTTTTTTTTCAAACTAACAAATCTTTTATTGGTTTCCAGCTTTATTCCACTGATTCTAAGATAGCATCTGAGTTATATTTCAAGTAAGTTGAATGATACTAAGTAAGGTGGAATTCATCAAAACCAGAATGTTAGATTTTAAAAGTACTGTGAAAAGTCTGTGCTGAACATAATACCTGCAATTTTCTTTCCAGAAGGAAGTTTTTCATGATCTTGGCAGGGGAATTCTGGACAGTGCTTGGCAAGGCTATAATACTACTCTCTTGGCCTATGGGCAGACTGGCTCTGGAAAAAGCTATTCCATGATTGGGTTTGGTGCAAACAAGGGTATCATTCCAAATGTGTGTGAAGAGCTATTTCAAGCAATTGAGAACCGGGACAAAAATCAAGAATATCAGGTATGTATTATTCTAGAATCCCTTCTTTAAGGAAAAAAAATTGTTTTCATTTTGGAAATTCCTTGCCCCCAGTGGAAGTTATCAGTGTATCTATTTTAGGATAATGTTAATTTTCCATGCCAAAATCCTTACATCATTACAAAATCAAATAAAATGTTGAATTTTTCTGGTTCTATGGAGGCAAACCCAGGAAGATATTTTTTAAAGGCACTTTGAGAGACATCTTAAATGATGGCAATAACAAGAAACCACCGTGGAGTCTTATAACACAAAACCCCAGCCAGCTCAAGTTTCTGGTTCCCTTTGCTCCCCTCTTTTATCAAGGTGTATTCTCTTCTTATTTTATTTTTATTTCTAAATTAAGAATATTATCTTGCTTCTTAATTGTCCTAACATAGCTTCTTACTTTCCCTAGAAGATGAAATACCTGTACACAGAAAACTACAGTACACAGATGAGAGAAACAGATGAAGACACAAATAAATGGATACACAGCCCATGTTCATAACTTGGAAGAATTAATATTATTTAAATGCCCATACCACTCAAATTTATCTACTGATTCAATACAATCCCTATCAAAAGTCTAATGGCAAATTTGTAAAGAACTGCAAAAGATCCCAAATAGTCAAAACAATCTTTAGAAAGAAGAACAAAGCTGAAAGCATCACACTCCCTTGTTTCAAACTATACTACAAAATTATAGTGATCAAAAAAGTATGATACTACATTGCTATATTTAAAATGGATAACCAAGAAGGACCTACTGTATAGCATATGGAACTCTGCTCGATGTTATGTGGCATCCTGGATGGGAGGGGAGTTTGGGGAGAATGGATACATGTATATGTACAACTGAGTCCCTCTCTGTTCACCTGAAACTATCACCACATTATTAATCAGCTATACCCCAGTACAAAATAAAAAGTTTTTTAAAAAGTGAAAAGTAATACAGTATTCTTTAATGTCAATTACTTTTTCAAAAAGTGTTTTTTATGAAGTTTGCTCTGATTTTATCTTTTTCTTTCAATGATAGGCTTTTAAATAATTTCTCTGGAATTATATTTTCAAATATCTAGGAATTCATTAAAATTTTAAATTAAAAAAAAAATGTGATACTGGTACAAAAATAGACACAGAGATCAATAGAACAAAACTGAGAGCCCAGAAATCAACTCATGCATACATGGATGATTAATTTACGACAAAGGAGTGAAGAACATGCAGTGAGAAAAGGAGTATCTGTTCAATAAGCAGTGTTGGGAAAATTGGCTAGTCACATGCAAAAGAATGAAACTAGACCACTATCTTATATCATGGGGTTTCCCTGGTGGCTCAGATGGTAAAGAATTTGCCTGTAATGCAGGAGACCCAGGTTCAATTCCTGGGTTGGGAAGATCCCCTGGAGAAGGAAATGGCAACTCACTCCAGTATTCCTGCCTGGAAAATTCCATGGACAGAGGAGCCTGGCAGGCTACAGTCCATGGGGTTGCAAAGAGTTGGACATGACCGAGTGACTAACACTGCACTTCATCTTATACCATACACAAAATTAACTTAATATGTATTAACTACTTGAATGTAAGACCTGAAACCATTCAATTTCTAGAAGAAAGCATAGGCAGTAACCACATTGAAATCAGTCTTAGCAGTGTTTTTGTGGCTCTGACTCAAAAGTAAGGGAAAGAGAAGCAAAAATAAACAAATGGGATCGATAAAATGAAAAACCTTTTGCACAGAGAAAAAAACCATCATCAAAATGAAAAGGCAGCCTGTTGAATGGGAGAAGATATTTGCAAATCATACATCCGATAAGAGGTCAATTTTCAAAATATATAAAGAACATATACAACTCAACAGCAAAAAAACAAACAACCCAATTTAAAAATGGGCAGAGGACCTGAATAAGCACTTATCCAAAGAAGATATACAGATGACCAATAGGGACATGAAAAGATGTTCTACATCACTAATTATTAGGGAAATGAAGCTCAAAACCACAATGACGTGTTGTTACCAAAAGTGGGCTAACTGCTCGCTGCTCAAAAGCTGATATAGATGACTGCACTTTTTTTTTTTGTCTTTTATCTTCATGAAGTGAAGTGAAATGAAAGTTGCTTAGTCGTGTCTGACTCTTTGCGACCACATGGACTATACAGTCCATGGAATTCTCCAGGCCATAATACTGCAGTGGGTAGCCTTTTCCTTCTCCAGGGGATCTTCCCAGGAACGTACCCAGGTCCCCCACATTGCAGGCTGATTCTTTACCAGCTGAGTCACAAAGGAAGCCCAAGAACCCTGGAGTGGGTAGCCTATCCCTTCTCCAGTGGATCTTCCAGACCCAAGAATCAAACCAGGGTCTCCCGCATTGCGGGCGATTCTTTACCAACTGAGCTCTGAGGGAAGCCTGTTTATCTTCATACTAATTTGTTTAATTGGTTGATCCACAATACATACTTTATTATGTATTTACCTTTACTAGTGGGATTTTTCGTTTCCTATAGATTCTTACTTGTAGCCTTTTCTTTTTCCACTTAGAGAAGACCTATTAAGGTTGCTTTTAGGGTTGATAAATTCTTAGTTTTTGCTTGTCTGGGAAGTTCTGGAAATGGAGGGGCTAGGGTCAGAGCCAGCTGTGAGCTGAGGCTTCTCCCCTGCTCAGTGGCTGTCACTGCCCAGTAGGGGGCGGCGTCGAGTCCCAAGTGGCCAGAGCAGAAGCCTAGAGGGTTGGGTCCCAGATGGCTCCTGCGTGCCCAGTGTTCTTCCCCCTCCCAGCACCAGCACCCTTACCCCCAGAGGGCAGCAGTGCTGAGACAAGATGGGGTGGAGTGGTTGCTCGTCTCTGGCTGGGGGCGGGGCAGGCCAGGGCAGTTTCAGCAAACTGCCCAGAGTCCGCTGCAGTTTTACTCTGTCTTCTGTGCCTTGCTTCTGCAGTGGGCAAGTGTGGGCGCCTTCTTGGCGGTGGACTCTAGGTTGTTTACAGCCCTCGGTCAGTCCCACTGGTTTCCGGCCCGCTAGGGGGACTCATCCTCCTGGTAACAGATTCCGGGCTGGGTTGCCCATTGTGCTTTCATACTTCTCACTCCCTTCAAGCCTGCAATATCTCTCCTCGTCTGTGTCCCTCCCAGGGGAGCAGACCCCAAACTGATTCCTTCTCTTCCTTTCCTACCTAATTCTGCGTGGATCTCTTCTACAGCCTTGGTTGTGTAAGAGTCTTTCAGCCAGTTTCCAACTAAACTTTGGTGAGAATTGCTCCACATGTAGATGTGTTACTGATGTGTGAGTGGAGGGAAGTAAGCTTCATGTCCTCCTATTCTAGCATTTTGACCTTCCCTCCCATTTGTTCATTTTAAAGCTGTGATGCTCTCTGAAGCTAGCTGGAAGTTCTTGGGAGGTGGGGTTTGACTGGCAAGACTCACAGAAGGGTGACTAACAAACAAGCCAGCTTTACCCATAGAGGGTATCAGTTCAGTTCAGTTCATTTCAGTCGCTCAGTCATCTCCGACTTTTTGTGACCCCATGAATCGCAGCATGCCAGGCCTCCCTGTCCATCACCATCTCCCGGAGTTCACTCAGACTCATGTTCATCGAGTCCATGATGTCGTCCAACCATCTCTTCCTCTGCCGTCCCCTTCTCCTCCTGCCCCCAGTCCCTCCCAGCATCAGAGTCTTTTCCAATGAGTCAACTCTTCGCATGAAGTGGCCAAAATATTGGAGTTTCAGCTTTAGCATCATTCCTTCCAAAGAAATCCCAAGGCTGATCTCCTTCAGAATGGACTGTTGGATCTCCTTGCAGTCCAAGGGACTCTCAAGAGTCTTCTCCAACACCACAGTTCAAAAGCAGCAATTCTTCGGCGCTCAGCCTTCTTCACAGTCCAACTCTCACANCATTCCTTCCAAAGAAATCCCAGGGCTGATCTCCTTCAGAATGGACTGGTTGGATCTCCTTGCAGTCCAAGGGACTCTCAAGGGTCTTCTCCAACACCACAGTTCAAAAGCATCAATTCTTCGGCGCTCAGCCTTCTTCACAGTCCAACTCTCACATCCATACATGACTACTGGAAAAACCATAGCCTTGACTAGACGGACCTTAGTCAGCAAAGTAATGTCTCTGCTTTTGAATATGCTATCTAGGTTGGTCATAACTTTTCTTCCAAGGAGTAAACGTCTTTTAATTTCATGGCTGCAGTCACCGTCTGCAGTGATTTTGGAGCCCCCCCCCAAAAAACGAAGTCTGACACTGTTTCCACTGTTTCCCCATCTATTTCCCATGAAGTGATGAGACCACGCATCAAATATAGTCCAGGAACTATGAGAGGAGTTTTGTGAATTCTTCTTCTTTCCACTAATGCAGTGCAGTTAAGTACTTTGATCACCGTTTTAGGGACACAAAAACAGGCATGATCACATAGTGATCGAGCACACAATATGGATGTCATGCCTATATCCGTCTAGAGGTGACCCACTCAAAACATCACTCTACCTGAGAGGCTCCTCCAGCAATAAGAGCACACCAAATCACCAGAGGTGCTGGAGAGTCCATGCCCCCCAAGAGTGACCTTCACCTGACAAAAACTTAGGCTAAAAACTCTAGCTTCCTTGTCTCTTTGTGGACAGCAATGAACTATGTTCTATACCTCTCACTTCTTATCCTATTATGACTTCATGTACTCATTTGCCTCTTGGTCGAGCTTGCTCTCAAGATATTAAGGAGTTCTCTCTTTTTGGCTGAAATTGCCAACTTCCAGGATTTTGCCAAAATGACTGATGTGAAGGGCAAGGAGAGCAGCACTCATTGTAGGTTCTCTAAGCCTTTAAGAAAACATGGAATTGTTCCTTCAGTCATATCCATTGCGTCTTCTACAACAAAGATGATATTGCAGACACCATGTTCAAAAAGGAATTCCCCACAAATGTTTTCAGGGTGAAACTGGGAGAGTCTAGTGTTACCCAACATGCTGGTGGCACTGCTGGAAACAAACAAGTTAAGGGCAAGGCTCTGGACAAGAGAACTAAGGTACACACTGAGCAGATTCAGCCCTCTAAGAGCTGAGATGGCTTCTTGAAATTTGTGAAGGAATGTAATCAGAAAAACAGAAAGCCAAGAGAAAAGAACTTGGGCTCAATTGAAGCACCAGCCTTCTCCCCCTAGAGAAGCATTCTATGTAGGAAACAGTGGAAAGGACCCTGAGGTGCTGGAACCCATTCCCTACAAATTTGTGGTGTAATAGGTGTAAAAAAATAAAATACAAGACCTCTGTGTAGTGTTAGTCACACAGTTGTGTCTGACTCTTTGTAACCCCATGGACTGTCCTATGGACTTCTGTCCATAGAACTCTTCAGGCAAGAATACCAAAGTGTGTTTCCATTTCCTATTCCAGAGGATCTTCCCAAACCAGGGATCAAACCCAGGTCTCCTGCGTTGCAGGCAGATTCTTTACCATCTGAGCCACCAGGAAAGCCCCAAAGACCTCTGGGCTGTTGTTNGGGATTCTCCATGCAAGAATTCTGGAGTGGGTTGCTATGCCCGCCTCAGGGGATCTTCCCAACCCAGGTATTGAACCTGGGACTCCTGCACTGCAGGCAGCTTCTTTACAGTCTGAGCCACCAGGGAAGCCCTCAGTATTATGTAGAATGTTCATTTTCTCTCCATTTGTCAATTCTGAACTGTTGCTAGCACTTTTTACATGAGAGACTGTGTGATACTTAGGAAGTAGAAAATGATGATCCCCAGGGGTCCTGGGCTCCCGGCCTGGATCTGTCATGGTCTCTGTGACTGGGGGCAACCCTTGCAAACCCTATTCCTTGGGGAAAGAAGTAAGGTTGCCAGATGTAGAAAATGAAAATATAGGATGCCCAGTTACATTTGAATTTCAGGTAAAGAACAAGTCATGTTTTAGCATAACTATGTCCCAGGCAGCACTAGCCAGGAGTGAACTAGGACGGCGGTGCCCAACTTTTTGGCACCAGGGACTAGTTTCATGCAAGACCATTTTTCCAGGGTCTGGGGGTCAAGAGAGGTGGGGGTGGGGATTAGAGGTGGTCTGGGGATGAGTCAAGCACATTACATTTATTGTGCACTTTATTTCTATTGTTATCATATCAGCTCCACCTCAGATCATCAGGCCTTCGATCCTGGAGGTTAGAGACCCTGAACTAGGCAAAGTCCAAGCCCAGTCCTGGCCTGGCACACATGGCAGAGTAGTTGCTGGCAGCCTCCAGGGTTTGTGTTGTTACAGAAACAGTAGAGATTGAAGAGATTGTTTTCATTAACGAAGTCAGCCCAACTTGGAGAGTGTGTTTGGGGCCCAAAACACGTTGGGGGTGGACTCCAGGCTTGGGCTGAGTGGCTCATGTTTGAGCCCTGGATGTCACTGAGTCCCTTCTGGGCTTAGTGGTTTACTGGAAACTTACACAGTGGAATCTCACATTACTAGGAAGTGAAAGGCTCCCATTTTGACCATTCAAGACCAGTTTCCCGCCAGTGCTCTGGTAGTACTGCTCCAGCTGTGAAAGACCCAGGCCTGAGTGTGTGTCCACCTTTGCACAGGGCTAAGAAGATCCGGAACAAAGCTGTTGTCAATGCCTCCACCCTGATGAGGGAGTCCAGGGCAGAGAACGACAGACTGCTGCTCGGGTGTGGAAACTGCAGAATGGCAGGTAAATTGAGTCAGGGGTCAGTGCGGGTCCAAGGCTTTTGTAAACAGTGATGCGATGAACATTGGGGTACACGAGTCTCTTTCAATTCTGGTTTCCTCCGTGTGTATTCCCAGCAGTGGGATTGCTGGGTCGTATGGCAGTTTTATTTCCAGTTTTTGAAGGAATCTCCACACTGTTCTCCATAGTGGGTGTACTAGTTTGCATTCCTACCAACAGTGTAAGAGGGTTCCTTTTTCTCCTCACCCTCTCCAGCATTTATTGTTTGTAGACTTTTTGATAGCAGCCATTCTGACTGGTGTGAGATGGTACCTCTTTGTGGTTTTGATTTGCATTTCTCTGATAATGAGTGATGTTGAGCATCTTTTCATGTGTTTGTCAGCCATCTGTATGCCTTCTTTGGAGAAATGTCTGTTTAGTTCTTTGGCCCATTTTTTGATTGGGTCGCTTATTTTTTCTGGAATATAGCTGCAGGAGTTGCTTGTATATTTTTGAGATTAGTTGTTTGTCAGTTGCTTCATTTGCTATTGTTTTCTCCCATTCAGAAGGCTGTCTTTTNGGTTCCTTTTTCTCCTCACCCTCTCCAGCATTTATTGTTTGTAGACTTTTTGATAGCAGCCATTCTGACTGGTGTGAGATGGTACCTCTTTGTGGTTTTGATTTGCATTTCTCTGATAATGAGTGATGTTGAGCATCTTTTCATGTGTTTGTCAGCCATCTGTATGCCTTCTTTGGAGAAATGTCTGTTTAGTTCTTTGGCCCATTTTTTGATTGGGTTGCTTATTTTTTCTGGAATATAGCTGCAGGAGTTGCTTGTATATTTTTGAGATTAATTCTTTGTCAGTTGCTTCATTTGCTATTATTTTCTCCCATTCTGAAGGCTGTCTTTTCACCTTGCTTATAGTTTCCTTTGTTGTGCAAAAGCTTTTAAGTTTAATTAGGTCCCATTTGTTTATTTTTGCTTTTATTTCCATTACTCTGGGAGGTGGGTCATAGAGGATCCTGCTATGATTTATATCAGAGTGTGTTTTGCCTATGTTTTCCTTTAGGAGTTTTATAGTTTCTGGTCTTATATTTAGATCTTCAATCCATTTTGAGTTTATTTTTGTGTATGGTATTAGAAAGTGCTCTAGTTTCATTCTTTTACAAGTGATTGACCAGTTTTCCCAGCACCACTTGTTAAAGACATTGTCTTTTCTCCATTGTATATATTCCTGCCTCCTTTGTCGAAGTAAGGTGTCCATAGTTGGGTGGATTTATCTCTGGGCTTTCTATTTTGTTCCATCAATCTATATTTCTGTCTTTGTGCCAGTATGATAATACTGTCTTGATGACTGTGGCTTTGTAGTAGAACCTGATGTCAGGCAGGTTGATTCCTCCAGTTTATTCTTTCTCAAGGTTGCTTTGGCTAGTCGAGGTTTTTTGTATTTCCATACAAATTGTGAAATTATTTGTTCTAGTTCTCTGAAAAATACCGTTGGTAGCTTGAATCTGTAGAATGCTTGGGTAGTATACTCATTTTCATTATATTGATTCTTCCAATCCATAAACATGGTATATTTCTCCATCTATTTGTGTCACCTTTGATTTCTTTAATCAGCATTTTATAGTTTTCTATATATAGGTCTTTTGTTTCTTTAAATAACTTTATTCCTAAGTATTTTATTCTTTTTGTTGCAATTGTGAATGGAATTGTTTCCTTAATTTCTCTTTCTGTTTTCTCATTGTTAGTGTACAGGAATCAAGGGATTTCTGTGTGTTAATTTTATATCCTGCAACTTTACTATATTCATTGATTAGCGCTAATAATTTTCTGGTGGAGTCTTTAGGGTTTTCTATGTAGAGAATCATGTCATCTGCAAACACTGAGAGTTTTACTTCTTCTTTCCCAATCTGGATTCCATTTATTTCTTTTTCTTCTCTGATTTCCGTGGCTAAAACTTCCAAAACTACATTGAATAGTAGTGGTGAGAGTGGGCATCCTTTTCTTGTTTCTGATTTTAGGGGAAATGTTTTCAATTTATCACCATTGAGGATAATGTTTGCTGTGGGTTTATCATATATGGCTTTTATTATGTTGAGGTATGTTCCTTCTATGCCTGCTTTCTGGAGGATTTTTATCATTAATGGATGTTGAATTTTGTCAAAGGCTTTCTCTGCATCTATTGAGATAATCATATGTTTTTTATCTTTTAATTTGTTAATGTGGTGTATCACATTGATTGATTTGCAAGTACTGAAGAATCCTTGCATCCCTTGGATAAAGCCCACTTGGTCATGATGGATGATCTTTTTAATATGTTGTTGGAATATATTCTTTTATAAAATATGCTGTAATATAACAATAATATATTCTGTTATAAAAATACCAACAGTATTTTTCAGAGAACTAGAACAAATAATTTCACAATTTGTATGGAAATACAAAAAACCTTGAATAAACAAAGCAATCTGTTGGAATATGTTCTGTTTGCTAGAATTTTGTTAAGGATTTTTGCGTATATGTTCATCAGTGATATTGGCCTGTAGTTTTTCTGTGGCATCTTTGTCTGGTTTTGGTATTAGGGTGATGGTGACTCTGTGGGAGAAGGGAAGAGGGGGATGATTTGAGAGAATAGCATTGAAACATGTGTATTATTATATGTGAAACAGATTGCCAGTCCAGGTTTGATGCATAAGACAGGATGCTCAGGGCTGGTGCACTGGGATGACCCAGAAGGATGGGATGGGAGGGAGGTGGGAGGAGGGTTCAGGATGGGGTTTAAATTATATTAAGGAAAAAAATAGAATGAGTTTGGAAGTTTGACTTTCTCTGCAATTTTCTGGAAGAATGACTATAAGTTTGTTTTCTAATTCTGTGAGTCTGTTTCTGTGTTGTGAATAAGTTCAATTGTATCATTTTTAAAGATTCCACATATAAGTGATACTATATGATGTTAATATTTGTCTTTATGATAATCTCTAAGTCCATGCATGTTGCTGCAAATGATGTTATTCTTTATGGCTGAGTCATAGTCCCTTGTATGTATGTACCACATCTTCTTTATCCAGCCCTCTGTTGATGGACATTTAGGTTGCTTCCATGTCATGACTATTGTGTCTCGTGCTGCTGTGAAGATCCCAGTCTTTACAGTACTTTCCAGGCTCAGTGCGGTTCCATTTCCTACTCCTGCTGAGAGTCCCTTGTTTTGACTCAGAACAGAATGGCAACATTCTGCGCCTCACTGCTGATACTGCAAACCTTAAAGCTGGCCTTCAGTTGCTTAAAATACTTCCCTCCTTCCAGAGCTGCCAGCCTGTTTACTTGGGCCTCCCAGGAACCAGATTAGTTGGGCGAACCAGCTGGAGCAGGCCCGGCGGGAATGGCAGCAGCACTATGTGGCCATCGCCCAGGTGAGCTCACCACCTCCACCTGCTGAGGCCGACTACCTGGGAAGGGGATGGGGCAGCCTTGCACCTTAACCAGACACTCAGTAATGCCTGGACTGCTGACAGGTGGATAATTGGGTAATCAGATAGTATACCTATTATGTGTAATGTGTGACTGTTACAAGTGATATGTGACATATGACTTTAAATTATTGGCAGAGTTGGGGATACAATGGCAGGGCATGAAAAGGAAGGAAGCAGAGAGGCCTTGGTGCCTCTGATGCATGAGGCTGAGGATAGAATTCAAAGTTGTTGAAAATTAGAATTTGGGGAGAATTTGAAGAATGTGATTGTCTTCCGGGGACTGCGTTTTGATCCTGAACCATGGATCTGGCATTCATCATCAAATCCAGATCATAAATGGGCTGCGAACTTCGTTCCTGGGCCAGGGAGATGCCTTCTCTGCCTTCCATCAACACTACCCCTCCCATAACCTTACTCCCCAAGGCTATGAGGCTCTGGACAAGTTCCAGAGTCATGGGCCAGCCCTGGAGGACTTTAGCAGTGGTGGGAGGGATCCAGTCCAGATTCTGGAAGGTTCCTGGAGCCAGAATAAATGGGAGCCTGAAGTGTTGGGAGTGGAGTGGGGTGGAAGTCTGTGGCTGCAGAGGGTCAGGATGAGTTAGGGTCCAAGGACTCTAGAGGTGTGGGCATAATGTGGCTGCATATGGCAGAGAGAAATGCCAAGAAAATAACCTCCTGTGTAACCTGGGTTTGTGCCTCTTGGCTGCAAGAGTCAAGAGGGATCCAGAGTGAAGAACCTAGGGCTCTTGTTTTGTGTGGATAGTTACAACCAGAAGAATTTTCATCCTCTTTACCAGAACTTCTGGATTCAAAGCTTTCCTTGTGCCCATATAGTTTATTCCAGTTCCATTCGACTGTAAATCCTCTATAATCACAATACCAATCACTACCTGTATTAAAGAATGAAATGCATTTTTATATCCAGGAGAGGGCAATGCCACAGCCCCATTTTGCCATCAGCACCTTTTGGGTGAGAGGTCCCTGGAGGACCGGGAGCAGTGGATGGGAAGGAACGTTCCCCTCTGTGCTGCGCTGCCCCGTCTGGTGAGGATGCCTTCTCTTTTTTACGTCCAGGAGCAGCAGATGATGAAAACTTTCCCCCACCTTCTCAACATCAACGAAGACCCGCAGCTCACAGGGGTTCTCAAGCACTTCATTCAGGCTGGTACTTACCCCTCTCAACTCAAACCATGGGAAGGCAGAGGGAAGAGGGTCAAGAGGCACTTGCCTGCTGGCTTTGGTTCATAAGGCCTCTGACTGAATTGTCTGGGCCTGGACCTTCTAATTTGCAGAGTGATGTTAACTGACCTGGCACTTCCTCAGCAGGTGATTCTGGTTCCGTTCATGCCTCTTGCCCCTGGGCATATTTCTTTTAAAAATTCTTTAATGGTAAAATATAAATTACAGAAAACTCACCATGTTAACCATTTTTAAGTGTACGGTGCAGTGGCATTAAGCGCCTTCACATTGTTGTGCAACCATTTTGTGTGTGTGTTCACGCGCATGTGTGCATGCACTCAGTTGCTCAATTGTGCCCGGCATTTTGTGACCCTGTAGACGGTAGCCCACTAGGCTCCTCTGTCCATGGGATTAGCCATGCAAGAATACTGGAGTGGGTTGCCGTTTCCTCCTCCAGGGGATCTTTCCAACCCAGGGATCAAATCCACGTGTCCTGCACTCCCTGCATTGGCAAGCAGATTCTTTACCACTGAGCCACCTGGGAAGCCCTGTGCAACCATTACTGGCACCCAACTCCAGAGTTTTTTTGTCTTCACAAACTGAAACTCTGTCCCTATTATGCAATAACTCCCTGTTAGCCCCTCATCCAGTCCGTGGCAACAACCATTTTATTTCCTGTCTCTATGAATTTAACCATTCCAGGTACTTTGATAAATACAGTGTTTGTCCTTTTGTGTCTGGCTTATTTTACTTAGCATAATGTCTTCCAGCTTCATCCATATTGAAGCATGTATCAGGATTTTCTCCCTTTTTAAGACTGAACAATACACCATTTTATGTGTTTACCACATTTAGTTATCCATTCATCCACTGGAAAATGGCACCAGTATTTGGTCACCTCTGGCTTCCGCATTTTAGCCTTATGCACACTCAGGACAGGAGAGGCTTTTGCAGGACAGTAGTTGGGGCTGGAGATCAAGACTGACATATACTCACTACTATATATAAAATAGATAATTAATACAAACCTGTTGTATAGCACAGGGAACTCTACTCAATACTCTGTAACGACCTACATGGGAAAAGAACCTAAAAAAAAGTAGATATATGTCTATGTGTAACCAATTCACTTTGCTGCACAGAAGAAACTAACACAATATTGTAAACCAACTATGCTCCAATAAAAATTAATTAAAATTTATTTAAAGTAACAATAATAAATCCATTAAATGTTAACATAAATGACACATTCTTAAATAAAAAATATTTTCCTAAGCAAACAAACAGAAAGTTGGGAATATCACAAAAAAGGCAGAAATTAAAGCAATTATCCCCCAGGCAAGGTGATGTTCATGACTGAAAATCACAGTGAGAAAATCCCTTCAAGTGATCCAATTGTAGAGGAAATGGCACTTCCCAAACATCAGATAAGTTACTAAGATCAAATCCTGAAAATGTTTGAAAAAAAAGTTATTTTAATTCTTTTCAGGTTCGTGTGATGCTGGTCAGGCAGCTTCAAGCGCCATTACTCTTCAAGGTTTGGGGTAAGTGGACAGACTCAGCACCTTTGTCCAGTATTACAGAATTGAGACCACTGCATAGAGGACACTCTCAAAATTCATCTAGTCATTGTCAGGGCAGGCCACAAGCCCTGCCAGACAGCCAAAGATGAGAACTGACCAGACGCACCTCGGGACCCACTCTAATACTTATTATGGAAGATCACGTGGGAGGGTTTTCTTCTCTCACCAAAATCCCTCTTGCTGGGCTCAGTTTGTTTTCTTGGATCTGGTCTTGGGAGAAAGGAACTGAGCAGATGGGGGCAGGAAATAAAGAGTTAAGAGGACAGGCCCAGTCTGGTGGCACGGGCCGTCTGCGGTCTCACCACCAAGAGCAAAGGCATCTCTGTGCTCAGAGCCCTTGCCAACTGGAGTAACACAAAGTCCCTCCCCGAGGGACCCAAGGCAGGTTTGTAAACTCAGAGTAGGGGGCCACACTTCTGTGGCCTCTCTCCCGGGGAGGCTGCTGCTCCAGGGTTCTTCCCCGATTCCAGCCCCAGTGTGTCATGACTGCCCACAGATTTCCAGCCAATAGACTCAGGGCATTACTGACCAGTCCCCTGTGACAGACCTCAGCCCTCCATAGCCCACCCCAGCCCTTGTGTGTGGGTGTGTGTGTGAGTTGGCAGTAGAGGGTGGGTGGGTGATGAGAGGGACCAGCAGGGAGGGGCCTGTTGGCACTAACCCTGACCGATGACCTCTAGCCCCTTTCCCCCAGTTCTTCCTGGGGATCCCCTCATCCCTCTTTCCAGACCACTTCCTGTGGGGACCCTGGTCCCCAAACCCACAGGTCTGGAATTGGCTGAACTGCAGCTGAGCTTAGGTTAAAACCTAGCACTGAGGACCCCTGGGCCTGAGTGTGTCTCAGCTTCTCAAACATTCACAACAGCTGACGAGCGCAGGGACATTCTAGCACAGTTGCGGCACACAGGAGGGTGGGAGGAGTTGGGAGTGGGGGTTGGTTCTACTAATAAACAATTGCTTTGTTGTCTCCCCTCTTGTTCAAGGCAGGGTCCCTCGCACCCACCTCTCCACCTGAGCACACAGGAGCCCCATCAGACTTCCTAGCAGCTGTAGGCCTTACCTAATTGTGCAAATGAGAAAGAACTACCTACACTGTTCACCAAAATTGTGATTTATTTGGTCACTTAGACACATTCTTGTCCTTTTAGAATTTCAGATAAGCATGCTTCCTTCACGAATTCGGGTGGTAAAGTGACGGTGACTCCATACGGCAAATGTAAGGTCATTGTTAACGGGGTGCCCATCACGACCAAGATGAAGCTGCAGCATTTGGTAAACTCCCCTGCGGAGCCACAGGATTTCCTGAGTCCAACCAGGAGAGCTGGAGTGAGGCTGGCAGGGCTGGGCGCTAAGCCTCTTCTGTCCCTCTGTCGCTGTGTCCCAGTGATGACGAGGTCACAGCGGTGGGGTTGAGAGACCTGATATTAACTCCCCGAGTGTCTGGGAGAAGTCATTTCACCTCCCTGGACCTTGCTTACAAAACAGAGAGGGGTGAACTAGGTGCTCGCTAAGATCCTTCCAGCTCTAACGCTGTATATTTTAGATTTTAACAACCTGCCATGGAGGGACGTCCCTGATGGTCCAGTGGCTAAGATTCTGAGCTCCCAATGCAGGGTTCGATCCCTGGTCAGGGAACTAGATCCCAGATGCTGCAACTAAGACCTGGCACAGCCAACTAAATGAATAAATATTAAGAAGAAAAAAAATCTGCTCTGGAGAGGGACTGCCAGCCCCTTGCCAACATTGGGCTCTCCGCATCTCCCCACCACCCTGCCAGTAGCACAGGGGCTCCAGACCCCTCTCCTGTCCCTTCTCCATGCTGAAGCCACAGAAAGCCTTCTATTTTATTTTTTAAGTTAGAAAATAATTCCTTTACAATGTTGTGGTAGTCTTTCAGTTCAGTTTAGTTCAGTTGCTCAGTTGTGTCCGACTCTTTGTGACCCCATGAATCGCAGCATGCCAGGCCTCCCTGTCCATCACCAACTCCCTCAGTTCACTCAAACTCACGTCCATCGAGTCCGTGATGCCATCCAGCCTTCTCATCCTCTGTTGTCCCCTTCTCCTCCTGCCCCCAATCCCTCCCAGCATCAGAGTCTTTTCCAATGAGTCAACACTTCTCATGAGGTGGCCAAAGTACTGGAGTTTCAGCTTTAGCATCA
>SJYV01053851.1:241414-285586 GCA_006410875.1 Neotragus pygmaeus
AGTCTTTTCCAATGAGTCAACACTTCTCATGAGGTGGCCAAAGTACTGGAGTTTCAGCTTTAGCATCATTCCTTCCAAAGAAATCCCAGGGCTGATCTCCTTCAGAATGGACTGGTTGGATCTCCTTGCAGTCCAAGGGACTCTCAAGAGTCTTCTCCAACACCACAGTTCAAAAGCATTAATTCTTCGGTGCTCAGCCTTCCTCACAGTCCAACTCTCACATCCATACATGACCACTGGAAAAACCATAGCCTTGACTAGACGGACCTTTGTTGGCAAAGTAATGTCTCTGCTTTTCAATATGCTATCTAGGTTGGTCTTTGCTATACATCAAATCAGTCATAATTATATAAATAAAACCCCTTCTTCTGGAGCCTACCCCCCCCACATCCCACCCATTCCACTCCTCTACACAGAGATCCTTTTAGACTGACACACTGGAGCAAACCACTCCTTTCTTGGAAATCCTTCAGTGACCCACCCTTTTTGGACACCAGAGTGAGCAGGCCCATCATCCGCCTCTCTGGCCTCACTGCTCTGCCTGGGCTTCCCTTGGTCACAGGACTCTGATGCTCAGACCTTCCAGACTCTGGTCAACAGTACTCTTCTCGGCCTTATCAAAACTTAGCACTCTTGAAAAGTCGCTTAGTCATGTCTGAGTCTTTGCGACCCCATGGTCTATTCAGTCCATGGAATTCTCCAGGCCAGAGTACTGGAGTGGGGAGCCTTTCCCTTCTCCAGGGGATCTCCCCAAACCAGGGCTCAAACCCAGGTCTCCCGCATGGCAGGCGGCTTCTTACCAGCTGTGTCACCTTAAATAGTGCACCTTCCCAGAGGTGCTCTGTGATCCCCAGTGTGAGTTGGCCTGGTACACTCTGCGGAAGCCCTGCCCTTTTCCTTCCCATCCCGCACAGGCTGTGGCTACATCATTAGTTTATCAAGTCCTGGAGGGGAGGGATGGGTCTGTCTAGTCCCCACTGACTCCCCCAGTGGCTTACAGAGATTGCGGAATAAAGGATTAGTCAACGAAAGCACGAGAAAGCAAGAGGCCCCCCTTCCCTCCTCATTTACAGGTCTCTCCCCTGGTTGGGGATTCATGAGGTCCCGTGAGGTACACAGAGGAGCAGGCTGACCTCACCCGCTCTGCCCCCCTCTCTCTGAGTGCACTGTCTCCTTCCTAGGACCGGATTATTTTGGGATCCAACAGCGCCTACCTTTACATCGGGTTTCCTTCCGAGCGAGGCAGTGAGGACTTGAGCAGATTTGATTATGACTTTTTCCAGCTGGAGAGAGCGGCTGCTGAGGGAGTGAGTGCTGATAAGCTCGGTAAGCAGCCCAGGCCAGGCTTCTGGCATTTTCCATGGGTGGATGTGAAAGCAGTGCTTTCACTTGTGTGCAATCCTGCTTTCCTTAAGAAAATAATCTTTGTGTCAAAATACAATGTTTAGAAAATTAAGGTATGATTTTCATACAGAGTAAGCACATGTGGAAGATTTATTTAATTCATGAAATTAATTATGAGGGTAAAGATGCTGATGTAGGTTCAATCCATGGGTCAGGAAGATCCCCTGGGGGAGAGCATGGCATTGCCTGGAGAATTGAAGGATGCTCCAGTATTCTTGCCTGGAGAATCCCATAGATAGAGGAACCTGGTGGGTTACAGTTCATGGGGTCACAAAGAGTCAGACAGGACTGAGCATCCTTAAACACTTCATTGTGTTATTCCTAAGGAAAAGGACTTTCTCTTAATAACTACAGTACAATTCTCAATATCAGAAAATTAACATTGATACCATTATTTTATCTATGAACTTCATGCATATTTACCTAATTGTTTCAAAAACCTCCCTTATAAAAAAATTAGGATACACGGTCCAATCCAGGACCACAGTTAGTTGTCATGTCTCTTTGATCTCCTTTAATCTGGACCAATTCACCAGGTCTGTTTTTGTCTTTCATGACCTTGACATTTTTGAAGAGTAAAGACCAGTCATTTTTTTAGAGGTGATAGGTTTTTGGCAGGAATGCCAGCAAAGTGATGATGTAGCCTCTGTGCCTCACATCAGAAGGCACCTGGTGTCAGTTTGTCCATTTTTGGTGGCGTTAATTGTGATCACTTGGTTAAGGTGGTGTCTACCAGGTTTTTCCACTGTAAAATGAGTTATCCTGAGGGAAGAGGTAAATGCCAACCCAGGGTTAAGTGACTGGAGATTCACTCCCTGTGGACCAAAACTCCAGGAGAGAATAACAGGACAATCAAGAGAGGCGACGGGCCCCTGCCCAGATCACATATTTCTCATTCTCGAAGTCAGAAGACTTCCTTGACCACACACGTGCAGAAAGGCTCCTTAAAGTTTCAAAGGGGAGTGACCTTTTGCCTTCAATCTTTCCCAGTACTATCCACATGTACTGTACTCTTTTTTCTTCCTGATAAATACTTTACTTACTTCCCTGCTGCTGCTGCTGCTGCTAAGTCGCTTCAGTCGTGTCTGACACTATGTGACTCCAGAGACAGCAGCCCACGAGGCTCCCCCGTCCCTGAGATTCTCCAGGCAAGAATACTTTTCTGTCTTTGTGGGAATTTTCTTCTGAAAAGCTGAAGGGCCAGGGGCCTGCTCACTGTCCTCTGGTCTAGTGGCGAGGATTTGGTGCTCTCACCGCCAAAACCCCTCAACCCCACAACCCCACTTCAATCTCTGGTCAGGGAACTGAAGCCCTGCTTCCAGCCGCTGCAGGCTGAGGCCACCTGAGAGCAGTCCTATTTTTTCAATTAATATTTTACGGGGAGAGACTTTGATATGTAGATATCCTATACCTCATTACAATTTCATCCACTAGTTTTATCATCCTTTGATCATTGGATGATTAGTATGGATTTTTGTCAAATGGTGAATTTCTAGCTTATAATTTCCTCTACCTTTGTTTGAAAAAAACAAAAAGCTACTATAAGAAATGTTTTATCTGTTGATTTGTTTATTCATTTAGTTAGGTCAGTGTGGACTCAGAGTCCTGTTTTACTCAATAAGTTATCTGCTGCTTTCATAATTCATTTTGATGTGCAAACTAAACTTGTTTTGGCCAGTGGGCACCACTTCAAGCTGAATTCTGTGTCTTCCTGACATTCCTCATCAGGCATAGCCTTACTTTCTGGCATCAAAAACGTTCCAGGTGCATCTTTTGGGCGTTCAGTCCCAGCTCAGGTGTCAGTCATTTCCCCCAAGGATCCTGATTCCTTTCGGTAAAGAATGACATTTATAAATCAAGATCTGGAGCTACATGTGCAAACTCCTACATTAATACATGTGCCCCCCACACATATTATAGCTTCACCTATTCTGTAAAACCATAAGTTCATACTCATATGGCCAATTCCAGTTCAATACCACAGAGTTTATTTTCATTCTCCCTGAATGGGCAAACATAATACATCTGCCAATATTCCTTCATCTGTTCTCTGGATTCTCTCCCCTCTCACTATCTCAAGCTTTTGTCTGTGAAAAGCCCCTTCTCTTTTGCATCACTAAAGGCTCTCCATGGATCATTCCATCACATGCATATATGCTCCACTATCTTCTGCCATAAAAACAAACTTACAAAGCCCTACCTGGACCCACATCTCCCTTTGTTGTTACTCAGTCGCTCAGTTGTCTGACTCTGCGACCCCATGGACTGCAGCGTGCCATATTTCCCTGTCTCTCACCGTCTCCCAGAGTTTACTCAAACTCACGTCCATTGAGCCCGTGATGCCATCCAACCATCTTGTCCTCTGTCGTCCCCTTCTCCTCAGTTCAGTTCAGTTGCTCAGTCTTGTCTGACTCTTTGTGACCCCATGGACTGCAGCAAGCCAGACTTCCCTGTCCATCACCAACTTCTGGAGCTTGCTCAAACTCATGTCCATCGAGTTGGTGATGCCATCCAACCACCTCGTCCCCTGTGGTTCCCTTCTCCTGCATTTAACCTTTCCCAGCCTCAGGGTCTTTTCCAATGAGAAAGACCTCTAGTTACTCTGCTGCTGCTGCTAATTCGCTTCAGTTGTGTCCGACTCTGTGCGACCCCATAGACGGCAGCCCACCAGGCTCCTCCATCCATGGGATTTCCCCATGGATGCAAGAGTACTGGAGTGAGGTGCCATTGCCTTCTCCGCTAGCTACTCTAGCTCCCTCTAGCTACATCTCCCTCTAGCTACTGCTGTATTTCAACTCCCCTACAACAACCTGGGAGTCCTTGTCCACAGGAACATTCAGGAGCTTTGTCATTTCTCTTTGCTCATCTCTTCCCTTGCCTCAGATGGATATTCTTGACCATCTTGCCTCCCCTCTCATCCCCAGACCCCAGATACTCCCCTCAGGGGAGGCCGTGGTACCAGGGCCCACCTCCTGCCCACCCACACCCCCAACCCTGCCCAGTCAGGTGCGTGTGGGCTCCACCGAGGTCTCTGGCTATGCTCAACTCCCAAAGGTGGAGATCTCACATCGCACCTGTGCAGACTTGTCTGATAAACCCACGAGCAGAGTGTCATGGGTGCACCTACATATGTGCAAAATAGATCCTCCCTTTTTTCCTGCACCAAAGGTTTCTCTTCAGACTTTTAGCAAAATAAATGGATTTGAAAATGACCTCTTTGTTCATTGTCTGTAAGTTACTGAACAAAACAAGTCAATAAGACTCTAATATCAAGCCTGGACACCCTATATATTCATTTATTCATTTACAGGGTTGAATTTTCCAGCCCAGGGCTGGCAGCACAGTGAGGTTGAACAAGCCCTGACCCTGGTCAAAGGTGCTTAACACCAGCAAAGACTGATTCTTCAGCAAGGTGGCTGTCGGGCAATTCTGGGGAGTCAGACTTCAGCACAGGAAATCCCTAAATAACTGAGAGTTCTTGACAGGAGGCAGCACCAGCCGGGGTCTGGCAGGGGGGATTGGCTCACTCATCATGTCCACGATCCCCTCCTCCAAGCCACCCCAAACAGAAGTAAGGACAAGTTGCTTCTGTGCCAGTTGTGGCTTCGGGAGAAACCCCCCAGACCTTCCTTTACCCAGCTGTATTATTCTTGCCCCAGCCCCCTCACTGGACAGTCTGGAGCTACTTTGGGTCAAGGACACAAGACCAAGACTGAAAATCAGAGGCAGGGAACCTCCTGTCACAATGCTGCCGAGATTCATGGGTTGAGATGAGCAAGGGAGGCAGTAACTTTTCTTCCCCACTTAGTTTTCTTTCTTGTTTTTTTTTTTTAAATTACATTTATAAATTTAAAATATAAATATTTGATGAACAGTCGAATGAATGACTGAGTGAAGGAAGCAAAGAGCATGCAAGTTTATTCATGGCTGAAAGGTATCCCAGAGCCAGTGAGTGACCCCCCCTCCCCCTCCAATCTTTCCTAGGTGCTATGAACAGTGGGGATGGGAAAGCAGACCCCAGTGTCCTGGCTGTGTTCCAGGACTACGTCAAACTGATGCCACTGGTTGCAGAAGCAAATCAAATGAGCAAAGAACTGAAGAAGGTAAGTGCAGAAAATGGTAAAATCTCAGCTCTAGAAAGGACCTTAGAGGACAGATTCAATGAGTGCCTCTTTCCTACTGCCTCAAATTGGCTTCATGGTGTAGACACGCCAGACCCTCAGGCCTGGAGAGGGTAGGTGCTTTGCCCGAGACCCCACAGTGAGCTAGTGACAGGGCCTCAGTCAACACCCCAGGCCTCCCCAGTCCCAGCTTCAAGTCTGTTCCTTCTAGCTCTGGCCCGCACTGCTTCGGGATCACCAAGACACCAGACCAATGCTTGCCCACCATGGCCACCCACCCCAGATTGTCCTCCAGAGTCCTTCTCTGGGTGCACACACCCTGATGGCTTCTCTGCCCCAGAGAAGGCCTGGATTCAGATTCACTCCCTGGTGACACAGGATCTCGATCATCAGGAAACTTGCACAAGACTCAGTCACTTTGGTGAGGCTTACACATGAAACAGTTCCAGGATGCTGCTGAGAGATTCTGGGTGCTTTGTCATTTCCCTTGATGGCAATTCCAAGGAGCAAGAGGTGGACCATCTTCTTTCAGAAATTCTGAGTGTGGAGAGGATGAAAAATAAACTGCAAAGATGCTATGTGCTGAGAAATGTAAAATTATTTAGTGAGAAGTGTTTTTCTTACCAGGGACTTAATATGGAGCTGAAGGTGAAGAATTTAGCTTCATCAGATTCCAGGGGCTGTGACCTACAAAAAGAGGTCACGGTGAAGGTGACCCATCAAAGGACTCATCAGGTGAGGCTGCCCCTGGGGGCTGGTGTGCGACTCCACGAGGGGTTTCTGAGGAGGTTTCATGGGGATACAGGTTAGTTTTACCTGCTACAGCCTGTGGAGCCCCAGCAAAGGGGCAAGATAGGCTCTAAGTATGAGTGGGATTCTGGGGGACCGACTCTGGGGAGAGGAGGACCTTCCGAGGTTCTCCTTCTGGTTCCTCTATCCCACACAACACCGAGACCTGGGATCTTTCCCACCCGCAGGCAGCAAACACTTTCTATTTATTTTTATCATGACTCCAAAGTTTTAGTACCCGAAGGGAGCCTGAACACCAGCTGAAAATGGTATTCATGTGAGTGCCTGAGAGAGAGGGCTACCGTTCTGAGCAATAAGAAAATGCACACTTTCATTAAGACTCCAAAAGGTGGGCTTTCCTGGTGGTCTGGTGGTAAAAAGAATCCACCTGCCAATTCAGGTGGTGTTGTTGTTGTTCAGTCGCGCAGTTGTGTCCAATCCTTTGTGACACCGTGGACTGCAGCACACCAGGCTTCCTTGTCCTTCACCATCTCTTGGAGCTTGCTCAGACTCGTATCCATCAACTCAGTGATGCCATCCAACCATCTCATCCTCTGTCGTCCCCTTCTCCTCTTGCCCTCAATCTTTCCTAGCATCAGGGTCTTTTCCAATGAGTCGGCTCTTTGCCTCAGGTGGCCAGGTATTACAGTNGGGCCTCAGTCAACACCCCAGGCCTCCCCAGTCCCAGCTTCAAGTCTGTTCCTTCTAGCTCTGGCCCGCACTGCTTCGGGATCACCAAGACACCAGACCAATGCTTGCCCACCATGGCCACCCACCCCAGATTGTCCTCCAGAGTCCTTCTCTGGGTGCACACACCCTGATGGCTTCTCTGCCCCAGAGAAGGCCTGGATTCAGATTCACTCCCTGGTGACACAGGATCTCGATCATCAGGAAACTTGCACAAGACTCAGTCACTTTGGTGAGGCTTACACATGAAACAGTTCCAGGATGCTGCTGAGAGATTCTGGGTGCTTTGTCATTTCCCTTGATGGCAATTCCAAGGAGCAAGAGGTGGACCATCTTCTTTCAGAAATTCTGAGTGTGGAGAGGATGAAAAATAAACTGCAAAGATGCTATGTGCTGAGAAATGTAAAATTATTTAGTGAGAAGTGTTTTTCTTACCAGGGACTTAATATGGAGCTGAAGGTGAAGAATTTAGCTTCATCAGATTCCAGGGGCTGTGACCTACAAAAAGAGGTCACGGTGAAGGTGACCCATCAAAGGACTCATCAGGTGAGGCTGCCCCTGGGGGCTGGTGTGCGACTCCACGAGGGGTTTCTGAGGAGGTTTCATGGGGATACAGGTTAGTTTTACCTGCTACAGCCTGTGGAGCCCCAGCAAAGGGGCAAGATAGGCTCTAAGTATGAGTGGGATTCTGGGGGACCGACTCTGGGGAGAGGAGGACCTTCCGAGGTTCTCCTTCTGGTTCCTCTATCCCACACAACACCGAGACCTGGGATCTTTCCCACCCGCAGGCAGCAAACACTTTCTATTTATTTTTATCATGACTCCAAAGTTTTAGTACCCGAAGGGAGCCTGAACACCAGCTGAAAATGGTATTCATGTGAGTGCCTGAGAGAGAGGGCTACCGTTTTGAGCAATAAGAAAATGCACACTTTCATTAAGACTCCAAAAGGTGGGCTTTCCTGGTGGTCTGGTGGTAAAAAGAATCCACCTGCCAATTCAGGTGGTGTTGTTGTTGTTCAGTCGCGCAGTTGTGTCCAATCCTTTGTGACACCGTGGACTGCAGCACACCAGGCTTCCTTGTCCTTCACCATCTCTTGGAGCTTGCTCAGACTCGTATCCATCAACTCAGTGATGCCATCCAACCATCTCATCCTCTGTCGTCCCCTTCTCCTCTTGCCCTCAATCTTTCCTAGCATCAGGGTCTTTTCCAATGAGTCGGCTCTTTGCCTCAGGTGGCCAGGTATTACAGTTTCAGCTTCAGCATCAGTCCTTCCAATGAATATTCAGTGTTTATTTCCTTTAGGATTGACTGGTTTGCTCTCCTCGTAGTCCAAATGCAGGGACATGGGTTTGTTCCCTGGTCCAGGGCAACTTAGCCCATGTGCCAAGACTACTGAAGCCCACAAGCCCTAGAGTCTGTGCTCCTCAACAAGAGAAGTCACTGCAACGAGAAGCCCGTGCACCATAACCAGAGAGCAGCCCCTGCTCTCGGCAACAGGAGAGAAGTTTGAGCAGCAATGAAGTTCTTTGAGCATATTTACTTGCTGACAAAGGTCCATATGGTCAAAGCAATGGTTTTTCCAGTAGTCATGCACGGATATGAAAGTTGGACCATAAGGAAGACTGAGTGCTGAAGAATTGATGCTTTTGAACTGTCTCTCTCTTTCTACTCGCTCAGTCATGTCTGACTCTTTGCGACCCCATGTCCTATACCCTACCAGGTTCCTCCATCCATGGGATTCTCCAAGCAAGAATACTGGAGTGGGTTGCCATTTCCTTCTCCAGGGGATCTTCCCAACCCAGGGATCAAACCCGGGTCTCCCACACTGCAGGCAGACACTTTACTCTCTGAGCCACCAAAAGACTCTTGAAAATCCCTTGGACTGCAAGGAGATCAAACCAGTCAATCCTAAAGGAAATTAACCCTGACTATTCACTGGAAGAACTAATGCTGAAGCTCCAATATTTTGGTCACCTGATGCGTAGAGCTGACTCATTAGAAAAGACCCTGATGCTGGGAAAGACTGAAGGCAGGAGGAGAAGGGGACAACAGAGGATGAAATGGTTGGATGGCATCACTGACTGACTGGACACAAGTTTGAGGAAGCTCTGAAAGATGGTGATGGACAGGGAAGCCTGCCGTGCTGCAGCCCATGGGGTTGCAAAGAGTTGGACATGACTGAGCAACTCAACAACATGATCGTTACTTATTCTATATTGGGTAGGTTGCTTATCTTCACTTCACTTTGTTCTTCTTCTTTTTTTTTTTAATCTTATTCCTTTATTTGGAACATATTTCTTTATTGCCTTATCTTGACTAATTTTGTTTTATTTCTATGTGTCTGGTAGGTTGGTTACCTCTCCCAATCTTGGATAAGTGGCCTTTTGTAGGAGACATCCTATGTGTCCCAGAAGCGCCCTCCCCCTGGTCTCTAGAGCTGTATGTTCTAGGGGTGCCTCCCACATAGGCTGTGTGTCCCTTCTGTTGTAGTGGGATGACTACTGTGGGTGGTCTGGTAGGCTGCCTCCTTGTCTGTTTGGTTTCTAGGGCCTGCTCTTTGGAGGTGGCCAGGTGCTTGTGGTTGGAGCTGGGTAATGATGCGGCTGGCTGTGGAGCCCCAGGGGTCCTGGGCTAGTCCTGGCCCACTGATGAATGGAATGGAGCTGGGTTCTGTTTGCAGGGCCAGGGGTCTCGGTGCTACTATTGTCTGCGGGTGGGTGAGGCTGGTTCCTGACATGGCTGCCTGTGGGACCTGGGGTGTCCCACTGCTGGTGTCAGCCCACTGGTGAGTGGAGCTGGATCCTGAGACAGCTCTTGAGATGCCCAAGTTCCTCAGAGCTGCCGTGGGGTGGCTGGTGGGCTGGGCCAAGGCTTGTGGGGCCCCAGGGCTAGTGCTGGCCTGTCGGTGAAGACAGGTCTTAGGTCTCTGGCTGCAGAGTCCTGCAGGTCCTGGAGTTGCTGTGGACCTACTGGTGGGTGAGGCTGCGTCCTGCAGGCTCTGGTTGCATGGTCCTGAGGGACCTAGAGCTGGTTTTGGTGCACTACTAGGCAGGGCTGGGGCTGGGCCCTCTGGTGCATGGGGCTGGCTCCCCTGGCAGATGGGGGTTCAGGGGCTCCTTAGGAAACAGCCCACTGGTGGTTGGGCTTTTAACCTAATGAACTAGAAGATAATAAATTGGTCAGCCTACCCTGCCACTGCCTGCTTGGCCTGAAGTAACCTAGGCCTGGTGCTGACTAGCTGGTGCGCAGGGCCAGATCCCAGGGCTGATAAACTAGAGGGAAGACTGAAACCAGTGCTTGTCAGCACTTGTATCCTCTTGGTAGAACAACCCTCCTTGCCCTTCCCAAGGCTTCCATCAGCATCTGTGTCCCCTGGGAGAGCTCCAGTTGCCTCTTGTCTCTCCAGGAGGTTCTCCAAGATCAGCCAGGGGATCTGACCAGGAGGTTCTCCAAGATCAGCCAGGGGATCTGACCCAGGCATATTTCAAATTACTACCTCTCCACTGGATTTTGGAGCATGTGAGATTTTGCATGAGCACTTTAAGAGTGGGGGGCTTCCCTGATGGCTCAGACGGTAAAGAATCTGCCTGCAATTCAGGAGACCCAGGTTCGATCCCGGGAATAGAGAAGGGAATGGCAACCCACTCCAGTATTCTTGCCTGGAGAATTCCATGGACAGAGGAGCGTGGCGGGCTACAGTCCAAAGAGTCAGACACGACTGAGCAACTAACACTTTCACTTTAAGAGTGAAGTCTACATTTCCCATAGCCCTCTAACTCTCCTGAAAATAAGCCCGGCTTGGCCTTCAAAGGCAAACATTCTGGAGGCTGGTCTTCCCAGTGCAGGACTCCCAGGCCAGGGTGCCAGATGTGGGGCTCAGACCCCTCTCCTTGGTGAGAACCTCCATAATGGTCATCATCTTCCTGTTTGTGAGTTGCCCACGTGGGGGTGGGTCTTGATTATGTTGTATCTCTGCTCCTCCTACCCATCCTCTTGTGGTTCCCTCTTTCTACCTTCAGTTGCCAGGGATCCTTTCTGCTAATCTTTACTTCTTCCTCACCAACAGCTGCTCCGTAAATAGTTCTAATTTTGGCGTGACGTTGGGAGGAGGCAAGCTCAGGACCTTTCTACTCCTCGGTGGTGGCCACGCCTCCTGGTAATCACTTCTGATGTGGCATTTATCATCAAGCAATTTCCTGCCTACCTGGAATTCTTATTTTGGCTTGTGCTTTTATCTAGTGTCTCAGTAATCACTGATGGTACGAGGCCCTGTCCCTCACCTACTGAGGGGACAGACCAGTGCCAGGCTCTTTCCCTGGACTTTCTGCTCACTGGGTGTGAGCAGACCAATTTATTATCTTCTAGTTCAGTAGGTTAAAAGCCCAACACAGGACTTTTCTGGTGGTGCAGTGGATAAAAGTTTGCCTGCCACTGCGGAGGACAAAGGTTTGATCGCTGGACTGGGGAGATTCCATGTGCTACGGAGCAATGAAGCCCATGTGCCACAGCTAGAACCCAGGAGCTGCAACTGCTGAGCCTGCGTGCTGCAGCTGTGTGAGGCCTGCGTGCCTGGAGCCTGTGCTCCGCAACAAGAAAAGTCACTGCTATGAGAAGCCCATGCATCGCAACAAGAGTAGCCCCCACTCAGCACAATTAGAGAAAGTCCACACAAAGAAGGTCCAGCACAACCACAAAGAAATGAAATAAATAAATGAATTTGTAAAAAGTGCAACACAGATGTTGCTGGGTTTTAAAAGCAAGGTGTCAGGAAGGATGTTTTGCTCTCTGGAGGCTTGAGGGGAGAATATGTTTTGTTGCTTTTTCAAGCTTCTAGAGCCACTTTCATTCCTTGGCTCATGGCCATCTTTAAAGTTATCCACATAGCATCCCTGACCCTGCTTCTGTTGCCATCTCTCTTTCTTTGACCTCTTCTGCCTCCCTCTTCTACCTTTAAAGTCATGTGATTACACTGGGCCCATCTGGATAATGCAAGCTAATCTCCCTGTGTTAAGGTCGGCTGATAAGCAAACTTAATTCCTCTTTGCCATGTAAGAAAACATATTCACAGGTTCCAGAGACTGGGACAAGGATATCTCTGAAGGTCTTTCTTCTGTATACCACAAGCTCAAACTTTAATTTCTCCTGGGAAAGTGTTCTCTAAGTCCATCATTTCCTCTAAGTCATTTCCTGGGATCCAGCAAAGCTGAAGTCGATAGGTCAGCAATGAATGTAGTGCTCTTGAAGATCCTCACCAAAGCTGAGTTTGATGAGACTGTCATTGGTCTTGGGTACCCAAAACCCAACCCATCAGAGAGAGCATGCTGGGAAAACCATAGAAATGAATTGTTAGAGCAGCAGATGGAATCAAGTATTAATGATGTATCTTTGTGTTTTCAGGTGTGGATTTGGTCAAAAGCCAAATTTATCAATAGGAAATTCCTAATGGAGGAACTTTACCAGCGTTTTCTTGATGGAGAAGACAGCCAGGTAGCCCAGAAAGATGACCCTTTCTGGGATCCTGTCGAAGTTGTTCACCTGGGCTCTGCTCACATCTGGCTCCAGTCCCTTGCCTACTGCATGAAGTTCGAGGAACAAGTGGAATTTCTGAACTGTGACGGGCTGGAAGAGGCAGTGTTGCATATCCACATAAACCCCTGCTCCCCGACAGGACAGTGGGTATCTCAGCCACCCCCTTGTCTAGTTCTGGGTCACACAGAAAACTCACAGCAAGCCTGAGTTCTCCTGGAAGGGGGGAACTTGGTGCCCTGAAGAGGTCACTCCTGAGACAAACAAATGAGCTCGTTCATTCATAATTTGGCCTCATCATATCTGATTTTGCCAAGGCAGCCAAATCAGCTGACCTGGACTATTTAAAACCCCACCTCCAGCAGTCTTTGAGCAGCTCACACTGCCCTAGGGGACCAAAGGAATGAGAATACCCTGCAGAGGCACGACTGTAGTGGAAGGAAACACGGACACGAGCCCAGAGATCGGGTCAGTAGGGAAGCCGAGGGTGCACAGAAGCTCCCTCCCTCCCCCGCCCTTCCTGGCGCCACCACACACATCTGTTCTTTCCAGCGTTAGTCCTCAGCCCTGCTGACCAGGTCCAAGCGCCAGAAGCAGGAAGCTGATTTTGTAGCTCACCCTGCCTCCCTGGTCAGGCTCTGTTAATTTCTTTGTTCCTTTTCTCAAGGAAGGAACTGTGGGATATTTGTTTCCTTATGTGGCCCCATTCTGAGCTGTTATCTGATCTTTGTGCTAACTCCACTGCATAACCTTTACTGTCCCCTGGGGTTGTCTCTGGGGCTTCCCTGGTAGCTCAGACAGTAAAGAATCCACCTGGAATGCAGGAGACATGGGCTCGATCCTTGTCAAGGATCAAGAAGACCCCTGGAGAAGGGAGCGGCAACCCACTCCAGTACTCTTGCCTGGAGAATTCCACGGACAGAGGAGCCTGGCGGGCTGCAGTCCACGGGGTCACCTAGAGTTGGACACGGCTGGGATACTTTTACACACACAGAGGTTGTCTCCCTGTTTCCTCTCTCTGGGCCAAAGGCAGCTGAGAGAGTGTTTACGAAAGCTCACATCTCTTAGCAATTCTAAGTAAAGAGGCCAGCAGGAGGCCCGCTCTGGGCCAGTGTCCTCTTTCTGTCTTTCTGCAGAAGAAACAGTCAACAGGTGAGCAACAAAACTGCCAAGTCTTGGGGCTAAAAGACTAAGATGACCAGTGCCTCGCTGTCTTTATTGAACTCGAAGTAACTTCCTGGGCAGTTTGCTGCCCCAGGCTCCTGGGCTGCCTGACGGTTGTGTTTCTCACTCTGAGTTAGTAAAGTGGCATTACAGTTTACAGGGTTCAATTTCTGTGAGCTCAGTTGATGTGAGAGAAGTACCCTGTTGGAAAGCTGTCCAAACTGGTTTCTGAACCTGTGGGCCTGGAGTTGACTCTAGACTGTGAAGGGTTCACAAGGAGAATGACAGCTGGAGAGGCTGCCTGTGGCCAGCCAGCTGGCTTTAGGTGGCAGCCCCTCTGCCCACTGGGGAACCTACCTAAATCTTCAATGGCAGTCTGGCATCCACACCTGGGTACATTTATTGCAAGAAGCTGTTATATTCCTGTCTCCTCTTTGAGAAAGTCCATATCTTGAAGTACAAGAGCAGAGTGGGCTCCTGTGATATGTCTCTTGAATGAATGAATTCTATAGCTGGTAATATTACCCATCCTTCCTTCAGAGAATTTGGCTGTCTCTTAGGGCTTCCCTGGTGGCTCAGATCGCAAAGAATCCACCTGCAATGATGCAGGAGACCCGGCTTCGATTCCTGGGTCAGGATCCCTGGAGAAGGGAATGGCTACTCACTCCAGTATTCTTGCCTGGAGAATTCCATGGACAGAGGAGCCTGCCCAGCTCCATGGGGTCACAAGAGTCCACCATGACTGAGTGACTGACACACACAAGGCGTTTATGTAATCTTCACCAACATCAGTCTCACTTGCTTCGGCCCAGGTTAACCTGTGATCATTGTTTACCTCTTCTGTTTATAGAGCATGTGGTGAGGAAGATGTGGTTACTGACCCAGTGGACCTGCTGGGCAAGAGGATGGATTTCCAGATTCGCCTTGTGCAGTGCCTTGGCACCAAGTGGCTAAAGGAAGATGCAGAGAGGGGTGTTCAGATGGGGTACCAGTCTGCCCTGCCGAGCTGCTGAATGTGAACTACCCGGCCTGTGTGCCCTGGTGGGAGGGAGCCTTTCCTCAAGTTTTAAGAATGAGTTGATTGTGACATTTGCTTAAGTTTTTCTGCTTGTTCAACTCCCAAATGACTATTTCCTCTTTCTGCTTAACAGAGGGAGAAGTTACATGTCCCTCCTGGTCACTGTGTACAGGTCAACATGTACTGATTCTTCTAAGTAATTGAAGCCAAGGGTCAGGAATTTTAATTATCAGAAAGAGCATCTAGTGAACCTGTGTTATCAAAGTAGGATGATTGGGTTTATTTTCTTTTTTTAGTTGGAAACAAAAGGACTGTGTGTGACTATATAATAGAGACACCAAATATGCTTAAACTAACTGGGCTAAAAGGATACTAAAAGATGAAACAATAAAGAAGGGAGATTTTGAAGGACAAAAAACAAACCACAGTGAAAAATTAATAATTTTAGATTACCTAAGTAGAAAGTATCAAAATCCTTTTCTCTTTTTCTTAGACTTTTAATAAGTATTATCTATGTAATGATGATATCTATGTTGAATAGCTGAGATGTTGGAGGTGGCAATCAGGAGAATCCATTGTAGGTCATCTTTTATCAACTAAATGGCAACCCACTCCAGTGTTTTTGCCTGCAGAAGTCCATTGACAGCAGAGCCTGGCAGGCTAAAATCCATGAGGTTGCAGAATTGGTCACAACTGAGCATGCACACCTTATCAACTAAACAAAGCAGGCTACCACTCTTTGGCTTATCTGATACTTTCCTTTAGAAATGTATCCCTTATGGTTTTGAGTTATGTTTTCTGTTCTTTTCTCAGGTACAGAATTTATGATCTTCCAAACACCTTATATACCAAGCCTGTATGGAAAATTGTGAATCCCCAAATTGATGAGACTGTCCAATTTACAACCTTAAATGCATCTCAGGAGTTTCTGAATTATTTACAGACAAATGCTCTCATTGTTGATTTATGGGGTCTTCAAGGTACCATGCTTACCTCCCCTTTTGTATGGTGCATTCCTCCATCAGATATCATGTTGTATATCTTAGGGCTGCAGAGGGAGGTTGTCAGGGTCTTGGCAGCAGTGGCCAAGAGCTATCTTCTCCTAAGCCTCTGGGTTTTAGTCCACAGTTGATTACATGGTTTAAACCTTCTCACACAAGACTGCAAGTGGAGGATGAGACATTTCTTTCCTTGATGGTATCTCCTTCATACTACAGAAGGCTGTGCTGAACTGAGCTGCTCTCGGCTGGACCTCATGGTCACAGGTGAAGGCCACATCCTGGTGGACATGAAGAAAATTTCCACTGTGATGGACACAGGTCAGGTGTGTTTATTTAAGTCACATTATAAATAGATGTCACAGATGACTAAAAAAAAATTCTCAGATAATAGTTGCTTGGGGATCATCAATGTTCCCTCCCATTAAAAAGCTTCTTTCTTGATTTATTCCTGTGTATCTTGAGGGTCTTAAATCTTGATTACCACCCACCCCTCACTGCACCCCATCCAGTTTTCATAAGATAGGGACAACGGCCAGTCTCAAAGGATATGCAAATAATGCACGCAAGACTAACCCAACTTGTTTCTGTAGTCAAACCAGATACCAGAGCTTTATCTGAAGCTGCTCAAGTTAGAACAGGAGACGGAACTGCTCAGAAACATAAACAGAATCCTCAGAGAGGAAAACGTGCTCCTTAAAGAATCTATTGAGAGAACCAGTTCTAGTCAACAAGGTGAGAGGCCGCTCAAATCTTGGTGTTTAGACTTTCTCTAAACTACATTTGTGATGTATATTTTCTTTCTAAGAAATGAGCTTTTAAATGAGTTAATATCTTGTTTCAGTTTTTTTTTTTTTTTAATGCAGAACATTTTTCCCTTTTAAGATTTCTTTGGATGGGTCCCAGCTGGTACCTGATAAATGATGATGTAGTACAATGCCACCAAGATAATTAAATATATAAATATGTGGATAAATAGTTGTTGGTCAGTCACTTAGCCATGTCCGACTCTTTGAGACCCAATGGACTGCAGCATGCCAGGCTTTCCTGTCCTTCACAAGTCCCAGAGTCAAATTCATGTACATTGAGTTGGTGATGCCATCCAAGCATCTCATCCTCTGCCACCCACTTTTCCTCCTGCCCTCAGTCTTTCCCAGGATCAGAGTCTTTTCCAATGAGTCAGCTCTTCACATCAGGTGGACAAAGTATTGGGGCTTCAGCTTCAGCATTAGCCCTCCCAGTGAATATTCAGGGCTGATTTCCTTTAGGATTGACTGGTTTGAGATGAACAAATAAACATTCTCTTATCTTCCACCTTCAGCACATCAGCCTTCCAGTACCCGAAAGATCACTTGGATGACAGCACAAGGGCCAGCAGCCAGAGAGATTAACCAAATGTGCACCACCCAGCAAGCCAGCTACGACAGAGAATTTGCCAGAGCTCTTAAGGTGTTCTACCAAAGCATGAACGTGGCCAGAGGGCAGTTTCTCAAACTGAGACATTATAAACCTCCTGTGAGTACTCAGCACCCTGGGAGNTCGATGGACTTGAGTTTGAGCAAGCTCAGGTGATAGACAAGGAAGCCTGGCATACTTCAGTCCATGAGGTTGCCAAGAGTTGGACACAACAGAGCAGCTGAACCAAACTAAATAATGTTAGAGATAACTTTCTAGTTTTACTAGTCATTACACATTTTTCTGAATTTCCTGATCAAAGTATTGGCTGATTTTTTTCTGTCAAACCACCCTCCCCTGACCCTGCTCTGATTGATTACTCTGCACTCTCCAACAGGATATGCTCACTCAATAGTGTCCAACTCTTTGTGACCCCATCGACTGTAGGCCACCAGGCTCCTCTATCCATGGGATTTTCCAGGCAAGAATACTGGAGTGGGTTGCCATTTCTTCCTCCAGGGTATCTTCCTGACCCAGGGATTGAACAAGCATCTCTTATGTCTCCTGCATTGGCAGGGGTGTTCTTTGCAACTGCTCCAATAAAAGGGTAACTGATTCACAAAAAATTAATATATAATCCTAAAGAGGAGAAGAAGTGAAACAAAGATGTAGAATGGATAGAAATCAAATAGAATATAAGTAGTAAATTGGTAGATTTAAAATAATATTTATAGTTATCAGCTCAGTTCAGTTCAGTTCATTTCAGTCGCTCAGTCATGTCCGATTCTTTGCAACCCCATGAATCACAGCACGCCAGGTCTCCCTGTCCATCACCAACTCCCTGAGTTCACTCAGATTCACGTCCATCGAGCCCGTGATGCCATCCAGCCATCTCATTCTCTGTCATCCCCTTCTCCTGCCCCCAATCCCTCCCAGCATCAAGGTCTTTTCCAATGAGTCAACTCTTCACATGAGGTGGCCAAAGTATTGGAGTTTCAGCTTCAGCATCATTCCTTCCAAAGAAATNAAGAAAACTGAGTGCTGAAGAACTGATGCTTTTGAACTGTGGTGTTGGAGAAGACTCTTGAGAGTCCCTTGGACTGCAAGGAGATCCAACCAGTCCGCCCTAAAGGGGATCAATCCTGGGTGTTCACTGGAAGGACTGATGTTGAAGCTGAAGCGCCAATACTTTGGCCACCTGATGAGAAGAGCTGACTCACTGGAAAAGACCCTGGTGCTGGGAAAGATTGGGGGCAGGAGGAGAAGGGGACGACAGAGGATGAGATCGTTGGATGGCATCATTGAGTCGATGGACATGGGTTTGGGTGGACTCCGGGAATTGGTGATGGACAGGGAGGCCTGGCATGTGCCGTTCATGGGGTCGTAAAGAGTCAGACACGACTGAGCGACTGAACTGAACTGAAAGGGTCATTTAGGCAGGCTTCCTCAACTAGACCTGCTCCCAGGTGAATTGTTGCCTCTGGTAGCAGCTTTCAAATGCAGCTTTCCAGCTCAAAGGGAGATCTTACTGGGCACCCCCTCATGTATACACACCACCCTTTTACTATAATGAAGTGAGTCTACCAAGACTGAAACTGAGCAGGACACCTCAGGCCTTTTTGAGTACACATCCCATCCATGTTCCTGGCTTCTTGTTTGGAGAAAAAGACTTTCCTCTCCTAGACCTTCCCTGAGTTCCAAAGAGCAGATTCAAGCAACTCACTAGGGGAGTGAGGGAAGACAGACACAGAAGAAAAACAAGCCCAGCAACATCTTTTCCATGATTGTCAGCTTAAAAACAATGCATTGACTTATGACCCCAAACTGTGGCGATAATGTTCTATCAAACGGTCCCAAGTATGAGGGGAATCACACTGACTGAAACCACTTACCCTGGCCAGGCACCATAGTTACCATTTGTATGAGTTATTTTATGACAGGAGGCCATAGGAACATGGAACTAATAAGCCACCACCAACTGGAAGAGGTCAGGAAGGTCAAAAGGTGACACCACGTGTCCAACCACCTCCCAGAATCCTTCTCACTGCCGTCCATCTTTGCTGAGCAATGTACGCACCACCAGGAAAGACTCTGAACCAGAATGATTGGCCAAAGACAACCTGGAAACTAATCCCATCACCATAAAACTCACTGCAAGCCATGTGGCAGAGCAGTTCTCCTGGGTTCCCTTACCTTACGGCTCTCTGCCAGGGCATTCCTTCCCAATAAAATCTCTTGCTTTGTCAACACATGTGTCTCCTTTGACAATTCATTTTTGAGTATTAGACCAGGGTCCACTTTCTGGCCCTGGAAGGGGTTCCCCTTCCTGCAACACAAGCAGTCTTAAAATTAGTGACATTGGGTCAATTAAGAAGTGAATTCCTGAGCCATCATGAGGTAAATAACCATCATTCCTTTTGCTCTCTCTCCAAAAGAGGTTAAGGGATCACGAGACCATGGTATACTAGTTTGCTAGGACACATAGATCAATCACAATGACAGACTCGGGTTACAAGATGATGCTCAGAAGTCTGCAACTGAGGTCTTATAGGGGAGCTGAAATCACACACACTACCCCCCGCCCCCTTTACTTTTGCTTTGAAAACCCTTGCACCCTGGCCAGCCAGTAGGATGGCTGAGTCTAGGTCTCCCATCTTCAGAGTTGGCGCCTCCTCAACTAATACAAGCTTCTTTGCTCCCAACTCCACCATTTCAGTTTGTTTGGCTTCACTGTGCATTGGGCATATGAATTTGGGGTTTGACAACAATATCATTTTTTTATTTCATTTATTTTTAGGAAGATGATCAAATGCTTCGGCCATTTGTACACCAACAGTCACAAATGTTAAAGGACTTTGGGGACCTACTTGAATCCAGCTTGTGGAAACTGAAAAATGATGTTGCTCTTATAGTGAAACAGAAGAAAGAATGTTTATTGCATGCGGAATAGTGTTCAGTTCAGTGGCTCAGTCCTGTCCGACTCTTTGCGACCTCATAGACTGCAGCACTCCAGGCTTTCCCTGTCAATCACCAAATCTTGGAGCTTGCTCAAACTCATGTCCATCGAGTCAGTGATGCCATCCAACTATCTCATCCTCTGTCGTCCCCTTCTCCTCATGCCTTCAATCTTTCCCAGAGCATACACCAACTGGAAACATTTGCGCTTTGAGTTGTCAAGATTATTTCATTAACTTGGCTATNCTCAAACTCATGTCCATCGAGTCAGTGATGCCATCCAACTATCTCATCCTCTGTCGTCCCCTTCTCCTCATGCCTTCAATCTTTCCCAGAGCATACACCAACTGGAAACATTTGCGCTTTGAGTTGTCAAGATTATTTCATTAACTTGGCTATCGGAGCTGAATTGTGGACTCAACCTAGTCAACCCATTTCTCACTCACTCAACCTATTACACTGCTTTCAAGCAAAATTCCTTTTTATTTGATTTAAAATCATGTAGAAATGAATTCAGGCTGAAGGTGAGGTAAAAAATATGAGCAGTGAATGGTTGGCACTCTGAGCAATAGGATCGACTGCCTGGAGCTGAATCCATGACTAATCAGTTCTATGGTTTGGAGCAAGCCATGTCCCTTCTGTAAGCTTCTTTCCTTATTTGTTTTTCTTTAAGTTAAAGACCCTCTTTCTTCTGTACAGTTTGTACAGCTGCTGCTGCTGCTAAGTCACTTCAGTCCCTCTCTGTGCGACCCTACAGNTGGTTTGGAGCAAGCCATGTCCCTTCTGTAAGCTTCTTTCCTTATTTGTTTTTCTTTAAGTTAAAGACCCTCTTTCTTCTGTACAGTTTGTACAGCTGCTGCTGCTGCTAAGTCACTTCAGTCCCTCTCTGTGCGACCCTACAGACGGCAGCGCACCAGGCTCCCCCGTCCCTGGGATTCTCTAGGCAAGAACACTGGAGTGGGTTGCCATTCCCTTCTCCAATGCATGAAAGTGAAAAGTGACAGAGTAAGTTTCTTATCAGTTTCATGAGAAGTAAGATTCTTATCAGTTTCATACCTCTCATTATATTGTAAAAATTCCATAAAGGAAATGGTTGTCCTCTTTACATGATGAATGTAATAGAACACTTATTTGTGTTTATGGTATGATTACAAAAGGAAACATCTTTGCCTTATTTTTAGGCTTCAGTGGAAAATGTAGTTAAATATAAAAAGTAAATTAGAGAAAAGTTTTGCTTAGGCAGTGAAAATCAGTAGAAATTTACCAGCTACATCTTTCAAACTAACCACAGGTATAGAACCAGGGAAAATGAATAACCCAATTATTAGCAGGACACAGACCACTTGGGAAGCACATTTCTACCGTTACTCAATTACACAGACATGTCCAAACACAAATCCACTGTTCAATTGACAATCCTTTATTATTAAACTTTAGGTAAGAGTCCAAAATCAGTCAGTACAGATGGGTGAAAAACTAGGCTAAAACAGCAAAAACTGCAGTTTCATTTGGCAAAGGCCTACACTATGCAGAGAAATTCATGGGAAAGTGAGATCCCATTTGATACCATGACAAGGAAAATAGCAGCCACTATCTCACATGACCACCAGCCTGGGGGTGTCAGCAACACAGACAGAGCCACCATCCCATCCTCTGATCTGCCAGTTCACTTATTAAAAATGACCATGAATTCTTCAATGAAAAAGTCAGTCAAATATTAAGTTTTCTTTCAAAAGCAATAAAATCACAAAAATCAGCTAAGATTTGAAATTTAGGGTAAGCTAGTACAATTTCCTGCTTTTAATGTATACATGTAGATTTGACAATCTTTTCCACATATAGTCAGATAGGTTTATAGAAGCATTTCAACATACCAAATAAAAAAGCTGTTAATTCATACATTTTATGACTTCAATTAATTATTCAAATGTTTAGACTTCAGTGCTGCTAATGACACTAAATTCAATGCCACGTTCATTGAGTCTGTCAATCAGCTTTGTTCTGGAGAAAGCTGCTCCGGGCGTGAAGACTCCACCCCTGTAAGACAACAAGGTGAAAACAGTGCACCATGCCCAGCCCCAGCCCCTTCCTCTGCCAGATGACCTGCTGGACAGCCAGCTATCAAATCAATGCAAAACTTATAAAAACCCAATTCTTGATTTCATCATGGACTGTTTTTGGTTCCATTTCTAAAACCAGCCAAGTGAGCAAGTAGCTATTATTTAGGAGGAAACTAGTACTTAGCAAACCTGTCTAGACTGGTTCAGTGATAATGAGACTGTTTCCACAAACTGGTGTGTTTGTGTTGGAAGGGCCACATGGAGGGTTATCAACCCAAGTAGCAGTTGCTGTTATAAACTCAGCCCTAAGACTCAGGAAGATTAAATATACACGTGCATGCGTGCTAAGTTGCTTCAGTTGTGTCTAACTCTTTGTGACCCCATGGACTGTAGCCTGCCAGGCTCCTCTGGGATTCTCTAGGCAAGAATACTGAAGTGGGTTGCCATGCCCTTCTTCAGGGGATCGTCTCTACCTAGGGATTGAACCCATATCTCTGTCTCCTACACTGGCAGGCAGGTTCTTTACTACTAGTCCCACCTGGGAAGCCTCTAAATACACACATGGACAAAATAAACTTAGGTAATCAATTATTAATGAGGCATAAACAGGACAAATAGGATGAAAAAGAAGTTTTTTTTACATGTAATGGCTCCATTCAGAAAATGCTAGATACTTTCAAAAGGTATACAAATATTTGAAGAAAATGTAATTAAGTTTCACTTTATATAATTTTTATGTTTATTACTTACTAGTTTCAGGACATACCTGATTTGTTTGTAAGCCTGCAAGCCTATGCTTATTTGTAAAGCTGGCCTACTTTTAGGCTAACAGCTAAATCCTCCAGTAAGATAGTGTACTCAATAATTATCTAGCCAGGTTGCCATGAATCAAGGCTCTCACTGGTAGCTGGGATTAAGGGCTCCTGCCAATAACACTGAACTTCAGGGACCTTTTTTTGAGTAGCTAACTTGGGATCTGAGTTATTTTTCGAAGGAACTGAAGCCAACTTACATGGCTCTAAACTTCTTTTTCCTCTCATTTCTTTCTGCACTGTTTCTAGAAGTCAGTAAGGAACTTCCTTATGATTTTAAGTTCATCTCTCTCTTTGGATCAAAGATACTGTAAACCCAATACCTGAAAACTGAACTAAAATAAGCTAAAATATAACATAAATGGAAAAGATATCTTTAAATTTGAAGAACACCAGACTCACGCCTTAGGAAGATCAGAGGCATCATTGAGAAGAGTCATGGCTGCCTGGACCATGGCTATGGGGGTAGTTACATAGCCAGCTTCTGCAGAAAACAGGTGACGAAGAAAAGAAAGGATCCGTAAACTAGACATTCAACAGCACCGAAAAGTCAAATGGTAGATTTTATATCTTAGTACAGAATTTCCTTAATACTCTGTTCATGAAATAACAAAAATAACAATTAACATGTATATAGTCCTTATTAAGTGTTAGGAATTGTATTAAGTGCTTTAAATCTATTAAACTCATTTAATCCTCTTAACAATCATACAAGGTTAGTTATTTTATATCCATTTTACAGATGAGGAAACTGAGGCATATAGAGGTTAAGTGCCTCATTCACATTTACAGAGTTAGATAGTGGTTGAACCAGAATCACATGTGTGCAGCTAGCTCAAGCCAACACTCTTACCAATGATCCTAGATTTATTAATACACTGTGCAATCTTTGCGACCCCTTAGACTGCAGCCCATTCAGCTCCTCTGTCCATGGGACTCTCCAGGCAAGAATACTAGAGTGGGTTGCCATTTCCTCCTCCAAGGATCTTCCCGACACAGGGATCAAACCCTGGTCTCCTGCACTGCAGGCAGATTCTTTACCATCTGAGCCACCAGGGAAGCCCAACTCATACACTAAACTGACCTTTATCAATCAAATACACTCAACTTCACTTTAAAAAACAGACTCAGTTTCTTAAAGGACAACTGAGCAACTCTCAAAGAAGTCTAACTTTAAGAAGTGACTTTAAAAGAAGTCTATAAACCAGGAGAACATTGGTGTTTATATTCATGTCAAATAAGAACATAGCTTATCCTAAAAACCCAAGTAGAAGATATCTTTGCTATTTGGCTTGATTAAAAACTGTACAACAGAGGCCCATGATCTATTAGGAAGGATGGTAATGAAACGTAACTCACAGTGGGGCTGTCTCTGTATAGTTCTCTAAAATTTATAGTACTAGTTATTGAATGTTTTGGGGTGACAGTTTTTTAACAACCTATCAAAATTTTTACTCTCCCTGGGAAAACACACATGTGCACATATTTTACAAGCAATGTCAGGGTGATTACAGACTCCAAAGAAAGCTTGGACCACTGCTTTGATTATAATTATACTACTGTTATAAGTAAAAGGCTTTAAAGTGATCCTTGAGTATGAGAGTAGAACAGATAAATATCAATCAGCCCCTTGTCTTCTTATATTAAAAATTCCATTCAGAATTACTGAATCATACTGAAAGAAAAAAAAATTAGAGAGAGGTATACAACAATAAAAACTGAATGATACCAATAATTCCAATCCTTCTTTTGACAGAATTATTTATCATTATTAACTTAAATAATTGTGTAAATTTATTTCTAAAACAAATTTTAAAAAGAAATTATGACTAGTACACCACTTTATAGCTTAAGACAATGTAAAACTCCCAAACGTTCTTAAGTCACATGTGAAATACCTGGTCCTTTCACCTGAGTACAAATTCTGATATTTGGTTTGTTCTTAACAGGGGAAACGCCTTCGCTGAATCCTTGACCAAAAAATGTCATAGTAAATGATGAAGCATCAATCTGAGGAATAGAAACCAAAGAGTTTATTAAATAAATACATCATTTCCTCCTTGAACACAATAAAACATTCTATCAACATTATACTTCATATAAGACATTTTTAATAGACAACTTCAATATTCTATTAGAATATCCTGTCATCCTTAACTAAGCATGGAATAAAAAATAATTGTTTGAAGAACCATAAGTTTTGCTGACTGGTGTAATGTTCTGGGGAGAGAGGTAGTGAAGAATAAAGATGAATCTTAGGCTGTGACTGAAAGAACAGCATCACTAAATCAGGCAGTTTCAGAGGAAAAGCTGGAGGCAGTTTTTATTTTAAGACAGAATATGTTACTCTGGCTTTAGATATGTTTGAGGCGAGAAGACAAAAATAGTCAGCAAGTAATGGTAATATGGGCCTAGGATATAGACACAAAACTGCTCCATTGAGAAGTATAAAAATTTGATTCAAAATTAAATCATAGAAGATTTATCCAAGCATCTGTCATAATCACTAAACTTAGAAACAAAGTAACAAAGCCATGGTGAACAAATTTTTATTAAGTATAAACCAAGTGTCAGACATTATGTTAGGTCCTGAGACATAAAGTATTCATAAAATAAAATATACGGCATTTCTAGAGCTTAGTTTAGGGGAGGCGGGGAAGATTGTGTGTGTGAGTGTGTGTACACACACACATGAGATCTAGTAACAATATGAAGCATGAATTAGAAGTCCAGGGTTAGTTTAGTGGAGGGCATTATTAAATTTACTGAGCAGAAGGCCAGGATCTTAAATTGTGTTTCCTCACAGCACACATACCTTCTAATAGAGAAGTTTATTACAAAGAAAAGTAAGGTCGGTACCAGAAAGGAGAAATCATTATTTAAAGGCAAAACGAGACAAGGTGGCTACAAGAAATGAAAATTACAGCCCATATCTCTGATAAATACACGTGCAAAATGAAAGTGAAAGTGAGTCAGTTGTATCCAACTCTTTGCCACCCCATGGACTGTAGCCTGCCAGGCTCCTCTGTTCATGGAATTCTCTAGGCCAGAATGCTGAAGTGGGTAGCTATTCCCTTCTCCAGGGGATCTTCCCAACCCAGGAACTGAACCCAGGTCTCCTGCATTGAAGGGGGATTCTTTACCAACTGAAAACACCAGGGAAGCCTCAGCTTCCTGTGCAAAGTCCTCAGCAAAATATTACCAAACTGAATTCAGCAATAAAGCTATAATTAAGATCTGGCTGTCACACTAGTGGTAAAGAACCCACCTGCCAATGCAGGAGGCGTAAAAGACATGGGTTTGATCCCTGGGTCAGGAAGATCCCCTGGAGGAGGGCATGGGAATCCATTCCAGTATTCTTGCCTGAAGAATCCCATGGAAAGAGGAGCCTGGTGGGCTACCGTTCATAGGGTCGCAAAGAGTTGGACACAGCTGAAGTGACTTTGCATAGCATAGCACAGCACATACTATGCTTAAGTGGGATTTAGTTTAGGGATGCAAACATGTTCAACATCCACAAATAAGTCAGTATGATATTCCGCATTAACAAAATAAAGGATAAAAATCATATAATCATCTCAAACACAGGAAAAGCACTTGACAAAATTCAACATCCATTTATAATAAAAAGTCTCAACAAAGTGTGTATATAGAGGGGACATATTTCAACATAATAAAGACCATATATGACAAACCCATAGCCAACAGCATACTCAATGGTAAAAAGTTGAGAGCTTTTCTAAAAGCTTTTCTTCTAAGATCAGAAACAAGACAAGAGCACCCACTCTTGCCACTTCTATTCAGCATAGTATTTGGCAGTCCTAGTCACAACCATCAGACAAGAAACAGAATACAAGGAATCTAAATTGGAAGGTAAGAAGTAAAATTTGTCACTGTATGCAGAGGTCATGGTATTACATATAGAATATCCTAAAGATCCCACAAAAAATCTATTAAAACTAATAAATGAACTCAGTAAAGTTGCAGGATATAAATACAAAGTTAACATATAGAAATTTATTGCATTTCTATATACTAACAACAATCAGAAAGAGAAATTAAGAAAACAATCTTATTTACAATCAAAAGGAATAATACCAAGAAATAAATCTAATCAAGGATGTAAAATACTTGTGCTCGAGAAACTATGAGACTAATGAAAGAAACTGAAGATGACACATAAAATATATACCATGCTCTTGGATTTTAAGGACTAATATTGTTAAAATGACAATACTACCCAAGAAAATCTATAGTCAGTACAATACCTATCTAAATACCATTGGCATTTTTCACGGAATGAGACCAAATAATTCTTAAATTTGAAGTCAAAAGATCTCAAAGAGTCAAAGTAATTCTGAGAAAGAATAACAAAGCTGGAAGTATCATCATCTCTAATTTCAAATTACAGCACAAAAGTACAGTAATCAAAAGAGTATGGTACTGAGAACTCCCTGGTGGTACAGGGGTTAGAACGCCACGCTTCCACTGCAGGAAGCATGGGTTAAATCTCTGGTTGGGAAACTAAGATCCTGTAAGCTGTGCGGCATGGCCAAAAAAAAACCTCCCCAAACCAGTATGGCACTGGCACAAAAAAAAAACCAGACACATAGATCAATGGAACAGAATAGAGAGCTCAGAGATAATCCCACACTTCCATGTTCAATTAATCTACAATGGAGGAGGCACGAACATACAACAGGAAAGACAGTCTCTTTAATAAACTGTGTTGGGAAAATTGGACAGCCATATGCAAAAAAATCAAACTGGACTACTTTTCACAACATATAGAAAAATAAACTCAAAGTGGATTAAGAACTTAAATGTAAGATTTGAAAGCACAAAACTCCTGAGAGGAAAACATAGGTAGTACGCTCTTTGACACCGGTTTTAGTATTTTACTGGATGTCTTCTTAGGAGAAACAAAAGCAAAAATAAACAAGTGGAACTACATTGAACTGAATATTGCACAGTGAAACTATCAACAAAACAAAAAGACTGCCTACTGAATGGAAGAAGATATTTGCAAAAAAAATGTATCCAATAAGGAGCTAATACCTAAAATATACAACAATACATATAACTCAACCAAACAATCTGATTAAAAATGGGCCTGAATAGACATTTTCCCAAAAATACATACAGGTGACTAAAAAAACATGCTCAGTACCAGTAATCATCAGGGAAACACAAATCATACAATCCAGCAAGTCTACTTTCAGATAGTTATTTGAAGCAAACCAAAATATTAATTTGAAAAAAAATATATGCACCCCCATGTTCACCACAGCGTTATTTCCAATAGCTGAGACACGGAAACAAGCTAAATGTCTACTGATGTGCAAAGAAAATGCAGTGTGTGTGGGTACACACAGGGATATTATTCAGCCATAAAAAAGAGTGAAACCCTGCCAGCTGTGATGACATGGATGGACTTCAAGTGAAGTAAGACAAAGATAAATCCTGTATATTCTCTCATTGGTGAGAACGTAAATGGGTACAGCCACCATAGAAAACAGGATGGAAGTTCCTTGAAAAAACTAAAAACAGAGCTACCATATGATCCAGCAATCCCACTCCTGGCCACATATCCAGAAAAAAGGAAAAGTTTAATACTAAGTGAAGTAAGTCAAACAGAGAAAAGCAAATATTATATGATATCATTGTAGAATTTGACTTCCCTGGTGGCTCAGACAATAAAGTGTCTGTTTACAATGCAGGAAACCCACGTTCGATCCCTGGGTCGGGAAGATCCCCTCGAGAAGGAAATGGCAGCCCATTCCAGTACTCTTGCCTGGAAAATCCCATGGACAGAGGAGCCTGGTAGGCTACAGTCCATGGGGTCGCAGAGAGTTGGACACGACTGAGCGACTCCACTTATATGTAGAATTTAAAAACTGATACAAATATAAACAAATTCAGACACAGAAAACAAATTTATTGTTACCAAAGAGGAAAGGGGGGCAGATAAATTAAGAGTAGGGGATTAACAACTACAAACTACTACACACAGAATAGATCAGAACATGGATTTACTGTATAACAGGAGGAACTATATCTAATACNAAAAAAAACCTCCCCAAACCAGTATGGCACTGGCACAAAAAAAAAACCAGACACATAGATCAATGGAACAGAATAGAGAGCTCAGAGATAATCCCACACTTCCATGTTCAATTAATCTACAATGGAGGAGGCACGAACATACAACAGGAAAGACAGTCTCTTTAATAAACTGTGTTGGGAAAATTGGACAGCCATATGCAAAAAAATCAAACTGGACTACTTTTCACAACATATAGAAAAATAAACTCAAAGTGGATTAAGAACTTAAATGTAAGATTTGAAAGCACAAAACTCCTGAGAGGAAAACATAGGTAGTACGCTCTTTGACACCGGTTTTAGTATTTTACTGGATGTCTTCTTAGGAGAAACAAAAGCAAAAATAAACAAGTGGAACTACATTGAACTGAATATTGCACAGTGAAACTATCAACAAAACAAAAAGACTGCCTACTGAATGGAAGAAGATATTTGCAAAAAAAATGTATCCAATAAGGAGCTAATACCTAAAATATACAACAATACATACAACTCAACCAAACAATCTGATTAAAAATGGGCCTGAATAGACATTTTCCCAAAAATACATACAGGTGACTAAAAAAACATGCTCAGTACCAGTAATCATCAGGGAAACACAAATCATACAATCCAGCAAGTCTACTTTCAGATAGTTATTTGAAGCAAACCAAAATATTAATTTGAAAAAAAATATATGCACCCCCATGTTCACCACAGCGTTATTTCCAATAGCTGAGACACGGAAACAAGCTAAATGTCTACTGATGTGCAAAGAAAATGCAGTGTGTGTGGGTACACACAGGGATATTATTCAGCCATAAAAAAGAATGAAACCCTGCCAGCTGTGATGACATGGATGGACTTCAAGTGAAGTAAGACAAAGATAAATCCTGTATATTCTCTCATTGGTGAGAACGTAAATGGGTACAGCCACCATAGAAAACAGGATGGAAGTTCCTTGAAAAAACTAAAAACAGAGCTACCATATGATCCAGCAATCCCACTCCTGGCCACATATCCAGAAAAAAGGAAAACTTTAATACTAAGTGAAGTAAGTCAAACAGAGAAAAGCAAATATTATATGATATCATTGTAGAATTTGACTTCCCTGGTGGCTCAGACAATAAAGTGTCTGTTTACAATGCAGGAAACCCACGTTCGATCCCTGGGTCGGGAAGATCCCCTCGAGAAGGAAATGGCAGCCCATTCCAGTACTCTTGCCTGGAAAATCCCATGGACAGAGGAGCCTGGTAGGCTACAGTCCATGGGGTCGCAGAGAGTTGGACACGACTGAGCGACTCCACTTATATGTAGAATTTAAAAACTGATACAAATATAAACAAATTCAGACACAGAAAACAAATTTATTGTTACCAAAGAGGAAAGGGGGGCAGATAAATTAAGAGTAGGGGATTAACAACTACAAACTACTACACACAGAATAGATCAGAACATGGATTTACTGTATAACAGGAGGAACTATATCTAATACCTTGTAACCTATAAGGGAAAATAATGTGAAAAAAAAAATATGTATAACTAAGTTACTTTGCCGTATACCTGAAACTGACACAATATTGTAAATCCAACTACACTTCAATAAACAATTAAATCTGACCCTGTTATCACTTTCTTTAAAATACTTCCCTGACTTACTGCTTTGGCAATGACTTTTACACCTGGGACTTTATATATCAGAATCACTCAGGGAGCTTTTTTCAAGTACATGTTTTGACCCTGGCATTTGGACATTCTGATTCAGTCGGTGTGAAGTGGGGCCTCATAGCAGAGATCTCAACTTTGGGAGAGAACCCAAAACAGATGATCAGAGATTCAGGTTTGATTTGTGTAGAATGTGGCTTGGGCAATGGACTTTTTGAAAGCTCTTCAGTGATGTTAATGCACACTCAATTTCATAAAAGCATTATTCAAAATAGACAAAAGATAGAAGTAATCCAAATGTCAACGCACAGATGAGTGGATAAGCAAAACAGGGTATATACAATCAGCCCTCTGTATCCCTGATGAACTAAAATGGTTAAGATGGGAAATTTTATGTCATGCGTATTTTAATTTTACCACAATTAGAAGGAAGTGGCGGAGAAGGGAGACAGGAGAGAAGAGAGAGGGAACTAAGGTAGTTGTGATGAATTTGGAGAAAAATCTAGAGTGATGCCTACGTTCTTGATTGGGCAGATGATAGTGTCACCAACTGAGATGGGAAACAAGAAGGAAGAAGAGGGTTTGATGGAAAGAAGTTCAGATTTTACACGTTATATTTTAAGTGCCTAAAGAACAGTCGTATTGAGGATATTGGACAGGTGACAATTCAATTTATCTACCATGGGAATCCAGGGTATGTGAAAGAGGAAAAAGGAATTAAGTTTGGGAGAGGGACAGAGGAGGTAAAAAGGATGAGATAATGAAGGAGTAAAATTGAAGAGTAAAAAATCTGAAATTTCTATGATGTAAACAGAACACAATTTCTGGAGCCTAACAGCTCAGTTCTCATTGTAGCCTGGCCATCTACTTACTACAGGACTTTGGCAAATTTCTTAGCCTCTCTGTTACTTCTGTTACTTATTTTCCTCATTTATAAAATGGATATAACACCTCCCTCAAGGAGTGTTTGAAAGGATTGACTGCTGTAATGCATATAAAGAATATAAGGTTGTCTGAAACACAGTAAGTGCTTCATCAAGTCTTAGCTATTATTATCACTGTACTGAGGAAAACTAAAAACAAAATTAAGAAAAATATTATTTTAGAGACCTGGATACAAAGGAAAGGGTTACCTGTTTTTGTGTTGGACCTTGTTTTGAAAAATAACCAAAGGAGAAGAGCCATGGGAACTAAAGGGGAAAAAAACACAACCTTTAGTCATATTTTTTAAAATTCACAGAAGATATTCTATAGGTTTAATTTCATAAAAACTTACTTACTTTTATGAGAAGTTGCCTTCCAATGCCAAACCTCACAAAGAATAAAAAGAAGAGGCCAGCAAACATCAGCTTAATAACAGAAGTGATGCCTCCCATAGTTACATAAGCAGCATACTGAACCTAGATGAAGAATATAAAATCAGGATGTTATGCCTTTCTTAGACCATCTAATACAAAAATGTTAGCTACTAGTAACTTACTCTATAGTCAGCAATATCAAATGAAAGCAGTTTTCACTTTATGAATGTGTTATGTTCTAAAAGCTTGTTCAGAAAACAGACACTAGAGGGACATTTTTTAAAAGGAATTGTTGCAAACAATAATTAGCTCCCCCTCCTTGAATACAAATATGAAATGTTCATAATCATATACCTGAGTTTAACAATTATATATTATAGAATGTATACTCCACCTACAACCTGTTTAAGAAATTTTTTTTTTAACTTGAAATAGTTTCCTCTTCAAGTCCTGGCAGTGGGAGTAATGACTTCTCTCACCAGTGGAGTAGGATGGGACTCCAGAGGTAGCAAGGACAGAAGAGAGAAGAACCCAGACATCTCCATAAGCAACAGAAAGTATTCTAGCAGCTCAAACTCTCAACAGGACTGTTGGGTGCTTACAACACCAGGATTTCCTACACTGAACTTGCTTCTACTGTCTCAAGTAAAAAACATATTCAGAAGGTCAGATCTAATTGTGGGAGGAAGCTATTACCACCCCCATAAAATGCAAAAATGCTCTACACTACTAATTCTTTATAATCCCATAAACTGAAACATTCACTATTCAACTCTTTCTTTTTTGGATTTATAAACATAAAAATCCTGCATTAAACTGATAGAAGAACTGAAACAAACTAGAATACTCTTTATTAAAAAATAAATCATATACACTTACAGGTGACTGCTCTAAATTTTCATGCAAGTAACGCTGAGTCCGCTTCACAACAGACACATCTGCTCCCAAGAAAGGAATGGAATAACTGTTGAGTTCTCTGCAGTAAGAAATTGGCCACCTGCAAGGCAGACCCATGTTACATCTTTTCCATTTACAGTGACCACAACTTTAACTGGTAAATTTCTGAATAAAAACTTTAACTCTTGCTGAGGCAATTAATGATAACAATAATGATGGCAGATCTGCTCTTTATTAAAATTTACTTTAGTATTCGTCCTTTGTTCTTTACACTTGCACCCAAATAAGTGACAAGTTGTTGCTGCTGCTGCTAAGTCACTTCAGTTGTGTCCGACTGTGTGACCCCATAGACTGCAGCCTACCAGGCTCCCCCATCCCTGCGATTCTCCAGGCAAGAACACTGGAGTGGGTTGCCATTTCCTTCTCCAATGCATGAAAGTGAAAAGTGAAAGTGAAGTTGCTCAGACATGTCTGACTCTTAGCGACCCCATGGACTGCAGCCTACCAGGCTCCTCTGTCCATGGGATTTTCCAGGCAAGAGTACTGGAGTGGGGTGCCATTGCTTTCTCCGAAGTGACAAGTTAGAACACTAGTATTCTTCATACCATGGGCACTTAACACATACAGAATTTAACCATGTTTTGTACCCCAATAATTTCCCCAGATAACGATAAAAAGAACACTCATTTCAATAGCCAAACTCTAAGTTCAGGGTTCTCACGTATAAACACTATTAATATACATAAGATCATCACATTTTTATTGCATAAAATTTAACTGATGTTCAATTTTGATACTGATGGTGAAGAGTCATAAAACTAATTTTTCCCAGAATCCAAATGTATTATTATATATGAAGTAGTTAAACTTAGTGTAACATATTAATTGTGGTTGTGGTTTAGTCGCCAAGTCGTGTCCGACTCTTGCGATCCCATGGACTGTGGCCTGTCAGGCTCCTCTGTCCATGGGATTCTCCAGGCAAGAATATTGGAGTGGGTTGCCATTTCCTTCTCCAGGGGATCTTCCCAACCCAGGAACTGAACCCAGGTCTCCTGCATTGCAGGCAGATGATTTACCAACTGAGCTGTGAGCCCATATTAATTATATTTTATTTATCTTTGAAAATAACAGTGAACTCACTATAAAAGTCTCCAGGCTTTTTTAATAGCATATGTTATTAAAAGTCAGATAAACAACAATATGCTTAGATAAACCGAACAACAGATTTTGTGATAATATACCTTCTTTTCAATTTTGGTCCAACAATTGGGACAGGCTTCATATTTGACTCATTTCGTAGTTTTTTCAAATTACTCTTATCTCCAAAACCATAAATTGCTGACTTCCAGGTACCATCATGAATGGACAACCCCTAACAAAATAATTCAAGAGTTAAAGAAACATGTAAACTCATACAACACTGTAAATCAACTACACTAAAAAAAAAATTTTTAATATTAAAAAGAAACATGTCTTAAGGGATAATTACTAAAATGTAAAACCAAGTCATTTCTAATTGATACAGAGAACATTTCATCTTATTTGAGCAAGGCATAATCTCTAATTCAATAATCTTGAGATGAATTTTTATGACTGGATAGGCAGCAGTAACATTCATTAGTACAATCATATTCACTGTTTACACCCTTTTTACATACTACATATTTACAACATATGTCCTTTCTTCTTTCCTCCTACCATTATTTATATATTTTTAACAAGCCAGTGAGTTTCACTTCATCATTTTCACTTAACTATCACTGACTGCTTTAAGCAGAAGAAAAGAAATAATAAAACCATCAGAAGATTCATGTTTTCACATAACAGCTTTGATGAAACTGAAAGATAGAGAGATACCAATCTAACTTCCATTTTGTTACAGATTAATCACTTCTGTTTTGTTAAAACTAAAACAGAGCAAAGAGCCTTCCGAGTTTAATTTGTGAAACTATTCTCAATCTGTGCCTAGCCAATTTGACCTATTTGCAAAGATTTCTTAAAATCAGGGGAAAACAGATTTTTAAAAAACCTAAGAGTATCTTCTTATACAAATAAGCCATTAAAATGACAAAAATTACATCTCATTTAAAAAACCCTTTATTTTGCTAAAAAATAGAAAAGTGCACAGAACATAAAAGCATAATTTAATGTTATTATGAGGCTAACATCTATTTAAGCCCAGAAACTCCTTCTTCCCTGCCTTTGTGATAATCAAGAAAACTTCTTCTTTTTTTTTTTTTTTTTAGTTTTACCACCTAAGAATTCATTTCTAGACAGTGTAGTAAATTTTGCCTATTTCTAAATTTTAAAGAAATGGAACCATATAGTGTATATTTCTTGCGTTTTGCTTCTTTTGTTAAAAATTGTGATGTCAGGATTCATCATGTGTTAGAAATATCATTTTACTCTGCAGCTGACCCATTTTCTTAATGGTGTCTTTGATTAAAAAATACTCAATTTAAAAATTTGAAATGTATACAAAAATACTATATAGCTTATTAGAAATTTGCTTAGAGAAATTTTATAAGTTCTCATCACAAGAAAAAAATATATAAGTGTGGTGATAGATATTAACTAGTGGTGATCATTCTGTAATACGTACAAATACTGAATTACGTTGTACATCTGAATAGTATAATGTTATATGTCAATTATACCTCAATAAAAATAAATTAATAAAATATATTTCTGGGAAAAAAGAAGCNAAGCATGAGGCCTTTGAAAGCTGACAGTGAGTAAGGTCTGTCTCTTATACACATCTAGATGTGTATAAGAGACAGGTATAATGTTATATGTCAATTATACCTCAATAAAAATAAATTAATAAAATATATTTCTGGGAAAAAAGAAGCCATTCCTGACCTCGAGGCCATGAAATGTCACCTTCTAAAAGCTTAGTGTTTTGCCTTATTCATTAAGGTCTATAACCCATTTAAACTTAATTTTGTACACAGTGCAAAACATGAGTCCAATTTCATTGTTTCTCCATACCCATCACCTCCTGAAAAGACTCTTTACCATAAATCAAGTGCTCATATATGCACAAACTACTTTGAGTTCTTTATCCTGTTCTGTTGACCTATTGCTATCTCCCTGCCAATATTACACTCTGACTTGATATTCAAGAGCATTGTTCTACCTTATTCTCCTTTAAGAAAGTGTTGCCTATTTTTAGCCCTCTGCATTTTCATACACATTTTAGAACTAGTTTGTCAAGCTGCACACTAAAAGAAAACAAGCAAAAAAAAAAACAACAAAAAACCTGTTTGGGATTTTGATTGGAATTATATGGGATTATAAATCAATTGAAGGAAAACGGACATCTTAAAAAAGTCAAGTATTCAAATCCATGAATATGGTGGATTCTCATATTTCCTTGCCTTCTTTAAGGTCACTCAATAACATTTTATAGTTTTCTTCATAGAACTCTTATACACTTTATATCACTTATTCTTAGGTATCTGATTATTTTAATGTTTTAAAGTTTTGGCTGCAATGGTACTTTGTTGCAGCACACAGGCTTCTCAAGTTGTGGTGTGTGGGCTTCTCGAGTGAGGGCCGAGCTCTAGAGCACACAGCCTCAGGAGTTGCTATGCTTGGGCTCGGTTGCCCTGTGTCATGCGGGATCTCAGTTCCCCAACCAGGGATTGAACCCATGTCCCCTGCATTGGGAGACAGTTTCTTGATCACTGGACCATCAGGGAAGTCCTCTAAAGTTCTTGATTTTTTAATGCTACTATAAATGGTCTCTTTTTCAAAACAGTTCATTTTCTAACTGTGGCTGGTATATAGAAATGCAACTGATTTTTTTATATTTCTGCTTTCTATTCTAGTCTTCTAGCAATAATAAATACTCAAGTGGAAATAAACAAAGAAAAGAAAAAAAATAAAGTCAATGAAACCAAAGCCGGTTCTTTAAATAAATCCATCACATTGAAAAACCTTTAGCTGGACTGACAGAGAGAGAGAGACGGAAAGGGCTCAAATTACTAAAATCAGGAATGAAAGAAGTGGCATTACCAATCTTACAGAAAGAAAAAGGAGTATAAGGAAATACTGTGAACAGTTGTATGCCAAACAAATTAGATAACCTAGATGAAATGAACAAATTCTTAGAAAGATACTGTTATGGATCAAATTGTGTCCCTGCCCCAAATTTGTATGTTGAAGGCCTAACCCCCAGCACCTCAGAATGTGCCTTATTTGGAAATATGGTTGTTGCAGATTTAACTAGTTAAGTTGAGGTCATACTGGAGGAAGTGGACCCCCAACCCAAAATTACTGGTGTCCTTATACAAAGGAGAAATCTGGACACGCACACACATCATGTGAAGATGAAAAAGAGGTCTGAGTGATGCATCTACAAACAAAGGAACACCAAAGAGTGCCAGCGAACACCCAAAGCTAGGAGAATGCATGGAGCTCCCGCACAGTCCTCAAAAGAAACCAACCCCGCCATCATCTTGATCATGGATTTCTAGCCTTCTAGCTAGATCCAGACTGCTAGTTAGATCTAGACTTCTGGCCTTAAGCACTGTTTTCCTCGTTTAAGCAACCCAGTTTGTGGTACTTTATTATGGCAGCACTAACACAGACACAAACTATCAAAACTGACTTAAGAGTATATACAAAATCCTAAAAACCTGTAAGAAGTGAAGAGATTGAATTCTTGTTACCTCTTCACTGATTTCTAGTGTACAATTTCTAGACTGTAATAGTATTATAGCCTGAAACACTCTAAAACAGCGACTGGCACACTATTTCTGTAAAAGGTCAAACTAAGTATTTTGGGCTGTGTAGGCCACATATGGGCTCTGCTACACATTCTTTGTTTTCCATTATAGCTCTTTAAATATATTAGAATTATTCTTAGCTTGCAGCCATATAAGAGCAGGCCATGGGCTGACACCTGCCCTGGAGCTGCACTATCCAGTATGGAAGTCGTTATATAGCATATATGGAAAACCTCCATCATCGTGGGAAGATGTACTAGACAGCTCTGTCTTGAGAATATGATTTCAATCCTCTGAAATTCTTTGAGTCTTGCTTTATGGTCCAATATATTGTCTGTGATTCAATTTTTAAGTAAAGTAATAAAGCTTAAGGGGAAAAGCGGGAGAAGCAGCAGGAGGAAACCAATCCTGGGCCAAGGGATGCTTCTTCAAGGGAGTTATCTTTGTCCATCCTTGGGAAATTAAGGCTCCATATTTGCTTTAAGGGGAATGAGAAGGAGCTGCATTGAATATGATGTTTTCAAATCTTTGGTCCTGATCAAGCCCCAACTTAAAGAGTCCTTATAAAAACAGGACTTAACAATATTTGTTGAGTGACTACTAAGTGCCAACCACTGTTCTGATTTATATTCATTGACTAATTTAATCTTCATAACAATTATATGAAGGAGACAGTATTATTTTGTATTACAGATCATCTCCTGCTGCTTTTTCAAAAGAAGCCTCTTTTTTTTTAGCTCTACTTATTTTCTCATTATCTCCCTGTAGTGGACATCTGTTTTTGTCAGTTCTACACTGGTCCCCTGCAGGGAATTTTTAATTCTGCTACCCTGTCTTCTACTTACAAAACTCTCTTTCCTATTTGGAATTTGTTCCAATGGGTGTTCAGAAGGGCTTGGCCCTATGATTCCCCCTCCAGAGGCCCATGAGCCAGGCCTGGGCTATCTGCTGCTGCTAAGTTGCTTCAGTCGTGTCCAACTCTGTGCGACCTCATAGACGGCAGCCCACCAGGCTCCCCGGTCCCTGGGATTCTCCAGGCAAGAACACTGGAGTGGGTTGCCATTTCCTTCTCCAATGCATTAAAGTGAAAAGTGAAGGTGAAGTCGCTCAGTCGTCTCCAACTCTTTGCAGCCCCATGGACTGCAGCCCACCAGGCTCCTCTGTCCATGGGATTTTCCAGGCAAGAGTACTGGAGTGGGTTGCCATTGCCTTCTCTGTGGGCTATCTGAGTACTCCATTATACCCCAGGTCTCACTGTTTGGCTCAAGAATGACCAAATAACCAAATACTTGAGTAATCTTCCCTAATTTTGCATACTCAAACTCTACCAGCTGTTCCTGGGAGATCATGAACCTTAAGTACAATGTATATCTGCAGCCACCAGCACTTCCCCACCATTGTGAGAGCCTACACTGAGAAATACAGAATTACTGGAGACATGAAGAGGACAAGGGGTAAAAATGAGTTCTGGTAACATCCAGAACATCCAGATCCAGCCACACTGTTTATCTGCAGACATTGGGTTACAAGAATCAGTAAATTCTTTTCTGTTTTGTTTAAACCAGGCTGAGTTGCTTTCTATAACTCATGTTCCCCAGAGTTCCAAGCATGTCTTTCACTCTCATTTCTGTGCTTTTGTTTTAGGTTGCTGCCTCTCATCTCCAAGCGTTATTCACTTCTCAAGGTTCAACTTAATAAGGCCTTTATGAGGCACTCTCAAATTACTCAGTCCCACTATCACTTCCCTTCCCTCTGATACTCTAGCGGATATTATTTGTAACACAAATTTTAGCATGTTTTACAGGGTTCTTCGTGGTCACCAATCTGAAACCATAATCCAAAGGAACAGACCCATTACTTAAAACGTGCCCCACACCATCCCACAGTTATATATGGATTAAACTATTTCCTCTCCCTTATCTACATCTCCTCAGCACCAGCCTTTAAAATTCAGTCCATATCCCAGCTTCTCCAAAAACTCCATGATTTCTGGCCTCCCAGGTAGATGTATTCCCCAGTCTCAGAATCCTTCAGTATGTCACCTGACCTTTTTAATAACAATTCTTATCTCCTGCTAGTCTAAGTTATTACCTCTTTAAGGATTTGCTTGTTGTTCATTTATATGTCACACTATCTTGCACTATTACATATACTTGCATTACACAAAACCTGAAATAGTATTTTTTTGAACAGAACAAATACTTATGAAGCCTCAAGTATAGACACAGAATTGGGTTAGACACTATTGGCAATAAAAGTACTACCACAAAACATGGTCCTATCCCCAAATTATCTTATGTTCCCAAATAGACCATAAATTCAGTAAGATTACATTTACATCATATATTTCCTGTCTGGCCACAAGAGCATCCAACTCCAAGTTAGGCACATGATAAAAACACACTAATTTGCACTAAGGTGATAATTTTCTAGGGTGACAACATTTTACCACACAACAACAAACGCTTAGTGTTAGGATGAAGGTAGCTCCTTCTAATATAATGAATTGTGCAACTGTTTTAAATAAAATATATTTTAAGTCAAAATAATTCTCAGCAACCCTTTAATTTTTAAAATTAAATATAGTGACTTTCATGCACTAAAAATTACAACTTGTATACAATTTAATTAATCTAAATCTTTTTAACAGACACGTATAATTTCCAAAATATTTTTTCATATTAACATAGAAAACATGTGACAGACAAAAACTAACCTCAGGTCCTGAATATATGGTCAGGAAACTTTCCACAGCAGTCAGTGTACCTAAAAGAGGAGGAAAATGGTAAAAGTAAAACCAAATAAAAACCTATTAACCCAGGACAAATAATAATAAGCTATTCCTATTCATTCAGGAAACATTTTTATTAAGCTTGTAACTGATATAATCAGGAAAATCTGTCCTATAACAGTATTATTAGGTTACTGTAAACAGATTTAAGAAGCAGCTAAAGCCAGAAAAATTATCAGAAAAAAAGTACTTTAACATAAACTAACTGCTGGTACTGACAAAATGTTTTCTAGCAGTCAAACTGAGACTGCAAAAAATCTCTTCCAATAAGGCAACAATTTAATTTAGCTCATTCATTTTGGAAGCCCATCAGTTCTCAAAACTACACCTATGGGAATTCTCTATTTTCCAATATGAAAGCTTTCAAGAAGGCTCATTAGTAGTGACTTATAACAAATGTCGGAGAAGGCAATGGCATCCCACTCCAGTACTCTTGCCTGGAAAATCCCATGGACGGAGGAGCCTGGTGGGCTGCAGTCCATGGGGTCGCTAAGAGTCGGAGACGACTGAGCGACTTCACCTTCACTTCCCACTTTCATGCATTGGAGAAGGAAATGGCAACCCACTCCAGTGTTCTTGCCTGGAGAATCCCAGGGACGGGGAAGCCTAGTGGGCTGCCATCTATGTGGCTGCAGAGAGTTGGACACGACTGAAGTGGCTTAGCAGCATAATAAATATACAGAAACCCTACCAAAGTGGACCTTTGTGATGGCTTATTAAATACTTAAAGTGAGGCTGTTTAATTGAGACAAAAATTGTAGACAGTAAAAACAAAAGTAGAAAACCAAAGCCAGAAAAAAAGGGGAGAAGTCAATTATATTAAACATGAGGACTAACATATATGTAGAGTGGTTAAGAATTTAATGAGTCTTTGAGCTTATTGAGAGCAGTAAGACAAAATATAATGGGCTGGCTAAATCTCAAAATGTGATAAAATGAAATATATTCATTTCTTGAGAGACAGTATTCCCAGTTTTAATTCCAAGAGAAAATTAAAGCATGAGGCCTTTGAAAGCTGACAGTGAGTAAGGTAATGAATAACTATGTCATCCACAATGATGCTACACCAGAGAAGAACTAAAGCCACATAAACATCTTTCTTAACACAATGAATGTCAAAAAGCAGTAGCCAACATCATACTTAATAATGAAACACTGGAACCATTCCTAATAAAGAGAAGGGGATGAATTGAACAACTTTAAAATATCTGACAAAACCAAAAATAGATCATTAAATTCTAGCTCGTTGGAGAGGATTCTGAGAATTGTTAAGAAAATGTGGCCTGAATATACCTAACCCTATGCAGAGGAAGAACATGACCACCTAATATGTATGTATGTAATAAAATGTGAACCACGTGAGTCAACAGTTAGTTGGGGTATTTGCTAAAATGATGACTCCTAGGTTTCAGTATCTGAAAAAAGTTTTAAAACAAATCTCAAAGTAGTATTTCTTAAAATACTACTTTAAAAGTAAAAAAGGACCTACCCAAAACAACAATTACTAAATATTTAAGAATAACCTCAATGAGAAACGTGTAGGAACATCATGAAAAACAGTCCAAGCTTTTTTAGTAAATGAAGACTTTTAGTAAGTTTTTAAATAAATGTAAATATTCTAGATCCATGGGTTGGAAGACTAAGTATTTTAAAGATGCTCAATTCATGCCCTTTTCTTTATTAGGAATGGTTCTAGTGTTTCATTATTAAGTATGATGTTAGCTGCTGCTTTCTGACATTCACAATTCAAAAAACCTAAAATCGGTAAATGGTACACATGTGCATTACATTTGTTGAGCTTTGGTTTCAAAGCTACCTTTCTAACATAAACTGGAACACATTCCATCTTTTTAAGCTCTGGAATGGTTTATACAGAACTGGACTTACAGGCTTCAGATCATTTTCTAAAGGGACCTTTTTTTGTATATGTATGACATTAGTAACTTCCATTGTTTTACTACATTAGTAATTTTTTCCCATTCTTATTGTCTCCATTTTTATACATGAACTACAAAAAAAAAAAAAAAAAGATATCAAAAACTTTGTCCAATACTTTCTAGCTTTGTTCATTAAAACTTTTCAATTTGGTATGATACTTTAAGATGTAGTAATTCCTAAACAAAACAAGTTTGAATTTATAATGCCTGCTAAAAAATTTTTCCACAACTAGATTTCCACAACTATAACCACAACTAGATTCAAAAAATGGACAATTCCTTCCTTCAGAACATTTATAGTACTATCCATACCTCAAAAACCAATAGTGTCAGTAGCATTTTCTAACATGCAGAGTTATATTAAAACAAAGTATGTGTTTTAATATTACCCATTAATAATTATGTTTCTTTTCCCAAGCAGATTTGAGTTCATCACAATTACCAACATGAAACCACCCTATTTTAAATTCCATTATTGCTTATTGATCAATAATTACCATTCATTTTATTTCTGGTATATATTACTCCCAGATCTGCTGGAATGGAGTCAAAGCCACTGCTTCCAATGATATAAACCCCCTTTTCTGCAGCTTTCTCATGATACTTCCAATACATTAGTTCCAGAAACTAAAGATTCAAGACAAAAGATCTAAATCAGAGCCACATAGAAACATCTAGATCAATATTAAAAAAATAAAGCAATTAAAAAGCAAATTTAAATTTAAACAATATAAAAAACAAAGCAATTAAACTGTGAAAATGCTAAGATGCCTCTCCAGCAAAACATTAACTGTGAAAATAGTCGGCACTTATTCAGCAAACATACCTACCCTGTTCCAGGTGAGAGATATGCTGATCTGAATTAATTCATTTTTTAGAACTGTTTTTAAATGTAAAAGCAATTGCTATTATGAAAAATTAATATAAAACTATACAAAGAAAGCCAAACAAAGCTATCCCAAATCACATCTTCCTGATGAACCTCATTACAAACATATATCTGTGCACATATATAAACAGAAAGATAAGAATGGTCAGAAAGGAGGGGATGCAAGAAGGTTAACGTCTGTTCAAATTCTTTGCCTGTTTTTTTATTAATTACTTTTTAAAAACAATTTTAGATTTACAGGGAAAAAAAATGAGTAGTAGAGTGTTTCTAGGCACTCTGTACTCAGCTAACCCTATCATTTCATCTTGCACATTCAGTTCAGTTCAGTTGCTCAGTTGTGTCCGACTCTTTGCGACCCCATGAATCGCAGCACGCCAGGCCTCCCTGTCCATCACCAACTCCAGGAGTTCACTCAAACTCACGTCCCATCGAGTCAGTGATGCCATCCAGCCGTCTCATCCTCTGTTGTCCCCTCCTCCTGCCCCCAATCCCTCCCAGCATCAGAGTCTTTTCCAATGAGTCAGCTCTTCACATGAGGTGGCCAAAGTACTGGACACATTAATGTGTTATAATTAATGAACCAATCTTGATACATTATTACTAACTGAAGTCTATACTTTGTTCAGGTTTCCTTTGCTTTTACCTAATGTCCTTCTTCTATCCAGGATCTCATTCAAGATACTGTTCTACATTTAGCTATCACGTCTTCTTAGGCTCCTCTGGCTGTGATGGTTTCTCAGAATTTTCTAGCTTTTTATGACCTTTACAGTACTGCCCAGGTACTTGGTAGAATGCCCCCTATTGGAATTTATTTCATGATTTTCTCATTACTATAGTGAAGTTCCAGGTTCTGGGGAGTAAGATCACAGGGGTAAAGTGCCATTTCATGATGTCATATCAACAGTACATACTGTCTCACAAATATACAGTTACCAAAGTGGGAGGGAGGGT
>SJYV01053851.1:285664-298848 GCA_006410875.1 Neotragus pygmaeus
GGAGGGTGGGAGAGAGGGATAAATCAGGAGTACGGGATTAAAAGATATACCACTAATATAAAATAGATAAACAATAAGGATTTACTTTATAGCACAGGGAACTATATCCTATAATGGAAAAGGATCTGAAAATATATATAGCTGAAACACTTTGCTATACATCTGAAACTAACACCATAAATTAACTGTACTTCAATTAAAAGAAAAGAGTACATACTATCAACATAATTTATCACTGTTGATATTGACCCTGAATACCTGGCTGAGCTAGTGTTCTCCAGTTTCTCCACTGTAAAGCTTGTCTTTTTCCTTCTCCTTTCCATACACTGGAAGGAAGTGACTGTATGCAGCCCATACATAAGAAGGCAGGTGTTATGTTTCCCCTCCTTGAAGGCACAGAAGCTACGTGAATTACACGGAATTCTTTTGCACAGGAGATTTGCCTCTTTTTCTCCCTTGCCCTTTTTTTAAACTGAGTTACTTAAATTTGCATTTTCGGTATACACACTTTCTGGATCACTATTAGGTTTTGATACCACATTCATAGCACTTTACAAGATAACTTGGAAGCTTTTTCAGAATTTTCTTTGTTCTAGAATATTTTAAATAAGAGTCAGTTTTTCTTACATTCATGCTTCTGACTTCTTCTTGCATCAGTCTTGGTAATTTACACTTTCTCAGCACTTTCCAGTATCACCAACTGATAAGCTCTATGTATGTATATACTATACTGGCACACTGATGACAGGACTGAGATTTGAGGAACACAGGAGATTACAGTTATAAAGGAACTAGCATAGCTTTGTTCTTATAATACTCCACTCGCTGCAGTCACGCAAACCTCATTTCAAGTCCTAGTTTTTCAACTTAATGGTTGTATGACTCTGAGCAAGTTTTATTTTAATTAATTCTGTTGACAGCATGCAGTAGTTATATAAATCAACACATACTATACACAAAGGCTTTGAAAGAAATCAGGTTGTTGGGAATGAAAGAATACCTTATCACCATGCTCTCCTTCAAGCTTTTAATGAAATACCATCTTTAAATGCTAGGGAGGAATCACCTTCTAAAATATGTCCGCAAAATTGCACCATTTTTCATGTGAACAGAAGTTGTATTATTAATTCTGTTCTCTTTTCATTTCACATACCTGAGGTTCTCCAGAGATGTCAATACAGCTAGTTCCATTTTCAATACATGCTTTTATTACAGGTTCTCCATAAAATCGGTACTTGGAGAATAAAAAAATCAACAGTTTAGTCTTACTTGGCAAGCTTAAATGAAGGAATACCAGTGAGTTTTGGAGGTACAGTCTTGGTTATCAAGAAATCAAATATTAATAGTCTAAATAAAAATGAGAAAGTAATATAACTGCAATATACTGACACTCACAATGTAAATAAAGGACTGATGGAATCATCTCTAACTGAAGATAAACTTGGAAGTTTCATAGAATCAGTGACTCATTTGAGTTGAATTCTGAGGAACAGTAAGGATTTGCCAGGAAAAAAAAAATTATATGTAAAAGTGTAAAGAAGATGTGTAAAGTGATGCTCAAGATACCTGAAGCTCAGAATACTTGAGAGGGAAGTGTAAGAGATGAGTCTGTAGAGAAATACTTGGGCCACGCCATCAAGACTGAACTTTATCTTTTCTGCATTAGTGAGCCCTCCTGGAGGATTTGAAATAGGACAGTGATGAAAAATTTATAGCACAGACATATCACTCTGCCTGTGGCATTAGAAAACAAAACTTATGGGAGGTAAGAAATGAAGGATAAAACTAAGGAAGGGGAAGGATTTACTAAGGGTGAGATATACTTAAATAATCTGACTTCCTGATTAGCAGGACATGGAGGCCAAAAACCAGTGGCTGTATTAGACAAAATAAAGAAAAACAGGATGAAGAGGTTTGGAAAGGATAAGTTTAATATTAGACACAGTAGATAATCTGAGTGATTTTATCTCCCAAACTATTTGTTGCTCAAACTCAAGGAATTACACATTTTAAAACTGTAGACAATAGTTAATACATCAGAGTCAGTCCCATTTCAAAAGAAGCATGATGAAGTTTTCCTTTTGAGGGTGGGGTAGGAGAACTAGCTCCTCTGCTTCTCTCCTTCCTCACAGCAAAAGATGGAGGATGGAGATGGTCTGCTTCTTCTAGACTTTAAGAACCAGGTAAAGGGACACTTCCAAGACAAGACAGGGCACTGCAGGGACTGACCTTTTCAAGTAGGTTACAGGTTCCTCTCTACCCAACTCCACAGCCTTCTCTCCCCCTTCTTAAAAACAGCAAACGACATTGGAATGACAGGACTGGGAAAGTGTGTTTAAGTTCTAGTTCATCCTCCGCCACTAACCAACACTAAAATTACTAAAGCACTTCACCTCTGAGGCAACACAGCATAGTGGAACAAACAAGGGCTTTCAAGGCACCAAGACCTAAGTCAGGTTTTAAATCCATCATCTACTAAATTGTATAAATTTATTTACACATCACAGACATGGATTACTATTCTAATATACATTTTTAAACATACCTAAAAGTCAAAGCTCTATTTTCTTCCTGTACTCAACGGATCATCTTAGGTAATATTGACATACATCCATTTGAAACTCATGTAATGACTTCCTTGGCCTCCTGATTATTTTACTCCCAAATATCTCAAGTCACGAGCAGTCTACTTGTGTCAGAATCACCTGAGCCCTCATTAAGCCTGCTGGTTATTCAGTCCCACCTCAATGCACTCCAGTAACGAGTTTTCTGGGGTAGACTCCAGGAACCATCATTATAAATAAGCCTCACGGGTGACTCCAATGTACATTAGAGGTAGAGAATTGCCTCCCTAGACATTCTCCCCAGAAAATCCTACTTTCTGGATTTCAATTAAAATATGTATGCTGTTGACTTCCAACTCCTATCTTCAGAGCTGCTCACTGATGAGGTTGCCTCATCTGCAGCTTCTGTCATAAAATTCAGGATCCACAAAAGCACAGAACATTTGGCGAAACTAATTTCTCTTAGGCTTCATTTTCCTTCCTCTATTTCCTCTTCATCGTGATTTTGTCACTTATTTACAGTAAATAATTCCATTATAATTCCATTACATATTTCCTGTCTTAACTTTAAAATATCTCAGTTTCAATACACTCAAAATCAGACTCATCATCTTTCTCTCAAAAGCAGTTTTCCCCTCTCCACTTCTGAGCACAGAAGACCATAGAGAATCATGCTTAAAAGTATTCATTCAGTCATTTTCTGTACATTTTGACATACTACTTTTTTATAAATGCCTGATTAGTTCTACACGTTATCATTTCGTTCTCACAAAAGAGACCCTCACAAAGTAGAGAAATGGGTCTTAAAAAATACCTTCAAAGAAACAAATTATGACTCCAAAACTAGCAAACTGGCATCTACCCTGGGAGAATAACCCACATTACAAAGTCAAAACAACCTTCAGCAGAGGTTAAAAAGGAGCAGAATGTTTTGGAGGCAAAAAGCTAGAGAAGACTGTAAACCATCCAACTGGAAACATCCAGAAGGTAATAGGATCCAGTTTAAGGGGTAGGTTTTCAGTGGAAATAAGTTAATGCAGGCATCATCAGCATACAGATGGTACTGAAAGCTATGGATTTCTAATCTTTCTGACTACGACCCTAAGAAATTCATTTCACATAGTAACTCCACACACAAATGTTACCTGACATGAAAGCTTCATGAACCAATACTTACCTTTATTATGTGTAATTCATCCTATTTTCTACTTCAGTCTATCTGATTATTTTCTTTTTACTGCCTAGTCTTAATCCACTGAATTGACTTCACAAGGTTTAAAAAATACTGGCCCAGTTACAATTTCTGTTTGGGGTAATAAAAATGTTCTGGAAATAAAATGCTGATAGTTCTATAAGACTGTGAATGTACTTAATGTTACTAAAGTGTATACTTAAAAATGGTTAAAATGCTAAATTTTATGTTATATACATGTTACCACAATCATAATCACACTTAAAAATGGTCCAGCAAATGTAAACAGAAAAGGGTTTCTAAGGCTTAAGCTCTGAGGCCTCTGGCATTCACAGGAGGATAAAAAGCTGGGGGGCGGGAGAGGGGGACTAGGAAAGGGCAAGAATTTAGAAACTAAATGAAGAAAGGAAAAGTGATCAACTGGAACAAATGCTGAGAGGTTTGACTAAGATGAGCAATGGGAACTGACAACTGGATCTGACAGGACAGGGATGTTGGCAGAGTAGTTTCATTGAAGGCCTAAGGATAAAAGCCTGACAAGACTAGAGAGAGAAGAAGGTGAGGAAGGGGAGACAATAGAGAGAACTCTTTCAAGGAGTTCTGCTAAAAAAGAGGCACAGAAAAATGTGAGTAGTTAGAAGGGTATGTAGAACTTAGGGAAGTTTTTCTTTAAATGAGAGATATAATCCCACATTTGTATGTTGAGAGGAATAATCCATCAAGATGGAAAATTGATGATAACAAAAACACACGTAACTATAAACCTGTAACTATGAAGTCTTTGAATATGGTGCCCAACAGAAGCAGGGGCATTTTTCCTTATAAAAGGAGGTAAGGCAAAGTCAAGGTATAATGCAGGTAAGTAGGTAGTCTAAATTCTCCCGACAGGCAGAGAGAGAAGGAGAGAGAAAGGGAAGGAGAAAGAAAGAAAGACAAAGAAAGGAAGAAAGTTACCAGGTAAGAGTGAGGAAAAAGGAAAAAAGGAATGGGATGTCAAAAGTATAAGAAAAAAGAAGTTATCAAACTGTTGCTTTAGAGAATAGAAGAGAAAACAGCCTAGGGAAACAGAACTTGGGCAGTACTGAGACCACACACGAGGTTTGTAATCACATATTTTAAGTGGGACCAGTCAGCATGATGCATTTTTCTCCAGCCACACTGGGTTACACATGTTCAGGTAAAGAGTAAGCAGGGAGCTGGAACAATCATGGCTCGGATCTTTCCAGAGTATGGGGAGGGAGGGACAAGTTCGTTTGAGGATATATATGACAGTGAGTCAAGCAACAAATCGCAGAGCCATATTCTAAGCTAGTTAAGAACAAAATAAACGGAAATAAACAATAGAAATATATTTTATGACAATCAAAAAGTTTCTGGTTTCATTTAACAAAATTATGAACAATTTCCTAAATGCTTTGACAATTAGGATTATTTCCTCAGATCAGTAAATGTCACCAACATTCACCGTGTTACACAGACCACAAGTATCTCTTTCTCATCCAGGCCAACAGCAGCTGCTCGAGGTTCTCGTGTCAAAATATCTGGACTCAACCACTTCTCTCCCCGTCTAACACTCCTACCCTGTCCCTGGCTTGCTTGCTTCATTCTACTCTTGGTTCCCTACCATCAATTTTTCCTCTCAGAAGCCAAAGAATTTCAAAACTGTAAATCAAATTATGTCAACCTGCTTTCAACCATTCAATAACTCATATTTAGAAGAAAAATCCAAACCCCAACCTTGACCTTTCAGACCTAACCACCTAGCTCCTGGGTATCTCTCCAATCTAACTCCTCACCTTTCTGCCCTGTTCACGCGCAACTACACTGGCCTCTCTCACATTCCTCTGTCTCTCCAAGAACATGCTCACGACCTTTGTATTTGCTCTTCCCTGCAACCCCCTACCCTCCAATACACACACAATTTTATTCCCTCACTGCATTGAGGTCTCTCTGCAAAGTAATACACACACGGTTTATTCCCTCACTGCATTCAGGTCTCTCTGCAAAGTAATACACACACGGTTTATTCCCTCACTGCATTCAGGTCTCTCTGCAAAGTTTCTGTAGAGACCTTCCCTGACCATCCACCCAATAGAGACTGGCGTGCCAATCTTTTTCTCTATCTTCCCTGTTATATTTTTCTTCAAAGCACCTATCACTTACCCACTATTATAACATTATTTTTCTGTCTCCTCACTGGACTATCAGCTCCATGAGAGATTTTCTGTGTATTTTCTATATATATATTTTAATAAATATTTATTGAATAAATGAGTCTTTTAAAGTATCTTTCTTTGTACATGCATTAACATATACACTGGTACAGCAGTACACAATGCAATTTTAAAAATAAATAAAAAGCAGATTGTGGGTACATGCTCATTTTTTTAGTTAAGGGGTATATAGCACACAACAATTATAGCTGTAGCCACTAAATAAAACAGCAACAATCCTAGAGTCTAGTGTCACTCTCTCTTTCAGGAGACTTTGGTCATATTCATTTGCTTCTCATGAGAAGTAAAAACTCCTCATAAGGGGTTAACGTCCTGAATCAATTCTTCTGTTCCTTGCCCTTATGTTTCTCTGGAACACAAAATACCAGATTCTGCTAGAAATGAATAGATTTTTTGTTCTGATACAAAGAAGGGCAGATTACTTACTGGGCCTACACAGTTGAGGACAACTGTTGTCTGTTTAGCCATTTCATCAAGTGAGGCTGGATTAGTGATATCACAAATTATTATTCCAACTTCAGATGACAGTGTCGGTCTTCCTGAAATAAAGAATAAATCGTTTTAGGCAAATCCCAATACAGTATTAGATCTCCCAGATCTTCCTTTCATAATAACCAGTGATGGCAAATGCACTAAGAGCTAATTCTTCCTCTCAAACAAAAGATAAAACTGTTTTTAACCAGGTAATTTAAAAAAGGAAAAAGACTATGAGGAAAATGGAGTTAATATAAAACACATTGTTGTTTAATTCCCAAGTCGTGTCTGACTCTTTGCAACCGCAAGGACTGTAGTCTGCCAGGCTCCTCTGTCCACGGGATTTCCCAGGTAAGAATACTGGAGTTGGTTACCAGTTCCTTCTCCAGGAGATATTCCGGATTCAGGGATCGAACCCCTGTCTGCTGCACTGCAGGGATTCTTTACCGCTGAGCCACTGGGGAAGCTCCCTAATAAAACAACTTATTAACGTTTAAAAGAAAATCTAACATAAGGAATGTGTAAATGACAACTCTATGTAAAATGCCAGTGTTACAAGTTTTCAGAAGATGATTTTCCTGACTTCCTCTCCAGGAAGAATTATAAATGTAGTTTCTTATCAACTAATAAATAACTACATATGATAAAATTATGAGGTGGAGGGGAGTTAACATTAACATAATGAAACAAAAGATGATTGAAGAGTAAAACACAGTCTAGGGAAGAACATTTAGGTTCATAATAAGGAAATAATTGGAATAAATGGAATCAACAGAGTACAAAGGTTTCATGGGTCAAGGTGTATTCCCTGCAGTAACTTGATGTGTGCATTGTAAATGGTAGCCAACTAGGCTGTATCCGTACCATCTTCTTGAACAACAAAAAAAAGGAGGAATTTTTAAAAGGAAATTTTAATAATGAAAGTATTTCTTCTGGAAAAGTAAAGAAAGACCAGAAAGCTCTTTGGGAAAGATTCTGTACTTGGTAGTGGTAGCAGGAGAGTTGTAGAAGAGTCAGCCTACATGGTATCTCCTGTACAAACCACAGACAAAATAGGTTCCAAATTCCCACCATAACAGGACTCTGTGTAGAATTAGAAGGTGAGATGAAGCTTAAACAGAAGAATGAAGAATATCCAGAACTCTAACAGGTGCAATTTGTCTGTATGAAGGGGCAGTAGGGTGGAAAATTACAGTTAAAAGCAACCGACTCCTAACCTAAAGGTCTCCCTGCAACCCAAGGGCCATGAGATTAGGGTGTTTGTGTGTATGTGACTCTGTCCTCCTCATCTGAATCCCAGCATTTAGAATAGGACCTGACATTTAAAAGACCACTCAATAGAAACATGTTTCAATGAATGCAGAAGAAGTAAACGCCCCAAACAAAACCACACCAAAAAAATTGGGGAAGGTTTAATAGAGGGACTGCTGGAGAATTCTTACAAGCAAAAATGAAATTAAAAATTAAAGCCACAACGTTATCATTAAAAGTCCTAAGCTTTCTCTCCCATCTCCAAAACGCGGCAAAGAGAGAGTGCAAACAATGCTGAAGAAGCCAGCGCTCCACTGTTCTATCCGATCAAGTATCTAGAACTTCCAGCCCTGTAACCCTGGAAGCAGGGTACACGGTAACCCTGGCTCTAGACGGGGAGGGAGCAGAAAGTAAAAACTAAAGTTCCTGTTTCGCCAGCGGGGACTCCCTAAGGGAGAAACTGAAGGGAGGATTTCTCTCTTTTTGTTTTAGGAAATGGGGGAAAGCTCTGAGACCATGTGAAACATCGCTCTCTTCTTCCTGGCCTCTAGCAGGTTTGGGAACCTCGAGGGGCACCCAAGGGAGAGAAGCGCTCATTTAAGGCGACGGGAACCCCTCAGCCGGGAGAAGGGGGCTTGTGGGGGTGAGAGCCGCGGCGGCGGGGCCGAGCCCGAGGTCCCGGGGCGTCCCAGCCTGCCCGCTTTACCCAGCTTCATGGCAGCCCTCTCCAGCACTCGCAGCAGCTTCTCCCGGGAACGGCCCGCCACGGCCCAGGGCAGATGGGAAGTCCGCTCCGGGGACACCTGCTCCCGCGCCACCTCCTCGCACACGAACTGGCCGGTAAAGCCAGAGGCGCCGAACACCACCAGGTGGAAAGGCCTCTGCTGGGTCGCCATGACGAACCCACAGCGATGCAAGACCCGGGGCGGGCTGAGCCCACGGCGCCTGCGCCTCAGGCAGCGACCACAGTACCGAGCGCAGCAACCGCCTCTGCCGCAGCCGCTGCGGTCTCAGCCGCCTGCGCGCCGCGCTCCCGAAGTCCCGCGCGCGCCGCCTGGCCACAGCCACGCCCACGACCCCGCCCACGCCGTCGGGTGCCCAGGGGGCTGCCACGCCCACTCCTCACGTGTGTTCGCCCGAGATGCACGCGAGGGCTTTGTGCTTCCTAAGCTTCCCAGGTTGGCGGGAGCAGACGGTGGCTATCCTCCGACCTGTCGATGGTCTGGCACAGCTCTGACCCCCTTAGGTGTCGCATCTTTTCGCTCTTCCGTAGGCTGGAGGGGGCGGCGGCTGCAGCCAGTTATTCCTTTTTTTTGGCAAGAGGAGGCTGCTCAAAGCGAGAGTTTGCGAAAACATGATGGACTGCAAGGAGATCCAACCAGTCCATTCTAAAGATCAGCCCTTGGTGTTCTTTGGAAGGAATGATGCTAAAGCTGAAACTCCAGTACTTTGGCCACCTCATGCGAAGAGTTGACTAAAGAGTCGGACACGACTGAGCGACTGAACTGAACTGAACTGATGGATGGGAACTCTGTCCACGCTGAAAACCCTTATCTTTTTGTTTGTTTGGTTACGAAGCACATTACCTAGAGTGTCTACTGAGCCAGGTGGAAGTGGAGGGTGGACACGATGTATGGATCCCCCTCCCAGGGCCGACTCTGCAGCGCCCTCTGCCGCAGGCTCCGCCTCCACCGTCTGAGTGACCTCCGGTCACCTCAGGGACTCTCCTTGGTGATGCAGAAGACAATTAATGGTGAAGCTCGGCTTAATAAGGACTATAGTCCAGGACATAGCCTTTCAGATGCCTCTGAGGAGCTATTCTGAAGAGGTGGGGAGAGATCAGTATATATGGGACTTTAGTGAAGGGGAAGCAAGCACACGTTTTGGCAGAAGGTTGCTGCTACTTCGGAGGCAGAGATGTCTCCGTTAATGATTTTAGTGCTCTTCTAGAGATTGAGCTCATAAAATCTCCGACTATCTGAAGATCTGTTCTGCCAACTTTTCCCAGGACACAAGAGTGTTTTTTTTTTTTTTTTGGAGGAGGGGGTGTTGTTGAAAGTCAGTGATTGCAGAGGCCAGTGACTCCATTCTTGTAGAACAAAATGGCGAGTGACAATTTTTAGTTGACTGTATGCTGCCGTCTCTGGGGTTGCACAGAGTCGGACACGACTGAAGTGACTTAGCAGCAGTAGCGGCATGCATATGAGAAATGTTAGAAGAATATATGACAAATCTCTATTTTAAAAAAGAGCTGTGGGGGGAGCTTCCCTGGTGGCTCAGTGGTAAAGAAATCACCTGCCAGTGCAGGAGACAGGGTTTCATTCCTGATTTGGGAAGATCCCACATGTTGCGGAGCAACTAAACCCATGCACCATAACTGTTGAGCCTGTGCTCTAGAGCCCGGAAGCGGAAACTACTGAGCCCACGAGCCCTGGAGTCTGTGCTCCACAACTAGAGAAGCCTTGGCACCACAGCTAGAAGCCCCTGCTCTCAGCAACTAGGGAAAGCCCGCACAGCGACTAAGATCCAGGACAGCCAAAATAAATAATTTAAAAAAACAACAACTGTAAAATGCTTAAAAACACCTTACACATCTTAAATAGTCAATACATGTTAGCTATTGTTAATAGTAATAGCAATAATTATTGAGGAGTGGGTTTGTATGAATTAGGGAGGAGGAAAGGGACTTGTACTTTTCACTTTTTAACCTATTTATACTTCAATAACTTTTGTTTTTATCTCTTTGACTGTGCCAGGTCTTAGTTGCCGTATGTGGGATCTAATTCCATCACCAAGGATCAAACCTGGGCCCCCTACATTGGGAGGGCAGAATCTTAGCCACTGGACCACCAGGAGAGTCCCTAAACTTTTTGTTTTAAACAGGAGGTATACTACTTTTATAATCAGAATTTTTAAAAAAGGAACAGGAGCTGGGTTTGAGAAGGGGCTAGGGAGCAGCTGTGGGGATCACCCTGATCATTTGCAGTCCTGCGGCTGAGGCCAGTTCCTCTTGCCATCTGGACAGGATTTTTGGTACACTGTCACACACAATAACATGAATGAATCTCATAACACTAATTTGAATAAAGAAAGTTGGGTAAAGAAAGAATACATCTGTATGATTCCCTTTATTTCGGAAGCAGGCAAAACCCATCTATGGTGATGGGAGTCCTGGAAGGATTTGCTCTTGTGTTGAGCAGTCCCAAGTACTGCATTTCAGACTCTTTTCTTGACCATGATGGCTACTCCATTTCTTCTAAGGGATTCCTGTCTGCAGTAGTAGATATAATAGTCATCTGAGTTAAATTCACCCATTCCAGTCCATTTTAGTTCGCTGATTCCTAGAATATCGACGTTCACCCTTGCCATCTCCTGTTTGACCACTTCCAATTTGCCTTGATTCATAGATCTAACATTCCAGATTCCTATGCAATATTGCTNGCAAAGTAATGTCTCTGCTTTTGAATATGCTATCTAGGCTAGTCATAACTTTCCTTCCAAGGAGTAAGCTCTTTTAATTTCATGGCTTCACAGGCTAGTCCCAAACCATGAATAATGTGGAACTGAGAATCACTCAATCCGTAAATGACACAATACCTAAAATAATGACTTTCTGCCGGGGAAATATTGACTTAGATTTGGCTTAGATTTAGAAGCAATAAGGCAGCCAATCAGTCTTTTATGTGCTATGTTTAGATTAGGCTTTGTAGGTTATTGAGCAGCAGTGTGATATGATGGGAACAGTTCTATCACATGTGGACAATTCTTAGATACCTACAATCATTGTACAGAAAAGTGCTTCCTCTCTCGTAATTAAAGCAATTACATTTAAAATTACTTCACTGTACCATTTTATACCACTTTATTTGGCAAAACAAATGAGATAATGAAACCTAGTACTGGTCAGGTATTGAATACGGATATACGCAAACATTGTTAGCGTCTTCAGTTTATTGCAAGAGTTAAGGAAAAAAATTTACAGAATTTAAAAATAATCACCTTCCTTTATTCGGTAATTAATACATCTGAGTATTCTTAAAGAAATGATTCAAAATAAAGATTTATCTGTTTAAGGTAGTATTATCATTATTAATAATTATACAAAATATTAATTTAAAAATTAATATTTTAGTAATATGTTGACAAACTATGTTATAACTATTATAAATTCATGAGATTAATAATTGTAATAATTTTAGAAATAGAATGTCCACATGTCCAATGAATAGAGAATGGCTATGTAACTGAAGACATAGTAACACCAATTTAAAATGATAAATGTAAAAACTACATGCAAGCACAGAAGTATGAAGATAAAATTAGGCAAAATGAAAATTAAGCAGAAAAATAAATATTTTTAAACATCAGACTTAATGAATAATCTAAAAACCACTGAACTGTACACTTTAAAATGGTGAACTTCATGATATGAGAATTATATTTCAATTTTTAAAAAAATTCTAAATGAGACTACCAAGATATGTAAAATATTTCTATGGTAAAGTAAGGAGATATTTTGCTTATGCTTTCCTCCAAAGTTTAATATTTCCTTTTACTTGGCAAGATTCATTGTACAATAGCAAATGCTATTTTTGATATTTGTTACAGTGTTTATAAGGAGTCAAGAGCCAGCAAGAGAAAACTCTGGGGGCCAAGTGCTCCCCTGCCTCCCCAACATATTCCTTCAGGAAATAAGGTAAGATTGAGTCATGAGGACATCAGTGTCAGTATTGAAAACATTTAGGATTGTGGGATTCACAGGACAGAGTGAAGTAGCACACATGAGAAAGGAAAAAACAAGGCTTTTTGTACAATTGATGAGCATTAAGTACCAGACAAAGCAGGTTGCTCAGTCCCAATGCCCACTGAGAAGTGGAAAAATGCTTACTAAGTTGCCAAACATCAATGATAAAAACAGTTATCAACAGGGTTATGGATTTTAACTCTGTCAACAAACATACGCCTTTAGCAGAAAGGCATTAGATCAGAGACCAAACAAGTCAACAAAACCCTTCAAACAATGTTTCCATGTTAATTATTATAACCCATTCCCAGACATTGCTTCTTTATAGTCACACATATGTATCCTGACCAAAACACAACCCACTGTGACCTTAATGAGCTAATGAGCCTAATGAGTCATTTTGGTCAGTGCTGAAATCATCACAAATTCAGATTTAATTGTAATTTTAGTCCATAATGGAGAGTATAATTTAGAATTATCTACTAAATATAATTATCTACTAAAATGGACTGGAATGGGTGAATTAAACTCAGATGACCATTATATCTACTACTGTGGTCAGGAATCCCTCAGAAGAAATGGAGTAGCCATCATGGTCAACAAAAGATTCCGAAATGCAGTACTTGGATGCAATCTCAAAAATGACAGAATGATCTCTGTTCGTCTCCAGGGCAAACCATTCAATATCACAGTTATCCAAGTCTATGCCCCAACCAGTAATGCTG
>SJYV01053851.1:301991-315709 GCA_006410875.1 Neotragus pygmaeus
GCTTACTCCTTGGAAGAAAAGTTATGACCAACCTAGATAGTATATTCAAAAGCAGAAACATTACTTTGCCGACTAAGGTCCATCTAGTCAAGGCTATGGTTTTTCCTGTGGTCATGTATGGATGTGAAAGTTGGACTCTGAAGAAGGCTCAGCGCCGAAGAATTGATGCTTTTGAACTGTGGTGTTGGAGAAGACTCTTGAGAGTCCCTTGGACTGCAATGATATCCAACCAGTCCATTCTAAAGGACATCAGTCCTGGGTGTTCTTTTGAAGGACTGATGCTAAAGCTGAAACTCCAGTACTTTGGCCACCTCATGAGAAGAGTTGACTCATTGGAAAAGACTCTGATGCTGAGAGGGATTGGGGGCAGGAGGAAAAGTATTGTTCATTGCAGCATCATTTTACTCACCAAGATAAGGAAGCAACCAGTGTCCATTGATAGATGAATGGATAAAGAGGATGTGGTTACTCATGGAGTGGAATGATATTCAGCCATACAAGAGAATGAATTCTTGCCATTTGCTACAACATGGATGAAACTATGCAAAGTGAAATAAGTCAGATGGATACAGACGATAGCATACGATGTGACTTATATGTGGAAATCTAAAAAACAAAATAAATGAAGAAACAGGACAGAACAGATTCACAGATACAGAAAACAAACAACTGTCTGCCAAGGGGAAGTGGGGTTGAGTGATAAGAAATTGTTGAAGGAGATTAAGAGTTGCAAAGTTCCAGTTCCCAAAGAAAGGAGTCAAGGGGATGAAATATACAGCATGGGGAATGTAGTCAGTAATATTGTGGTAAGTTTGTATCACAGCACATGGTAACTAGTCCTGTTGCTTGATCATTTTGTTCTGTACAGCAGTAGGGAGCCACTGTGTTGCACAGCTGAAAGTATCTGGATGTATGTCAACTGTACTTCAGCTAACAAACAAAACAGGACTTGGAGTAATGAACCCCTACACAAATGCTTAGCAATTCTTCATGGGTGTGACCATTCTCTTTTCATGGGTGATGCTATGAATTAATAATGAACACTAAAAGTACATCATAGACAGAATTAAGAAAACTCAGAAACGAAGACATGAAACTCCCAAAAGAATAAGAAAATATCGAAAAGCATACGTAAATGAAATTTAAACAGAAACCTTGTGTCAAATAATGTCTTGTAAGAAATGAAACGGTAAGGAGGTAGAGCTTAAACACTGTTTAAAAACACTTCTGGAAAATAAACTAAGCAAAAATTTATAAAATATTTCATGAGTGTGTTAAAAGTGAAATATAATCATAAGAGATCTGATATTTGAAAGATTCAAGGACCTGAAAGAGAAAAATCAATAAAAGATGCAAAGCAAATAATAGGCATTATTGTCCAAATTTTTCCGATAATTTTAAAAACAACTTTTAAACTGTCTTTTGAAGAGAAAAATGTGCATTCACTTGTAATGACTAAAGGCAGATGATATTCTAACAAACTTACAGGGCTTTAAAGAAAAAAATCTTTTGGGCATCTAGAACAAAAGAGCACGTGACGTATAACGGAACAAAAATCAGAATTTGATGAAACTTTTTGGAGAGAAATACTCTGTGCCAAAAAAAAGTAGAGCAATGTAACTGAACTGCTCAAGGAGAGAAATGATGAGTCATGAATTTTCTAGCAGGCAAGTAACTGGGTATCAGGGGCCCTGTCATTCAAGTCATCAAGAAAGATCTAGGGAAATACTGTTCCAATGATCGAAGGAGTGAACAGACTTCAGAAAACAGAATCCTTAGAAAGACACATCAGGACAGAAGGTATGGACTAAATTCATAGTCACCTGATATAATGAAGGCTGAATGACGGTGAGATAAGAGAGAGGGGGACCTTGGTGGTGGACACAAGGGTGAATGCCAGACAGCGATTCATTTAGTTCTAACTCGGATTAGGGTGATTTTTATAGGAAAATATGTTAAAAGCAACTAGATAGATGAATGTCATTTAATATAGAAAGCTTCCACAGTATATATAAAACATATGTCTGAACATAACACTAAAGCTATACAATAAAAAAAAAACTAAGCTGTACTAAATTAGGTTCCTTAGGAGATGAGCAGTGAGGCCATCCCTGTTCCTTGTCCAGTTGGAAACTTCCTGACTCTGTACTGCTTCCTTCCCTTCTGAGGCCCAGGATGAGGCCCCAAGGTCAAGGCCTTCACAGGTGTCAGAGCAGAACCTGCAACACAAACACAAGGGTTGGAATCACTGAGGGGGCTCACAGACAAACGGAAGAAGGCTCCCTGGGCTGCGTGTGTAGTGAGCGTGCAGGAGCCAGAAGACTCCGCAGGCCGGGCAAGTAGCTTCGGGTCCTGACCTCCCCAGAGGTCAGATCCACAGGGCACTGCGGTCTCTGCTGCTCTTTGCTGTCAGCAGAGAGGGAATAGGAATGTCCCGTGGGAGCAATTGAATTGGTCGTTTGGGTAGCCTTCAAGTCCCTGGACAGTGAAACTGGTGCAGAGGAAAGGGGAAGGCCTGGGACTCTGGGGCAAAGAAGCTGAGCGCCTCTCTCCTGGAACCTGTGAGGAGCAGGGGGTCTGATGACACAGGTGGGAGGGGTGACCCTGCCCCTCCAGCCCACACTCAATACCACCAATCGTGAGATTTGCCCGGTGGAAATGACAAAGATGCGGGCAGCTCCCTTTATCTATGATCATTCCTTCTAGATGCGCTGGAGAAGGAAATGGCAACCCACTCCAGTTTTCTCTCCTGGAGAATCCCATGAACAGAGGAGCCTGGTGGGCTACGGTCCATGGAGTCGCAAAGAGTTGGACATGACTTAGCAACCAAAGGACAATGATTCTAAGCCCCCAGCAAAGCTTTGCCTGTGCTTTTAATTTAAAAAATCATTAAGCTGTGGTAATAAAAACATGGATTTATCTCAGTGGTATATTGCAACATTAAAAGTTTACAGAAGACACTACTTTTTAAAGTGTAATAAAACAAGTGATATTCATGTTAAAATAAATACAAATAAATAAAAGGAACACAAAGTAACTTGAATCCTGCCCTGTAACTCATCCCAGGTGAACCCTGATTTAGTGTTTAGTGGCAATTTGACACATAGACTAGAATCTACAGAACTTCAAACTCCAGTTTGAGAAATGGTCCCCCCAGGGTGACCTAAGCGCTCCCCTGGCCTCCCCAGAGGCTTGGACAGCTGCCACTCAGGTTGGGATCCTTCAATGTCCTCTACTTGATGCCGGGCCTACTAAGCACCACAGGGATGCCAGGCTGGGCAGGTGGGGCTGTCCTGCCTTCTGAGCACTGGGGTGCCTTGTGTATTCTTCACTCTTTTTTTTCCCCAAAATCTTTGGAACTGAGGAAGTCAATGCCATCACGTAGTGATTAAGTGAGGGGTGCTCTGGGCTGACGACACTGGGGGCTTGAAAGGGCAGGACCAGGTCCTGCAGATGGCGATGATGCACCATTCCAGTGGTTCTCTTCACAAAGAAACAGTTTGAACAGCATCTCCTGGAGTCATACACATGCTGGTTCCTCCCCTCCAAAGTGAGGGCTACTGGAGAACAACACCTAGGATTCTCGGGGTCTTCTATGAAAGGATACCAATCCCCCTAGGAGATATGCTCAGCTCACAGCATTCTCCGCTTGTCTGCATGAATCATTACAATCCTCCTTTCTCCACGTTTGTGTCACTCGCAATAGCAGCGGCCTCACTGTTTGTGCTGGTCTTCCCCAAATGCCAACAAGTAAGTTAGGGACTTGACGGAGAACTTGTGTGCCTTACCTTTCATCCCCACCCTCCATATTTATGTCTCCTCCTCCCTGTCCTCTTCTTCGCTGACTGCAGACCCAAGAGCTTCTCTTAAGAGGAGAAGGAGAGAATATCTTGACATCTGGAGGGAAGAAAATGGTTGCACATGTCCAGAGCTGTCCAGGGCAGCAGAATACACATGTTGGGGACCCCAGGGCAGGGCCAGATTTCAAAGGAGTCTGACTCAAAGCCAGCTTCCTGCCTGCACCACTCAGAATAGTTCCATCAGATTCAATGGTGCAGAAGTGGGGTCGGGAGCCAGGGGGATGCTAGGAAAGTGGGGGAGGAAGGATGCAGAGAGATTTTATAAAAGACCCCAGGACACATGTGCCTGCATGAGACCAGATTCTTCAGGACAAGAATCATCCAAAGTGGGGATGCGAAAGCGCTACAAAGAGAAGCTTACAATTAGAAGAAAAGAGAAAATGGAAAAGAGATGAAAGAAATAAATTACATGCAGACTGTTGCTCTCCTGATTCGATTCTTCATTAGACTCGAAGTAGTATTCTAGCGTCCGAGGGCAGCAAGGATGCGGTGGCCAAGAGAAAAGAAAGCAGAGAATTAGAGTCACTATGTGAACTAGGGGCCTTGATGCTCCTGGGCTCATGTAGGCTGCTCTCAGAATCCCTTCTGTTCTTATGTCCATGGTCCTCCCAAGGCACTGATTGTTTCACCCCTGCAATGAAGGAGTGGGTCTCTGACCTCTCACATACTGTTGCAGCCCTCAGATTCCCTACATGAAGGCCTGTGTCATCCTGTTCCTCCTTCAGGCAGCCACTGTGTTCAACATCTCTGTGCATGAGGTTGCCTTCCTCTCTCTCCATCCTCCTCCTCACTCCTTCCTTTCCTTATTTCTCTCTTAATTAGTGCTTCTTTCCTTTCTCCTGTCCCCCTCCGTCAATCATATAGTTCTCCAGTACGGGCACATTGGAGGAATGTCCATGGGTATACTGCCACCCTCTTCAATCAGACTATGGATCAATTAGGCAATCCATCCTTTCCATAGAATAGCAGGCATGGGCCTGATACTGTGTTGGTCCCTGTGGGAGGGAAGCACAACCAAGTCCACATAGGAAGCGACTGTCCTGTGACTGTAGGCACCTGGGAGATCCTTAATCCTCATACCAACCCCATAGATCTCCTAGCCCCTTACAGAAGATGAGAGTCAAATCAGAGGGAAAGTTAGTAGTCTGAATTCCCTTAATGTGAAAATGATTCAACACAGGTCCTACACGAATACACCGTACCTGCCCATGTTTGCCCTGAACCTCAGAGACAGAGGGGACAGAGCAGGGCAGGCCTGAGGAGAGGTCACAGGATGAGTATAACAGAGGCTGGGGCCTCTACAGAGGCATGTCTGGTTGGAGCAGAGGGATCTAAGATCAGCAGGGCCCTCTGGCTTTGCTATCCTGAAGCTCTGTCCTGAGACCTAGACAGTCACAGGCGACAAAGGTAGGCAGTGTGTGAAGCAAGCCCAGCAGCCCCTGCACACAGTCCACCAGAATTCCTGCCTGCTAGGGAGCATCTCTAGGGGCCACTGGATATGGACATCACAGAAATGGATGTTCATTTGTGACACAAGCCTTGGTTGAGGTGAGGAGGCAGAGATGAGATCAAGGATACTGGAGCATATGCAGTAACCCCAGAGGACAGATCCTTTAACTCCTCCACAATGGGGGTGCCCTTTACATGAGGAACAGTGAGGGCAGAACATGAATGTGATGCCACAAAAGTACAGAGGGAGAGAGTTCTCATCCACCTCCTCACACTCAGCAGAACCTGGTGTCCAGGTTCAAGAGCCAGTGAGAGTTTTGTGTCCCAGCAGATTATGTGCATCACAGACCAACAAAGAAAACAACACCCAAATCTCTCGTGCATAATACCCTCAGGGTACTAATCAGAAACCAAACTTTCACAATGGGAAGTAACAAAGGCAGGAAAAATCGTAAGTAAATACTTTTTGCTACCAAAGGCAGAAAAGATGATTGTAGAAACAGCACAAAGACCATGGACACATTTCCATGTACTCTTATATATTTAAAATACAAAGGGTTTCCCTGGTGGCTCAATTGGTAAAGAATTTGCCTGCAGTGCAGGAGACCTGGATTCAATCCCTGGGTTGGGAAGATTCCTTGGAGAATGAAATGACAACCCACTCCAGTATTCTTGCCTAGAGAATTCCATGGACAGAGGAGCTTGGCAGGCTACAGACCATGAGGTCACAAAGAGTCGGATACGACTGAGTAACTAACACTTTCACTTTTCATTTAAAATACAAAAAAAAACACACAAAAAACCCCCCAAAAACCCACACCAAATCTGATTTCTACCTTTACCCCCATTTCACATCCACCTTCCTCAGTCTCCAAACAAGCAGGTGTAGCCCGAGTGTTCCTGGGACCCTTCTCCTCTCGGACCCTACCTGAGTGTTGTTCCCTACCTGTGGCATCTTCATCCTGGCTGCTCCATGTGCTGTCCAGCATCTGGTCTGTAGAAACCCAAACATGAGTGATGAAGTTGTTAGAAAATGTGACCAACCTGTTCCTCCTACTTCACTTGAGGTTACTGTGGGTCTCAGAGCATCACCCTGATTTTTCCCTCCAGGTTCTCATGTCCTCCTTATGTTCCGTGGAGTCAGACCACTCGACAAGACATTGCTCTTGGTTGAAAAGTCCATATGAGAGAAAGATTCTGAAGATGCACCTCGGAACTCCCCACTTCTACAGACCCCATGAGAGCTCTTCCCCCTAAATTTACAAATCTGAAATTCCAACTGTATGAACAAACTTGAAATGTGCCTAGTGGAACTGAGCAACTGGATGAGTTTCATGTTTTATATTAATAGAGTGAGTTAATTATTGATTGAATTAGACAACTGTGAACAGGTACCTCTGGCTAGTGGCTATCACACTGTATAACACAGATCTAGAGTATCAAAGATGAAGGAGCTATTATTGCTCTTCCTGTGATTGTTCCTGCTGCAGAGTAGTGTGCTGGTCTGATCTGATCATTCATTTGTAAGTATTTCCTGAGCTCATGCATACAAGCCACAAATTCTCAAAGTATAGAGGGAGAGAATTTATTCTGGTCCAACAGCTGACACTCATTAGAAGAACTTGGTGACCAGGGGCAGGTGCCTGTGGAAGTTTTGTGTCCCAGCAGATTATATGCCACATAGGCCAGTGATAAACACAAAACCACGATCTCTTGTGCACGATACCCTTTGGGTACACATCAGACACCAGTCTTTCAAATTGGCAATGACCAGAAGGAAAGAGCAGTCCTTATAGAAAAGATGGTTTTTGCATACAAAGGAAGATGTGCGTGTGTGGTAAGTCACTTCAGTCGTGTTCCAACCACTCGTGACCCTATGGGTTGTAAGCGGCCAGGCACCTCTGTCTATGGGATTCTCGAGGCAAGAGTCCTGGACTGGACTACCATTTCCTGCTCCAGGGGATCTTCCTCATCCAGGGATCGAACCCTCGTCTCCTGCCTTGCAAGCGGATTCTTTACCACTGAGCCATCAGGGAAGTCCACAAAGGAAGATAACCAATTATAATCACAGCACAGACAGAGCTCGTGGTGACAATCCTTCTTACTTTTAATATTAAAATATGAAATGGACATTTCTACATGTATTTCCTGTTTTTCAATGTTGTCTACATCTTCCTCAACAGCAAGTGTAACCCAAGTGTTCCCGGGAGCTCTTTCAAGTTGTAACCTACCTGAATGTCATTCCTTACCTGTGTTGCATTCATTTCCACTGTCATATATGCTTTCCAAAATGCATTCTGAGAAACAAAAATATGAGTAGAAAAGTTATTAGGAAGTGTGACCCACTCATTTCTCCTGCTTAACTTGATGTTATTCTGGATCACACAGAGAAACCCTGTGGTTTCCTCCAGGTTCTGAGATCTTCCCTGGGCTCTGTGAACTCAGTAATCTTCCATAAGACATTGGTCACAGTTGTAAACCTTCAAAAATAGGGAGAAGCTGAAGAATAACCTTTCAACTTCTCACTTCCAGGAATCCATCTATATAGTTCTTACCTCCAAGTTTACAAACTGGAAATTCCAGCATTTGAAATCTGACTAGTATGACTAAGCAATTGGATGTTTTGTTTCCCTTTAATAGATTGGGTTAGTTATTGATGGAATTAAATTAATTGTGAACAGGTACACCCACCTAGTGGCTGCCATCGAATAGAGCAGCTCTAGAGATATAATGCCAAAGAATGCTCAAACTACTGCACAACTGCACTCATCTCACACACCAGCAAAGTAATGCTCAAAATTCTCCAAGCCAAGCTTCAACAGTACATGAACCGTGAACTTCCAGATATTCAAGCTGGATTTAGAAAAGGCAGAGGAACCCAGAGATCAAATTGCCAACATCTGTTGGATCATTGAAAAAGCAAGAGAGTTCCAGAAAAACATCTATTGCTGCTTTATTGACTATGCCAAAGCCTTTGACTGTGTGGATCACAACAAACTGTGGAAAATGGGAAAACTTAAAGAAATGGGAATAGCAGACCACCAGACCTGCCTCCTGAGAAATCTGTATGCAGGTCAAGAAGCAATAGTTAGAACTGGCCATAGAACAACAGACTAGTTCCAAATAGGGAAAGGCTGTATATTGTCACCCTGCTTATTTAACTTATAAGTACATCATGAGAAATGCTGGACTGGATGAAGCACAAGCTGGAATCAAGATTGCTGGGAGAAATATCAATAACCTCAGATATGCAGATGACACCACCCTTATGGCAGAAAGTGAAGAGGTTAGTTCAAAGAGCCTCTTGATGAAAGTGAAAGAGGAGAGTGAAAAAGTTGACTTAAAACTCAACATTCAGAAAACGAAGATCATGGCATCTGGTCCAATCACTTCATGGCAAATAGATGGGGGAACAGTGGAAACAGTGAGAGACTTTATTTTTTTGGACTCCAAAATCATTGTAGATGGTGAATGTAGCCATGAATTAAAAAGACGCTTGCTCCTTGGAAGAAAAGTTATGACCAACCTAGACAGCATATTCAAAAGCAGAGACATTAGTTTGCCAACAAAGGTCTGTCTAGTCAAAGCTATAGTTTTTCCAGTAGTTATGTACGGATGTGAGAGTTGGACTATAAAGAAAGCTGAGCACCAAAAAATTGATGCTTTTGAACTGTGGTGTTGGAGAAGACTCTTGAGAGTCCCTTGGACTGCAAGGAGATCCAACCAGTCCATTCTAAAGGAGATCAGTCCTGACTATTCATTGGAAAGACTGATGTTGAAGCTGAAACTCCAATACTTTGGCCACCTGATGTGAAGAGCTGACTCATTGGAAAAGACCCTGCTGCTGGGAAAGATTGAAGACAGGAGGAGAAGGGGACGACAAAGGATGAGATGGTTGGATGGCAACACCGACTCAACAGACATGAGTTTGAGTAAACTCTGGGAGTTGGTGATGGACAGGGAGGCCTGCCGTGCTGCAAAACATCTCTTTACTTTCATTGTCTCACATGCTGAGTGATGGGTTTCGCTAGGAAGATATCCTTTGTCATTAATACAGGAAATATTTTCTTGCTTTGGTTTTTGGCTGCTTATGGCTATACATTTTGAGGTTACTTAAATTTGACTTTATTTCACAAAGAATCTCATTTTTACAAATGACCTACACAGTAGTGTTANTGGGCTCCAAAATCACTGCAGATGGTGACTGCAGCCACGAAATTAAAAGACGCTTGCTCCTTGGAAGGAAAGTTATGACCAACCTAGACAGCATATTCAAAAGCAGAGACATTACTTTGTCATCAAAAGTCCGTCTAGTCAAGGCTATGGTTTTTCCAGTCGTTGTGTATGGATGTGAGAGTTGGACTATAAAGAAAGCTGAGTGCCGAAGAATTGATGCTTTTGAACTGTGATGTTGGAGAAGACTCTCGAGAGTCCCTTGGACTGCAAGGAGATCCAACCAGTCCACCCTAAAGGAGATCAGTCCTTTGGAAGGACTGATGTTGAAGCTGGAACTCCAATACTTTGGCCACCTGATGTGAAGAGCTGACTTGTTTGAAAAGACACTGATGCTGGGAAAGATGGAGGGCAGGAGGAGAAGGGGACGACAGAGGATGAGATGGTTGGATGGCATCACTCACTCAATGGACATGAGTTTGAGTAAACTCCGGGAGTTGGTGATGGACAGGAAGGCCTGGCGTGCTGTAGTTCATGGGGTCACAAAGAGTTGGACACAGCTTGAGCGACTCAACTGAACTGAAGGAAAATCAAATATAAATGTTCGAAAATACTAAGATCCTACTGCTTAAAAATGGACACTATCAATCATGTGCCATTTTCTTCCCCGTCTTCCTTTTGTAAACAATGTGTGCATGTCCGCTGAGTCGGTGGCAGTTCACACTCCCATGAGCCACCAACCAGAGGAACAGTTCATTACAGAGAGGAAGGCTGGAGTGAGTGCTGATGTCTCTAACCCAGCTGTGCAGGAGGTTTGTAAAACAGCTGATGGGCACCAGGACTAACAATCAAATTCATTTAGACTTCTTTGCCACTGTGCCATCGGTGAGTGTTTATAGGATTCTAGCGTTTCTGAGGCTTGTGGTAGTATTATCCAGTACAATAAATACCTCTCTCCTTTTTGCTGTGTTTGGTCAAATGATAAGCAATGACCCCAGCACTGACAGATGTTGACCTGCATTGTCCCTTGTGGAACCTCACACCTTTCAGAATCTGTGAGCTAAGCACAGTGTGCTGGCTTTCTGGGTGTGTTTCACACGCTCGACTCTGCCCAAGTTGGCTGTTGAATGCACCAACAGCTGCCCTGGGTTCTGTGAGCCACCTTAGAGTGGTGGGCAGTGTCTGGGACCTCTGGAGAGTCTAGTGCTGCCAGGCATGTACACGGAGCAGGGACCCCCTTGCCCCAAGACTGATGATCCTGTGGCTGTGTGATAAGGTCAGTGGTCCAGAACATCACACTGGGACCCTCATCTGGGTTCCCATTTTGACTTTTCCCTTTAGGAAGTCAAGAGTTTCGGCTGTTTATCTCTGTCCCATCTCTCTCTGAGGAGAGAGAATATTATCCAATTCTCTGGAAACAGCTGTGGTGAAGGAAGAATGAAGTGTTGCTTTTTTTTTTTTAAAACAGAAAGTTGACAGGAGTGTTCTGTGTAAGTGGGAAATAGCTCTTGGGAAATCAACACATTTATACACACAGATTGACAATCATACCCGTAACCTCACATGTGGACAGCCTGTTAGTCCTCATACACACAAGCCAACATCATCTAAATGATATCACAGCTTCCGGGGACTATGCAAGTTCAACCCTTTTTTGAGGGAAATTCATTTCTTTCACCAAATCCTTCACTCTCTTTCCTAGTGGGAACCCAGAATCAGGGTGTTTCTCCAAGCAAAGCGGGCAAGACAGCCCCACACTCTTCATCACTTAGCTTTCTCCTCTGAAGAGGAGTGGTTTCAGAATACGTACGGTTTTCACCAGCTGTTGCATCCTCCTGGGAAGAGAGAGGAGAGGACACTGTGAGGATTCACAGATAACAGAGAACATACGAGGTTACCAATGCGGAGAAGGAAAGGTTCCCCTTTCCTCAGGGCCATGACTGTTGTACAGATTTAAAGGGTACAAACTACTTTGTATAAAATAGAGGAGCAACCAGGATGTTTTGTAGAGCTCAGAAAATTTGAGCCATTATTTTTTTTCTTTTTTAAAAAGATTTATTTGCTTATTTAATTTCTGGCTATGCTGGGTCCTCATTGCTATGTGCAGGCTTTCTCTATCTGTGGCGAGTGAGGGCTCCTCTTCATTATGGCACGTGGGCTTCTCCCTGTGGTGGTATTCTTGTTGTGGGCCACAGGCTTTAGGTGTGTTTGTGTCACTAGTTGCGGCTCATGGGCTGGGTATTAGTAGCTCCTGTGCTCTATAGTACAGGCTCAGTAGTTGAGGCACATGGGCTTAGTTGCTCTGCAGCTTGTGGGATCTTCCCAGACCAGGGATTGAACCCATGTCCCCTGCACTGGCAGGTGGATTCTTAACCATTAGACCAGCAGGGAAGCCCGAGCCATTATTTTCTAACAACTTTTTATGCAGTATAATTGGAAAAACACTTAACCACTATGCTATACATTTAAACTAATATAATATTGTAAATGAACTATAATTCAATTAAAAAAATTTAAACCTCTGGGGATGACAGCATCCTGTGAACTTGGGTACAGTTAGTTCTTTGGGTGACTTTAGGAAACTAGATTGGAAATAGGTTGTCGAGTTTATGGCCCCAGTGAAAACAGTGAAGACACCTGCAGAAAACTCTTTGACTTTTCATGGAAGAACTTCCCAAGTCCATGTTGACAGGCAAAAACAAAATTTTTTTTCCAGTGGGAAAATATTCTGTTCAGGGGAAAAAGCTCACTATCTTCCAGTTTGTAAGTGATGCTGTCATTTTTGAAATGTCCTTTCAACCAAGTATTTGTTGGTAATAGACTTTCACTCAACATTCCCCCGATCAAGGAAATGGTAAGTATCATCGATATTGAACATTGTCAGATGTCTGAATTTGATTGGGAAGGAAAAAGAGATTAACCAACATTTTCATCTCAGGTAAAGAAAGAGGAGCTTACCTTGGCAGTAAATGGGATCTCTTCCTCTGTCCTGTGGTTAGTCAGGTCCTCCAACAGGTCCGCAGGGGGAGCTAAGAGAACACAGAGTAAATATCAGCCTGCTGGTGGTGGCGCTCAGGAACGAGAAGAGAGTTCACTGCTGTGAAAGTGGGATGGGTGTGTGTGGATGAGGGTGGTTAATAAATATAGACTGAACTGTGGTTTGGCATTATGTTGGTGGACTGAAAGAAGGCAAAGGTGAGAAGAAAGGAAAAAAGTGAAAAAAAGAAGCCTTTGAGCTATGGGGATCATGCTCAATATGAAATACTCTGAAAAACAAGGACCCCTCTTGACCCAGGACTGATGATCCTGTGGCTGAGTTATAAGTGCAGGTCAGTGTTCCAGAGTGTCCACATTGGAACCCTTGCCTGGGTTCCCATTTTGACTTTTTCCTTTAAGAGGTCAAGAGCTTGGGCCATTTATCTTCTGCCCCATCTCCATCCGAGGAGAGAGAATATTATCCACATTTCCAGGAACAGCTGTGTGAGGGAAGAATGAGTGACTGTACAGACAGTGAGCAGTGGTGATGAGATTTTTTTTTTTTAACAGAACCTTGACAGGTGTATCGTGCTGTGTGAGTGGGAAATAGCTCCTGAGGAAACAGGCACTCTTCCACACACACAGATTCACAATCACACCAACAGGCTCACACAGGGACACTCAATTTTCATAGACACAAACCAACACCTGATAACCATTCTCGTATTTTCCCGGGACTGTGCAACATGGGGTTGCTCTTTGCTGCATGCATGCTCAGTTGCAACCCCATGCACTGTAGCCCGCCAGGCTCTTCTGTCCATGGTGTTCCCCAGGCAAGAATATGGGAGTGAGTTGCCATTCCCAGTGGGAAATCAATTTCATTCGCTGCATCCCCACCCCTCATTCCGTGTTGCAACCCAGAATTGGGTGAGTGTCTCTCCAATCCCGGCAGGCAGGCAAGTCCCACCTTCTTCGTCAGCATCAGCTAGATTTCCCATCAGCAGAGGAGTGGTTCCAACACATGTACCACTTTCATCATTTGTCCCATCCACCTGCAATCAGAGAAAAGAGAACTCTGTGAAGGACACAGCATCCTCTACACTGCGGGCTCAGGTCTGCCCTCTACTGGTGACCTTAGGAAACCATCTGTAAAACCACAGTTGAGTCAGTTTCCTCAAAAGAAACCTGTGAAGACTCTTCTGGAAAAGGCTTGAGCTTTTCATGGAAGATTGTCCAAGCAAGTCCATGCTGACCGAGGGG
>SJYV01053851.1:316523-431095 GCA_006410875.1 Neotragus pygmaeus
GTGGGGGGGGATCATTATCAAGAAGGAATATTTTCAGGCTTCCCTGGTGTCTCAATGGTAAAGAATCTGCCTGCCAATGCAGGAAACACGAGTTCAATCCCTGGTCGGGGAAGATCCCGCTTGCCGCAGAGCAGCTAGGGCCGGGCGCCAAAACTACTGAGCCTGCGCTCTGGAGCCTCGGAGCTGCAGCTACTGAAGCCAGCGAGCCTTAGAGCCCGTGCTCCGCAGCAAGAGAAGCCGCCACAATGAGAAGCCCCCCACACTGCAACTAGGGCGCGGCCCCTGCGCTCTGCAGCTAGAGAAAAGCCTGCACAGCAGTGAAGACCCAGCATAGCTGAAAATAAATAAACAAATAGAAATTATACTTTAAAATAAAAGGAATATTTCCTGTAGAAGAAAATGCTCACTCTGCTCAGTTTGTAACTGATCCTGCCAATCTTTTAAATGTTCTTTGAATCAGTTATTTGTTGATAACAAACTTTTACCCAGCATTTCCCCAAACAAGGCATTTGTGTATGTCCTCTATAACGTACAGTGTCACAATTTCATGTCTGAATTAGTTAAAAAGAAACAAAGCAAGTGTTTATCTCAGATAAAGAAAGGCAAACTTACCTTGGGGGTAGGTGGGGCCTTCTCCTCTGCCCTGTCACTGGGCAGGTCCAGGTCCTCCAACAGGGACTCAGTGGGAGCTAAGAGGACATAAAAGAGTCAGGATGTGGGTGGCGCTGTTCAGGAATTACCCAGCAAGCCTTATCTGATGACGTGGGGTGGGTGTGTGTGGATGCGAGGGGTTGAGAAGTATGGATTGAGCTGCTAGGCCTCGTCCTAGGTGGACTGAAGGAAGGCTAAGTGATGGCTCAGATCGTAAAGAATCTGCCTGCAAGGCAACAGACCTGAGTTCAATTCCTGGGTCGGGAAGATCCCTGGGAAAAGGAAATGGCAACCCATGCTAGTATTCTTTGGGAAATCACATGAACAGAGGAACCTGGTGGGCTACAGTCCATGAGGTCACAAACAGTTGGACACAACTGAGCAACTAACACTTTCACACTTTCGCAGAAGAGAGGAACTTGGAAAAAAATGAGCAACTGAGCCTTCAGCTTTCAAGTTCATGGGAACATATTCAACTGAATAGAATCAGTCTTAAAAAGGGTACACTAAAATGCAGGCTATTTCAGTGTGAGTGTTTCGTGGCTCCTTCTGCCCATTTTAAAGTTCAGCCAAATTTCCATTTTTCCTGATATATTACAGGATAGTTTCATACATGCTGCCACTATGTTCCTCATCTATTGATTGGATTTTTTTTACTTCTTATATATATTTGAAATATACATAATATTTATCCTTGTAATAATTTGTAGGTAGTCAGTTCAGTGATATTACCTTCACAATGCAACGTATCGTTCACTACTGTCTGTACATAATTTTTTCATAATATCTTATATAACCTCTGTACCCATTCAGAAAAATTCCACCTTCACCTATGGTTCCACTTTTTAGTGCTCACTGCCTTCTGTCTTTGATTGTCTGGCTAATCTGTTTACCTCATATATATGGAATAATACTTTGTTTGTTTTTCTGTGCCTGCTTGGTGTCATGACTGATATATATATATATAGTCTATCCATGCTTGAATATGTAACATATTTCAAAATTTACTTCCTCTTTCTGGCTGAATATTATTTAACTGCAAGTATATATTACATTTTATTTATCCATTGATCATAGTGAAATTTGAGGTAGGTTCCATCTTTTGATGCTTCTGTGAACAGTGGTGTACAGATATCTGTATGGCGACACCTGACATTATATATTTGTCAGAACTCACTCAATGTCACAGCACAATGAGTGAATTTTAATGTAAACTTGGACTTTTAATTAATTAATAATGTACCAGCATTGTTTTGCTAATTTTAACAAATGTACTACAGTAATGTTAAATATAGTTAATAGGAGAATCTGGAGGGACTGAATATATATGGGAACATTCTGTATTATCTGTTCAACTTTTATTTTAGTATGATTTGGTTGTAAATAGTATCTAATAATATTTTAAAATCTGGAAATGTGGCTTCAGGGATAGATCTATTTTAGCTAATATTCAAAAACCAGCTAAGGTCTAAACATGACTGAGGCCATCTTAACTATTAAACATAAACTGAATTTTGAGTTTTAAATTCGTCATCACTTTTATAGTTATAAAACTACCAACTGAGTCAGTCAATTTGAAGTTTCAAATAATCTAAAAGAAGAATATGGCTTAGAATCTGTATGGTTCTTTCTTAAATATGGAACACTGAATGAACTAGAAAAATCGCTCTTGAATGAACTTAGAGTCACTTTTCACAGTACCTTCTTCTGAGTCATTGTTAGGGTGCACCCTGTTGTGTGGCCAGAAGTGGATTATTCTGGCCCAGCTAGTGGGTGATTTTCTTGACATCAGATGAATGTTTCTTCTTTCATTCCTGAAGCAAGATCCTGGAAAATCAATTACAGCAGACAGAACTACTACCTTGATTTCAGAAGATGACAATGAAATTGCTAGTAATTGGCTCATAGGCCAGTCTTTGATCCCTTATTAACGGACAGCCCAGCAGAGCCTCCAGAGTCAAAGTTGAACTTAGGAAGATCTTGCCTTTTAGGTTTTGTGGGCAAACACCTTTGTGTAGCCAAGACATTCTAGATATACGGCAAAGCACAGTGACCGTGCCTGACGACCTGGTTTCTAATCCCCTTTAGAAGGACATACCTGAGAAAGTGATGCAGATTTCTCTGTACCCTAATTCCCTGTTCTGAGATGTAGAAATGTTAATATGATCCACATATTCATATTGTGTAAAGTGGCCAAAAATGATTCATTACAGGTAAAACCTTAAGAAAAATAAAGGACTGCTGCTTCATGATTGTCTCATGAGTATTCACTTATTGAATGCCTGCAAGAATAAGCTAGGCATGTGCTAGTGGTTGAATCCAGAGAGGTGATTTGGATGGTGGCAGAGCAAGGGAGGAGGGAAGCTTTCTCTCCAGCCTAGGCACAGGAAGGATGCTTTACAGCTCACAAAGAACATCTATTACTGTCTCCTCTGATCCCCACATCAGTCCAGTTTCAGGTGAAAGCCATAAAAGGCAGGTGCTGTAATCCATGTCTTCAGTGGTAGACACTGAAATTTAGAGAAACTTTCCAAGAGTCACAACTATGATGAGTGATGGATCTGGGACAGGAATGTATTTGCTTGCTGACGACAGAGTTCCCTGAATCCCCAAGAAGCACCCAAGACTGAGATAATGTGCTGCACCTTTGAATCAAGAGCTCCTCTCCCCTTGAGTGAAGTGAAGTCACTCAGTCGTGCCTGACTCTTTGGGACCCCATGGACTGTAGCCCACCAGGGTCCTCCACCCATGGAATTTTCCAGGCAAGAGTACTAGAGTGGGTTGCCATTTCCTTCTCCAGGGGATCTCATTCTCAAATCCTCCCACCCCAGGTTTACGGCGGGTGGGACTTGAAGCACTGAGGAGATGTCTGAGCCAAGATAACAGGCTACATCCTCTTCCAGTATGTTGCCTCCATGTTTCAATCCCTGATCCATATACAGGAGTTTCCTCCAAATAAATCCCCTCTAAAGGACCAACATCACTGATTCAATGGACATGAGTTTGAGCAAACTCTGGGAAATGGTGAAGGACGGGGAAGCCTGGTGTGCTTCAGTCCATGGGGTCACAAAGAGTCGGACTTGACTTAGTGATTGAACAGCAACAAGGGGCCAGAGGAAGTTCAGCTGTGGCCATCCTCCCCAGCTTCTCCACATTGTCGCTGTCTCATGTGGTACCTTCACAATGACCAGGTGACTGCCTCAAGTGACCAGTGAGTGTATCTAGGTACATGTTGAGCAACCAAGGCCTGTTTGAGAATGGGCAGGAGATCAAGTCTTTCTTCACCAAAATCCAGTCTCTACTCTATAAACATTTCTTCCATCTATAGATCCTGTAGAGGCAGGAACAGAGTCCCATATTCCCTTAGAGAGTCCCCTCCATGTCCTCAGCCTGAACACCCCACCCCACGTCAAGCCTTCCCTCCTTCAGTTGCCAAATATTCATTCCTTAATTTGATGACACTGTCCCTTACCACACTCCCAGGCAATACTGAAGGAGTCTATGATCCTTCCCTCATCAAACCATAGAAATTCTGCCTGGAAATCCCAGTTGCTTTCCATTCTAAAAATTTCTGTATTTCAACCGCCATTATCTGGTTTCAGATTTTGACATCTACATTCAGAAGAGCTGAGCTGTTCCCCTTTCCTGTGATGTTTATTGCAGGGGTGGCATCAAGATTCTCCTGCTTCAATGAGAGCTGTGTGATACAGTTCCTGTGTCTCTGCTCCAGAAGAGTGTGCACAAAATTGATGAATTAAGGCACAGAATTTTTTCTTGACAGCAGAATTAAAAAGAACCTTAAGTAATACAACAAAGTTAAATAATAGATTTATATCAATAAGTTTATATGTAGAGTGGTGGAAATGAAAAAAAAACGGTGAGAATATTTTCACTCAAAGTTAATCTCCCATTTGAAGGAACAGCCTTTAGAGGATCAATATAATGTACCTAAAAATAACAATTCGGATTTCCCATTTTCAAATACTCGAGGTGTGAAGGTGAGAGCTTCTCACCTGTTACCAAATTTGAACCTCTCAGCTCATAGACTGACAGTTGGAATGGAAGACAGGATGGGCATCATCACATTACCATGGAAACCAGTCATCATAGAACTTTTAGAGTGAAGGCAACTCTGCCCACTCTGAGTTCACCTGCTCTGTCTAGACTAGTGTGTGTTCCCATGGACAAGTGTGGCATTTCAGAGTGAACATTTCATTTCATTTCATTTCAAAAATTGAATCCCAGCCTCACATATTATTGCTCTCTGATTAACAAGTTATGTAAGAGAGACCTCCCCAAATACCTTTGATAAGTCAAAATTTTAGGGTGAGGAGGAACAAAACATGGGGAAGACTTTACATAGGAAGGATGTTTTACTGCCCTTGGAGAATATCTATTATCTTCTCATCTGATCCCTGCGACAGCCCAGTTGCAGGGGAAGACAAATGCAAAGCAGGGGTTATAATCCATATTTTTTCAGTGGAAGACTTCACAGTTTAGAATAACTTTCCAAGAGTCATTACAATGAGTGGATCTCGGACAGGAATGTTCTTGGTTCCTTGAGGACAGAGATCCCTGAACCCCTGATATCCACCCAGAGCTGAGATCATGACCTAGAGCCTCGAATCAAGAGTCCCCCTCACTCTCTCCCTCAAATCCTCCTTCTGGTGAGTGTTGATACCCTAGGGAGATGTCTGAGCCAAGATAACCATCCAAAATCTCATCCAGCATTTTCATCCATCTTTCAGTCCCTGATCAATGATAGAGGAGTTTCCTTCAGACAAAGTCCCTCTGAAGAACCAAGGGAAGGACAGCTGCCACGCTGCTATCCTCCCCAGCATTTACACATCGTCAGCTGCCACAGCTGTTATCCTCCCCAGCATTTACACATCGTCAGCTGTCTCTCAGGACACCTTCACAAGGACCAAGTGACTACCTCAAGTCACCAATGGTCCATTTGGCTTTCAAGATGGCTCAGAGTTCACAACAGTCTAAACCAAATGCCATATGATGGCTCTGCCAAGAATTAGCTTCCTTTAGCTGACCAACCCTGGATGAGCTGTTAACGTGAACTCACTGCAGGGGTGGCCGTCTGGGCTGGTACTTTGGTCATTTAGGAAATCTAGTCTGTGATGCTGAATGTCTCACTGACTTTAGATCTAGGTATATGTTTGAGCAGCCTGGACCAAGGCCTGTCTGAGAATGGGCAGGGGCTCAAGTCTTTCTTCACCAAAATCCAGTTTCTATAAACTTCTCATCCTTCTATACACCCTGTAGTAAAAGGGACAGAGTCCCATATTCCCTTTGAGAGTCCCCTCCATGTCCTCAGCCTGAACACCTCATCCCAGGACTCTCTTTGAGTACTGCAGACAGACACTCCTTCCCTGAACAAGTTGCCAAATGTTCATTCCTAAATTCAATGGCACTGTCCCTTCTTACCACACTCCCAGGTAACACCCAAGCAGCCTGTGATCTTGTCCTTATCAACCAATGGAAATCCTGCCTGGAAAGTCCAGTTGCTTTCCTTTTTACATTTCCCCTGCTAATATTTGGTGTCAGATTTTGACATCTACATTCGGAAGAGCTGAGCTGTAATTCCCCTTTTCTGTCTATTGCAGGGGTAGCATCAAGATTCCCCTGCTTCGATGAGAGCTGTGTGATGTTTCTTGTGTCTGTGCTCTGCAAGAGTGTGTACAAAACTGGCACTAGGAATAGCATATTTTTCTAAATTTAGGAAAACATTTGAGGCAGCCAGCTAGATAGCAGAATTGTAAAAATACCTTAAGTAATACAACAAAGCTGTATAATAGACTTATAAATCTATAGAAAAATTATAGTGGCAGAAATGGGGAAAAAAAGGTGAGGAAAAAAAATATATTTTCACTCAAAGTTAATCATCCATTTGAAGAAATAACCTGCCTTTAGAGTATCGATATAAACGTACCTCCAAAATAACAATTCAGATTTCCCATTCTCAAACACTCGAGGTGTGAGGGTGACAGCTTCTCATCTGTCACCAAATTTGAATCTCTCAGCTCAGACAGTGACAGTTGGAATGGAAGGGAGGATGTGCATCATCACATTACCATGGAAACCAGTCATCATAGACCTTTCAGAGTGAAGGCAGGCCTGCTCTGTGCAGACTGTTGTGTGTTTTCATGGACCAGTGTGGCATTTCAGAGTCAACATTTTACGTCAAAAATTGAATCCCAGGACCACACATTATTACTCTCTGGTTAAGAAAACAAGTTATATGAGAAAAAAAGACCTCCCCAAATAGAGTTGCTATTGAAATTTTCAGAGTGAAGAGAAAGACGAATATGTTGAGAATAAAAAGAAGTTTCATTCTTGGTGGAAACAGCATTTTTACTATTTCTGAGTCAGTAGATCTTTGTTTCAGAGAAGGCAATGACACCCCACTCCAGTACTCTTGCCTGGAAAATCCCATGGACGGAGGAGCCTGGTAGGCTGCAGTCCATGGGATCTCGAAGAGTCAGGCATGACTGAGGGACTTCACTTTCACTTTTCACTTTCATGCACTGGAGAAGGAAATGGCAACCCACTCCGGTGTTCTTGCCTGGAGAATCCCAGGGACGGGGGAGCCTGGTGGGCTGCCATTTATGAGGTCGCACAGAGTTGGACATGACTGAAGTGACTTAGCAGCAACAGATATTTGTTTATCAAACAACTAAAATTTTTTTCCAGATGAAAAGCAGCAATAATAAGAATTCAACTGTAAAATGTCACATTCTCTCTCTGAGCATATACCTATCAAATTACATTAATCCTTGTCTTATTCATTATCACTTTCTTTTTCTCTGAATGCAACTAATTTTATAGACTTGATTATGTCTCAGTCTCTGTATATTCATTAAAAAAAAGTCCCTGTCATTGTGTATGCCCAAGACTGTGTAGTCAATGAGCTAAAATAATAGTGTATTTTCACCAGTGGGTTGAGTAAAAATATATAATTAAATCTTTCCTATACAAAGAATTTTAGATAACCCAAAACTGTAGGATTAAATATATGTTCTGGCTCAAAATTTAACACCTAATCACACCATTCCTGTGCTAGGTCATGAAATCTAGCTATGAAAAGGTAAGTACCGGCCCCACCCCCACCTCCAGCCTCAGTACAAGTGAAAATTCTAGAAGATGAGAGAATTGCCATGTTTAAAACAAAGCAGGTAGTGTTCAAGTTTTGGAATGCTGTAGTAGAAATCTCTATCATTGCTGATGCACCACAAAAATCTGCAAGAAAGCAAATGGATTATTAATGAGGTATAACAAGACTATAGGTGATGTCATATTTTCTTCAGGACTGTCCTGTCCCAATTGCTGTTTCTCAGAGTGATTGAACAAGGATGCAAAAGAAGAGGTAAAATAATACATCTCTAAATCAAGAATTTTATTGCTTCCCAGCTTGGTAGAAAATAATATATGTGCTGCTGCTGCTAAGTCACTTTAGTCGTGTCCAACTCTGTGTGACCCCATAGATGGCAGGCAGCCCACCAGGCTCCCCCATCCTTGGGATTCTCCAGGCAAGAACCCTGGAGTGGATTGCCATTTCCTTCTCCAATGCATGAAAGTGAAAAGTGAAAGTGAAGTCGCTCAGTCATGTCCAACTCTTAGTGACCCCATGGACTGCAGCCAACCAGGCTCCTCCGTCCATGGGATTTTCCAGGCAAGAGTACTGGAGTGGGTTGCCATTGCCTTCTCCGAATATATGTGCTGTTACCATGTATAAAATAGGTAACTAATGAGAACCTCGGTTCGGTTAAGTTCAGTTGCTGTGTCTGACTCTTTGCAACTCTATGGACTGCAGCAGACCAGGCCTCCCTGTTCATCACCAACTCCTGAAGTTTACTCAAACTTATGTCCATTGAGTCGGTGATGCCATCCAACTATCTCATCCTCTATCATCCCCTTCTCCCGCCTTCAATCTTTCCCAGCATCAGGGTCTTTTCAAATGAGTCAATTCTTCACATCAAGTGGCCAATGGGTTGGAGTTTCAGCTTTAGCATCAGTCCTTCCAATGAATATTCAGGACTGATTTCCTGAATGGACTGACTAGACTGATTGGATCTCCTTGTAGTCCAAGGGACTCTCAAGAGTCTTCTCCAACACCACAGTTCAAAAGCATCAATTCTTCAGTGCTCAGTTTTCTTTATAATCCAGCTCTCACATCCATACATGACTACTGAAAAAACCATAGCCTTGACTAGATGGATCTTTGTTGGCAAAGTAATGTCTCTACTTTTTAATATGCTGTCTAGGTTGGTCATAACTTTTCTTCCAAGGAGCAAGGGTCTTTTAATTTCATGGCTGCAATCACCATCTGCTGTGATTTTGTAGCCCAAGAAAATAAAGTCTGTCACTGTTTGCACTGTTTCCCCATCTATTTGCCACGAAGTGATGGGACCAGATGCCATGATCTTAGTTTTCTGAATGTTGAGTTTTTAAGCCAACTTTTTCACTCTCTTTTTTCACTTTCATCAAGAGGCTCTTTAGTTCATCTTTACTTTCTGCCATAAGGGTGGTATCATCTGCATATCTGAGATAACTGATGTTTCTCATAGTGATCTTGATTCCAGCTTGTGCTTTATCCAGCCCAGGGTTTCTCATGATATACTCTGCATATAAGTTAAATAAGCAGGGTGACAATATGCAGACTTGATGTCTTCCTTTCCCTATTTGGAACCAGTCTGATGTTCTATGTCCAGTTCTTGCTGTTGCTTCCTGATCTGTGTACAGATTTCTCAGGAGGCAGGTCAGGTGGTCTGGTATTAAGAATTTTCCAGAGTTTGTTGTGGTCACTGTATAGCATAGAGAACTCTACTCATGTTCTCTGGTGACCTAAATAAGGAAATCTAAAAAGTAAGGGATATATGTCTAAGCATAGCTAATTCATTTTGCTGTACAGCAGAAACTAACACAACATTGTAAAACAACTATACTCCAATAAAAATTATTTTTTTTAAAAAGGAAAGTGTGTGTGTAAATAGGAAACTTGAGGAATGAAATAAAATAGAATTAGGGAATATATTATGAAAAATATACTTATCTGAGGAGAGGAACAGCATTCAAAAGACAACACTGAAAAACAGTTAAGATTTCCATTCTTGGAAAATGATGGGAACAGAGGATTTCCCTTCATCCTGCCACCTGAGTATCTGTGGTAAAGGCAGAAGACATGAATAAACATTGGAAAAGCCTTGAGAAAAATGCTTGTCAAAGTGTCAGTGCTATATAACTGCTCGGTTACTAAATCTGGAAGAAATACAGACACGTAACAGTTGTTGCTTCCAGATACAAACCCAGGAGAGGGAGGAAACAGATTGTAGTGTACATGCTACGGCACCTCCTGAACTTGCACGTTTGTGTTATTTTTCTTGCTCTTAAAGTAATTTTTACTGAACTAACCTCCAAAATTGTGGCATTGAATACCCACTTTATTTTTTGATAGTCACATGTCAAGGAGTTTACACAGGCCACAGTGGGAAAGGCTCTTTTCAGCTCTGTGATGCTAAGCCCTCAGTAGAGAAGGCTCTGGGCTGAGGGATCAGGACAAGTAGAAGCTAGAACCCTCTGGAGGTCACTTCACTCCCACGTCTGCAGTTGAAGCAGGATTTTCTGGAGCACTGCCATGATACCTCCCCCACGGGGTCTGGACTCCCATGCACCAGGGCAGGCTCAGGGCAATCAGACCTCTTACTTGGTGGCTGAGGGCACCACAGGGAGTAACCTGAGTGACCATAGAGCCCTCTTGCCTTTTCAAGCAAAACCGTGGCTGGTTTTGGTCATAACTTTTCTTCCAAGGAGGAAGCGTCTTTTAATTTCATGGCTGCAATCACCATCTGCTGTGATTTTGTAGCCCAAGAAAATAACCTGTTATTTCCAGGAGATCCAGAAAAAACCTGTCTGAAGTCAAGATGAGTGTACAGACAAGGCCCTTTTGATAAGGTCCTCATCCTGACCTTATAAATACTTGAGGGAAAGGCAAAACTAAGCCAGGGAAAAATCTGATGACTTGATAAGGAATGCACTGCTGATCATCTTGTAGATTTGTCAGTTACTGTGTGACACTGGATAAATTATTTCATGATCAGGAACATCTGAATGAATTAAGTAGCAAAAAAAAAAAATCTTTACACATTCCCTATGATACCTCCTTATTAATACCTGATTTACTTACCATTCTACATTTTTATGAGAAATAAGTACACTAATGACCATAAGCTTCTGGATGCTTTTATATATGAAATAATATAATGACTATTCTTACAATGGTAAGAATATGAGGGGCTGGAAATAACATTTAGGCATGCCAGACNACTTACCATTCTACATTTTTATGAGAAATAAGTACACTAATGACCATAAGCTTCTGGATGCTTTTATATATGAAATAATATAATGACTATTCTTACAATGGTAAGAATATGAGGGGCTGGAAATAACATTTAGGCATGCCAGACTTCCTCTGTTGGCTTAAGATCCCACCCAGACACCCCCATCCTTAAATACATGTGAATGGCTACTTATTCTTCATTTTCAAACATATTTTCCTGAGTAAAGTTAAAGAAACCTTATTAAAAGTAGGACTTTCCGGGTGGTCCAGTGGTTAAGACTCCACACTTCCACTGCAGGGGACACAGGTTAGATCTCTGGTATGGGAACTAAGGTACCACATGCTGAATGGTGCAGCCAAAATAAATATATATATATTTTTAATGATGATATAAGCTATAGGGTATTAGTATTGTAACCAAACCCATTAGTGAGTACCTAACATAATTTATCACTTCATGGGAAATAGATGGGGAAACAGTGTCAGACTTTACTTTCTGGGGCTCCAAAATCACTGCAGATTGTGACTGCAGCCATGAAATTAAAAGACACTTACTCTTTGGAAGAAAAGTTATGACCAACCTAGATAGCATATTGAAAAGCAGAGACATTACTTTGCCAACAAAGGTCCGTCTAGTCAAGGCTATGGTTTTTCCTGTGGTCGTATATGGATGTGAGAGTTGGACTGTGAAGAAAGCTGAGCACCAAAGAATTGATGCTTTTGAACTGTGGTGTTGGAGAAGACTCTTGAGAGTCCCTTGGACTGTGAGGAGATCCAACCAGTCCATTCTAAAAGAGATCAGTCCTGGGTGTTCATTGGAAGGACTGATGCTGAAGCTGAAACTCCAATACTTTGGCCACCTCATGTGAAGAGTTGACTCATTGGAAAAGACCCTGATGCTGGGAGGGATTGGGGGCAGGAGAAGGGGATGACAGAGGATGAGATGGCTGGATGGCATCACTGACTCGATGGATGTGAATTTGAGTGAACTCCGGGAGTTGGTGATGGACAGGGAGGCCTGGCATGTTGGAATTCATGGGGTCGCAAAGAGTCGGACACGACTGAGCGACTGAACTGAACTGAACTGAACTGAAATGTTTATTGAATAAATGCTTGAAAAAGACACCGACTTAATCATTCAAAGGCATCCAAACAAACAGGCAGTGTCAGTTTTTCAAGTGATGGGGATCCTAAGGGATATTCCCTCTTTCCAGCCCCTGTGTCTAAGTTTCTGGGATGGAAAGGCAACACTGCATTGAAGCTTTCTCAAAAAATGTGTACCCCCCACTAGTCTTGAATGACCCTGAGACATCTTTCATTTGTGACCATCCAGCAGGCCATTCCAGCTAACTGCCCACTTAGAAATTTGTCATTTCCTTTCTTCCCATGACCCCTCTCATATTTACCAGTTAATACAATATTTATTAATTTCCTACTGTGAATACAGAACTATTCCAGTTGCTACAGATGATTTAAAGAAGTGCGAGGTGACTCTTCTCCCTTCAGTAGATAGAGGCAGTGTGCTTAGTGATTATGGGTCGGGGGTGACGGGTGGCAGTAGGGGCAAGATATTGTTTACTGGTGACAGGCCGTGTGACTTGTACAAGTCACTTAGATCCCCCGATACCTCAGTTTCTTTATCTAAAAAATGGAGTAATAATAGTATCTATTCTCTAGGGCAATGAATTTGTTAAGGATAAGCTCCCAGAATTGTGCCTGGCAGATGCTGCCACTTGATAAGTTTTAGCTGTTTTCATTGAAATGTATTGTGAAGACTGGAAGGACATCCATGGAAAGTGAAATAATAATAACAATGCATGGATTGATGACTCAGTACAATATTTATGCACGCACAGACAATGTGTACCCTGGTATAATGGGTATAATGGAAAGAACGTATGCTTTTGGCCCAGCCTACCTGGCTGGGAACAGCCACTTTGTTTTTTGCCAGTTGTGAGGCAACCAGACCCTCCTAGGACTCCAGTTTCTTCATTTATGAAGCAGGGATCCAAATTTTTGCTTCACAGAATACGTGTGAAGACTTAGCAAGATGCTAGTTCCTTGCCCTATATCTCTACTGTTGTTCAGAAATATTTCTGCAAAGACAAAGGACTGTCCTGATTGAGGTGGGGAGTAGATATGAAGTCAATATCTCCCTTGGCAAATCAGGAAGGCTCTTTACAACAAGAAGGCTTAGACTTTTTATTTAAAAACAGAACACCAATACAGCATACTGACACATATATATGGAATTGAGAAAGATAGTAATTATGACCCTGTATGTGAGACAACAAAAGGACACAGACATAGAGAATGGACTTTTGGCCTCAGAGGGAGTAGGAGAGGGCGGGATGATCTGGGAGAATGGCATTGAAGCATATGTACTATTATGTAAGAAGCGAATCACCAGTCTGTGTTTGATACAGGATGCAGGATGCTTGGGGCTGGTGTACGGGGATGATCCNGTAGGCTCCGAGATCACTGCAGATGGTGACTGCAGCCATGAAATTTAAAAGGTGCTTGCTCCTTGAAAGAACAGTTATGACCAACCTAGACAGCATTTTAAAAAACAGAGACATTACTTTACCAATAAAGGTCCATCTAGTTAAAGCTATGGTTTTTTTCAGTAGTCATGTGTGGATGTGAGAGTTGGACCATAAAGAAATTCTGAGTGTCCAAGAACTGATGCTTTTGAACTGTGGTGTTGGAGAAGACTCTTGAGAGCCCCTTGGACTGCAAGGAGATCAGACCAGTCAATCCTAAAGGAAACCAGTCCTGACTATTTGTTGGAATGACTAATGCTGAAGCTGAAACTCCAATCCTTTGGCCAACTAATGTGAAGAACTGACTCATTCAAAAAGACCCTGATGCTGGTAAAAAATGAAGGCAGGAGAAGGGAATGACAGAGGATGAGATGGTTGGATGGCATCACCAACTTGGTGGATATGAGTTTGAGCAAGCTCCAGGAGTTGGTGATGGACAGGGAAGCCTGGTGTGCTGTGGTCCATGGAGTCACAAAGAGTCGGACATGACTGAGCAACTGAACTGAACTGAATCAAAGCAATATTGTATTGACATAAAAACAGACACATAGATCAATGGAATAGAATAGAGAGCCGGGAAATATGTTTGCACGTCAGTGTTCAACTAAAGGAGCAAATATACAGTGAAGAAAGAATAGTTTCTTCAATAAATGATGTTGGAGAAAATACAGCCACATGCAAAAAAGGTAACCAGACCCCTATCTTACGCCATACACAAAAATCAATGCAAAACAGATTAAAATTTGGACATGAGACCCAAACCATGAAATTCCTAGAAGAAAATGTCAGAAGTAAATTCCATGACATCAGTCTTGGCAAGAGTTTTTTGGATTTGACACCAAATGCAAAAACAAAAGCAAAAATAAATGAGAAGACCACATCAAACTTAAAACCTTCTGCAAAGCAAACAATTTTAAAAATGAAAAGGCCACCCACAGAATGAGAGAAAATATTTGCAAATCATAAATCTGATAATAGGTTAATACCCAAAATGCATGTAATCATTCAGTTCAACGGTGGGTAGGCAATATGATTAAAAAATGGGCAAAGGACCAAAATAGACATTTTCCCAAAGAAGACATACAACTGGCCAACAGGTGCATGAAAAGGTGCTCAGCATCACTAAGCAACAGGAAGTACAAATCAAAACTGCAGTGAGATAGACCTTATAACTGTCAGAAAGCTTGTCATCAAAAAGATGAGACACAAGTATTACAGAGGATGTGGAGATAAGGGAAACCCCATACACTGTTGGTGGGAATGTACGTTAGTACTGCCATTATGGAAAATGTTGTGGTGTTTCTTCAAAATAAATTAAAAACGGAACTACAGTGTGATTCAGTAATTCTACTTCTGAGTGTTCATCCAAAAGAAATGAAAACAAGGTATCAAAGAGATGTCTCAGTACCATGTTCATTGCAGCATTATTCCCATTAGCCAAGGTATGTGTGTGTGTGTGCTAAGTCCCTTCAGTCGTGCCCAACTCTGTGCGACCCTGTGGACTGCAGCCTGCCAGACGCCTCTGTCCATTGGATTCTCCAGCAAGCATATTGTTTTGCTGTGCCCTCCTCCAGGGGATCTTCCTGACCCAGGGATCGAACACTTGTCTCTTATGTCTCCTGCATTGGCAGGAGAGTTCTTTATGGAAGCAACCTAAATGTCCATCAAAGGATAAATGAATAAAAAGCCACACACACATACTCAATGGAGTATTAACCAGCCATGAAAAAGAAGGAAATCCTTCCATTTTCAAAAACATTGATGGAATTTGGCGACATTGTGCAAAATAAATAAGCCAGACTACATGCTATCAATATATGTGGAATCTGGGGGGGTGGAGTGGAGTGTCAAATTAATAGAAACAGAGAGTAGAAAAAATGATTTCCAAGGGCCAGAGGCTGGGAAATATAAGAGAGTGGTAAATGTTACAGTGACTAGATTACAGTGACAAGATTAATAAGGTTTCAGAATCTGATGTAAAACAGGGTGACTATAGTCAATAACACTGTATTTGTAACTGAAATTTGCTAAAAGTAGAATTTGTATTTTCAAATTTAAAAAAAGTACAAAAAAAGAGATAAATATTTGAAGTGATGGATGAGAATTCTTTTACCATGTGTATGTATGTCAAACCACCGTGACATACACTTTAAATATTCTACAATTTTTGTCAATTATGCTTTAACAAAGCTGAAATTACAGATTTATTAATAAATAAAATTCAAAGAATGAGATTTAAAATCTTTTCACTGGCTTTTCAGTCATAAGCTTAATCATAATTTATTCTCTAAAAACATAACCAAACCGAGAAATACACTTCATATTTACTGAGACCAATTTGATTCAGACTCTCTGATAAGAACAGAAGTTGAAAACAAAATGGAAAATAAGATTTGATGGTGAATTGATACAAATTTATATACTAGTTCTGTAGAAACGGTTGTGAAAACTATGGCAAGACATTTGCTTAATCTGAATCTCAATTTTCACATGTATATATTTAAAATAACAAGAAAGTATTGTTGTAACCACTGAACTTGGGAAAATATTTTGAAAACTGAGAAAAACTTCTATGGAAAGCAAGTGTATTATTTGTTTTGCATGAAACAAATAATAATCTGTATTTTATTATTTCATTTACTGAAGTGACAGATAAAATGTATTGATGAAATGTATTTTACGCATAAAAGTTATGCCCAAATGGCATTCAGTGATACCTGTCTCAGAAAATTTTATTATCAATAAAATAACTGTNTGAAACAAATAATAATCTGTATTTTATTATTTCATTTACTGAAGTGACAGATAAAATGTATTGATGAAATGTATTTTACGCATAAAAGTTATGCCCAAATGGCATTCAGTGATACCTGTCTCAGAAAATTTTATTATCAATAAAATAACTGTATTTTAAGACAATGATATTTTAAGCCTAATCCACTATTTATGAATACAGTCTTTCTAAAGTATTTCATAGTCTTCAAGATTTTTGTTTTGTCTGATCTTTAAAAAACTGCCAGTCCATCAGGGTAAGGATAGAGCATTAGGAAGAACACCTCGGTGGAGCGGTTGGTTTGGTCGTTCGTTGGAGGGGGTTCCGCTCTTAGCTCGGCTCTCCGTTGGGCAGCAGACGAGGCGCCGCATTCGAAGAAGTTGCCCAAGACTTGGGCAGTGGTCTCAAAGAAAATGGCCCGGACCAAGAGGCCAGCTTATAAATCCACGGGTGGGAAAGTGCCCCGCAAACAGCCGGTCATTGAAGCGGCCGGGAAAAGCGCCCCCTCTACCAGCGGGATGACCAAACCTCATCGCTACAGGCCCGGGCCCGTTGCCCTCCGTGAAATCCGTCCATACCAGAAATCCACCCATCTTCTGATTCGGAAGCTGCCTTTCCAGAGGTTGGTGAGGGAGATCGCCCAGGATTTCAAAACCGACTTGAAGTTCCAGAGTGCCGCCATCCATACGCTGCAGGAGGCTAGCGAAGCGTACCTGGTGGGTTTGTCTGAAGATACTCATCTTTGCGCCCAGCTGGCTCGCTGGAGAGGGGAGGGGGCAGGAGGGGAGCTTTCAGTGAAGACAGTTTTTATGATGTTTTTAGCGAATTCTGTAAAATACTTCGGCTTAGTTTGTGACTTTTTTTGGTAGGAAATTGTTTATAATACGTTGCGTTTGTGCTTAAGTCCTTCCATCTTTCACTCAGGATGAACAGGAAAAGTGGCCGTTGACAGACCTCAGTTAATCTGAGCACTGTTGCTCAGAAAAGACAAGTTGTTAATATGCAGAAGGGACGAGTGATATTTCTTGCTTCTCATGATGCATGTTTTCTGTAGGTTAACGGCTTGTTGGGTAATTATTATGGTAGTAGAACTGATAAACCTATACTGGGTCCTTTTGCAGTAAAAGTGGTTATGACTTGATCCAACTGTTTTTAACAGTTGGGGCTGTTAAGTCTGACATCACTGTGATAGAATGTGGGCTTTTTCAAGGGATGAAGATACAAGTCTTAACCACAGTGTAACTTGCAGTTTCCTTAAAAAAACAACAACAAAAAAAACCCCTCTCAAATATAGAATACACTATGTGCATTTATAACAGCTATTTTGTATACTGTAGCATCAACATTTTAAAATTGTTTGATGTTGACATGTGGTGGTGAGTCTTGTCATTAAGATGTGTGGGATTCAGAGTACAATTGGTTCTCTCCTAACTAGACTGCACCTGTTTTTGTAAATAGTTCAAGTGCTTTGCACATTATCCCTTCTATCAGTCCTCGTTGTACCACGTGTTAACTAACCCTCTAGGTGATAATGCAAACACTGATGGAGGGATTGATTTATAAGGGCCCTAGAATATAATACAAGCTATTCACACCAACATCATCTGTTACTTATAGTTAGTGCAGCTTTTCTTTGTGTTGTGGTTGGTCTCATAACTAGGTTGAGTTTTTCTCTATCAAGAAGGAACAATGCTGAAGTTATTTTCCGTGTGGAGTTTGTATTATAATAATCCTTTGAGTAAACTTGCCATTGGGGAGGGACACATACCTTCAGGTTACGGCACCTCTGTCAGTTAAAATAGGGCTTCCCAGGTGGCCTTAGCGGTAGAGAATGTGCCTGCCAATACAGGAGCCAAAGAAGACATGGGTTCGATCGCTGGGTTGGGAAGATCCCCTGGAGGAGGAAATAGCAACCCACTCCAGTATTCTTGCCTGGAGAATCCCGTGTAGCCTTGCAGGGGGTCATAAAAGAGTCAGACAGACACCACTGAAGCGACTTAGCATGCTCACTCACCAGTTAGAATGGTGTCATCTGGCATAAGGTCCAGCGAAAATCATTTCATAGAGATGTCTTTCCGAGTGATTTTAAAATTTATCTTTCTACTGAAGTTTTTAGGTCAATTATGTATGTTGACTAATTTTACAAATGAACTTATTTACCAAAAAAAATACCCTAATCCATCTTTTATAATTGATAATTAGTACACACCCAATATAATTCATATTTTAATTCCTTTAATACATTTACATTTAATTTTTAAAATACAGTTGTACCACTGGTGAAAATTACTTTGTAAGAATTTCTATTTAACCATTCTCTCTGGGTCATATAATATAGGCACATAGTTTGAAGAGAAGTTGGTACAAACTCCTAGTGAAAACTCAATCAATTTTAATTTTTTACAAGGGGTTGTAGGTGTTTTGAATTGTTCCTTTGCGATCATGTAAAACACTGAATGGGAAAATGGAGGTGCATTTATGCAAATAGCTATCCTTAATGAAAACATGAAATTTCATATGACCTTTACTTTTACTTATTTATACACAAAACATGCTTAAATATTGGATATGTATAAAACCATACAGAAGGTAACATTAAAAATAAATAAACCATCTATAAGTGGACAAACAGCCTCTTATATATAATCCTTTCACAGTATTTGCTGATTTTTAAATTTAATTTTATGGAAATAAACAGATTTTTTTAAATGGTACCATAAATTAATGTTTTGTTGTGCTGCAAAAACTACTATGACTTTATCATAGGAAAAATTAAGGAAAAAGACTTTTAGTTCCAATTCTGAAAACATACTAATGTTCCTCAATTGTTAATATAATTGTTAATACACATTTATAGCTGGAACTAACATAAGTGTTTTTTTTTTTAGTCATTTGGCTCAATATTTCCTTAACATAGTAGATGTATTAAGAAATTTTTACTATTATTTACATCATTTTGGTTGTTGTTACAAGTACAATCACACAATAACTAACATTTTATGTATGTATTTAATTAATTTATTTGCTTTGGGGTCTTCGTTGCTTTGCATGGGCTTTCTCTAGTTTCAGCGAGCAGGGGCTACTCTTCGTTGCAGTTCGCAGGCTTCTACTTGTGATGACTTCTCGTTTTGAAGCACAGGCTCTAGAGGGTGCAGGCTCAGTAGCTGTGGTTCAGGGGCTTAGTTGCTCTGAGGCATGTGGAATCTCCCTGGATTAGGATCGAACCCATGTCCCATGCACTGGCAAGTGAATTCTTATTCACTGCACCACCAGGGAAGTCCTATTTATAGATGTAATTATTTATTAAAATGTAGGCCTTAACTGACAATATAGGATTATCTCATCAATAATTAGCTATTGAAATGATACTGAAACAGCTATAACACATTTTTGTAAATACTGATTTTTAAATTTTATTTCTTTGTAAAATTTGAAGCTATGATAAAAAACAGTTTACCCAAATATAAAATAAAATGAAATTTAAAATGTAGAACAAAAGTTATTTGTCTTCTAATAGATAATTTTTAAGCAAGTTATGCCATTAATAATTAGGTTACTATTATAAAATGATAATGCTGTCTTTGATCACTCTTTTGTATTTGCTGATTGATACTACAAAATATAAATATATTTTTCTGAGGGATGATCTGATTTTGGCTTTTTGCATGGTCAAATAGTTCATTTCCTATGTTAAAAATTTAAGGTGGCTTTGTATGATTTTATTTCATCGTGTTTTACTTTAAGGATAGAGAAGCTGTGCAGTTGCCTAGGGAACTGAAGTCGCTCAGTCGTGTCCGACTCTTTGCAACCCCATGGACTGTAGCCTACCAGGCTCCTCAGTCCACGGGATTTTCCAGGCAAGAGTACTGGCGTGGGTTGCCATTTCCTTCTCCAGGGGATCTTTCCAACCCAGGGATCGAACCTGGGTCTCCTGCATTGTAGGCAGACACTTTACTGTCTGAGCTACCAGGGAAGCAGCTACTGAAATGAGAAAAGGTCAAGACCTTGCAAAGTGTAAAGGTGTCTTCAGATTGGACTCTGCTCTTCTTTTGCATTACTTTCTTCAGGCTCTTTCTTAGGGCTTGTGATTCAGCATGTGCTTGTGCTTGCGTGTGTGTGTGCTTAGTCAAGTCCGTCTCTATGCGCCCCCGTGAACCGTAGCCCAGCAGGCTCTTCCATCCAGGGAATTTTTCAGGCAATAATATGGGAGCGGGTTGCCATTTCCTACTCCAGGAGATCTTCCTGCACCCAGGGATTGAACCTGCATCTCTTGCATTTTCTGCATTGGCAGATGGATTCTTTAGCAGTGTGCCACCTAGGAAGCCCTTGCGGCTAGTGGACGCTACCAGAGCAGCCTCATCCTGTAACATTCAGTAAGATTTCTTAAGTGAGTACTGGCTTAGATGAAGTTTCTTTCTTGATTATTTTTTTAACCTATTTTCTTTCCACTCAACAGGTTGTATTCCTTGAGTCCAAGCAGCACAGTAATCTGGCAAGAATGTACTCCCAGAAAAAGAGCTTTCCATGGCTTGGAGGAAAAAGGAGACAGCCACGACCCATGTAAGATGAGAACAGGGGCCTGAGAAGAGCTCTGGGATACTGCTGGAGTAGCCCTGAGCCTATGATGGAAGTGCTCATTCACATCCCTGAGTTTACTGTGTAACAAGTACCATCTCAAAACACAAACAGAAAAGTAAAAAATAAACAAGAATCCCTGTCTCTCTGGTATTTATGTTCTAATGGGAGTGGAGAGGAAGCAGATGGTTAATAAATAATGAAAGCAGATTACATTAGTGAGGAATAAGTGTGACAGGGAAGAATACAGCAGGAAATTGAATTTGCTATTATTAGAAAATTGAAACATTAAAAAGTAAAGTCTGGGTTGAATCAGTAAAAACTTTACATTTAAAAATAGACATAGACTTCCCTGGTGGCTCAGGGGTAAGGAATCCGCCGGCCAGTGCAGGAGACATGGGTGTGATCCCTGATCCAGGAAGGCCTCACATGCCACAGAGCAACTAAGCTCGTGTGCCACAACTGCTGAGCCTGTGCTCTAGAGTCTGTGCTCCACAACAAGAGAGGCCACCCCAATGAGGAGCCCGTTCTCCACAACTAGAGAGCAGCCCCCACTCGCCACAGCCGGAAAAGAGCCCTCACAGCACCAAAGACCCCGCACAGCCCAAACTAACTAAATACAGAACTTAAAAAATAGACGTAAAGTAGGCGAGGTTACTGGGGCTTCCCTGGTAGCTCAGCTGGTAAAGAATCCGCCTGCAATGGAGGAAATCCTGGTTCGATTCCTGGGTGGGGAAGATCCCCTGGAGAATAGAGAGGCTAGCCATTCCAGTATTCTTGGGCTTCCCTGGTGGCTCAGCTGGTAAAGAATCTGCCTGCAATGTGGGAGACCTGGGTTCGATCCATGGGTTGGGAAGATCCCCTGGAGGAGGGCATGGCAACCCACTCCAGTATTCTTGCCTGGAGAACCCCCAAGGACAGAGGAGCCTGGCAGGCTATATAGTCCATGGGGTCACAAAGAGTCAGACATGACTGAGCAACTACGCCTAGCACAGCATAGGTGAGGTTACTAGGCATACGAATAGTTCTGGGAAAAGTGTCTAAACAGAGGGAGCACATGTGCGGTCTTGGACATCTCCTTAACCTCAGGAGTGATAGATGTGGTCATCTCATCTCTTTGCTCCAGCAGAGCTCAGCTCCTGCCATTAACTTTGTCCTTGAGGTACCAGAGGAAACAAAACTCCAGTTCACTTGACGAACTCCAGTTACTCAATCCAGGGGCCCAACTACCTCCTCCCTCAGCATGAGACCAAATTTGTTTTATCCTAAGCAGCTAAAAAGATAGGTAAGAGAAGGTCGTAGCTGATTTTTGGTTGAAGTGGAGAGAAAGAGATCAGAAGTAAGATTTTAGGCATGTTAAGTTTGAGAAGTTTCTCAGACAGCCATGTGGAGATGCTCAGAAAGTATTTAGGATATCAGTTCAGTTCAGTCACTTGGTCGTGTCCAACTCTTTGTGACTCTATGGACTCACAGCACTCCAGGCTGCCCTGTCCATCACCAACTCCCGGAGCTTGCTCATACTCATGTCCATCAAGTCAGTGATACCATCCAACCATTTCATCCTCTGTCTTCCCCTTCTCCTCCTGCCTTCATTTTTTTTACCAGCATCAGGGTCTTTTCCAATGAGTCAGTTCTTCCCATCCAGTGGCCAAAGGATTGGAGCTTCACTTCAGCATCAGTCCTCCCAGTGAATATTCAAGACAGATTTCCTTTAGAATATACTCATTGGATATCCTTGCAGTCCAAGGGACTCTCAAGAGTCTTCTCCAACACCACATTTCAAAAGCATCAATTCTTCGGTGCTCAGCTTTCTTTATGGTCCAACTCTGACATCCATACATGACTACTGGAAAAACCAAAGCTTTGACTAGACAGACCTTTGCTGGCAAAGTAGTATCTCTGCTTTTTAATACTGTGTCTAAGTTTGTCGTAACTTTTCTTTCAAGGACCAAGCGTCTTTTAAATTCATGGCTGCAGTCATCATCTGCAGTGATCCTGGAGCCCAAGAAAATAAAGTCTGTCAGTGTTTCCACTGTTCCCCCATCTATTTGCCATGAAGTGATGGGACCAGATGCCATGATCTTCGTTTTTTGAATGTTGAGTTTTAAGCCAGCTTTTTCACTCTCCTCTTTCACTTTCATCAAGAGGATCGTTAGTTCTTCACTTTCTGCCATAAGGGTGGTATCTGAATATCTGAGGTTATTGATATTTCTCCTGGCAATCCTGATAGTTCAGCTGGTGAAAAATCCGCCTGCAATGCAGTTTGATTCTTGGGTCAGGAAGATTTGCTGGAGAAGGGATAGGCTACCCACTCCAGTATTCTTGAGCTTCCCTTGTGGCTCAGCTGATAAAGAATCTGCCTGCAATTCGGGAGACCTGAGTCCGATCCCTGGGTTGGGAAGATCCCCTGGAGAAGGGAAAAGCTCCACTCCAGTATCCTGGTCTAGAGAATGCCTTTGGGATTGCGAAGAGTCGAATACGACTGAGCAACGTTCACTTTCACTTTCCCGGCAATCTTGATTCCAGCTTGTGCTTCATTCAACCCCGCATTTTGCATGATGTACTCTGCACAGAAGTTAAATAAGGAGAGTGACAATATACAGCCTTGACATATTCCTTTCCCAATTTGGAACCAGTCCGTTGTTCCATGTTTGATTCTAACTGTTGCTTCTTGACCTCCATAATGATTTCTCAGGAGGCAGGTCAGGTGCTCTGGTATTCCCATCTCTTTAAGAATTGTCCATAGTTTGTTGTGATCCACACAATTAAAGGCTTTAACATAGTCAATGAAGAAGTAGATATTTTTCTGGAATTCTCTTGCTTTTTCTATGATCTAACAGATGTTGGCAATTTGATCTCTTGTTTCCCTGCCTTTTCTAAATCCAGCTTGAACATCTGGAAGTTCTCAGTTTATGTACTGTTGAAGCTNTGAAGAAGTAGATATTTTTCTGGAATTCTCTTGCTTTTTCTATGATCTAACAGATGTTGGCAATTTGATTTCTTGTTTCCCTGCCTTTTCTAAATCCAGCTTGAACATCTGGAAGTTCTCAGTTCATGTACTATTGAAGCTTATACAAAGATTCATGTATCTATGCATTTACTTATTACCTATAAGCCTGTTTTATTTTAATTTTTAATTCAATGGTTTTGCATGATTATTCTTTTTATATTACTGTCTAATGAAACTTCTACTTTATTTTGTTTGTCTAATGTGAGTGGATCAGTAATTGGCCAATTAAAAAGCTCAAATTGGCAGATGCATAGCTGACAAGGATTATGGTAATATATATTTTCTAGAAATGTTTAAGGCAAAAGGAGATGAGAGCAGCAGAGGATGAGATGGTTGCATCAAAGGACATGAATTTAAGCAAACTCTAGTGGATAGTGAAAGACAGGGAAGCCTGGTGTGCTGCAGCCTGTGGGGTCGCAAAGAGTTGGATACAACTTAGCAATAAAACAACAACAATAAATATTTTCTAGAACCTAAAATTTTCCCATGAAACAAATATAATTGGTAATGTTAAATATTCAGATAAACATATGTTGTATTTTCATACGTAATTCAGTCATATANGCCTGTGGGGTCGCAAAGAGTTGGATACAACTTAGCAATAAAACAACAACAATAAATATTTTCTAGAACCTAAAATTTTCCCATGAAACAAATATAATTGGTAATGTTAAATATTCAGATAAACATATGTTGTATTTTCATACGTAATTCAGTCATATATGCATGTAAGTGGTATAGATTTTAGAAATACAATCCCATATTCCAAATTTCAAAAATGTTGATCTTTACTGAAAGAGAGACTGTCTGAGTTACTGGCCAATTGGCCATCTGAATCAATCAGTACTTACTGTAGAGAAAGACATATTTACAGGTTTTCAAGTCAAAGGTATCAAATATGGGGAATCAGACACTTAGAAAATTGTTTAGATACTAAAGAATTAAAAGCCAATAGGAGAATTTGTAGGTTTCAAATTTTACTCATGCGTTTTGGGGCTTCACTGTTGCCTCAGATGGTAAGGAATCTGTTTGAATTGCAGAAGTTCAAACTCTGGGTCAGGAAGATTCCCCCTGGAGAAGGAAATGACTGTCCACTCCAGTATTCTCGCCTGAAGAATTCCACAGATAGAAGAGCCTGGTGGGCTCCAGTCCATGGGGTCACAGGGAGTTGGACACGAGGGAGCGACTAACTCTTCACTTCACTTCTCACCTCACCACTTGGTCAAGATTCTGTCACCACAGCTACTCCTGCCTTGGAAAGCCAGGCAAGTGCCTGAGAAATAACCCAATTTTGATTGGGGGTGGGGAAAGACCCCGAACCCTCACTTAGAGAAAAGCACACAGTTCTGGCCTTTCAGCTGGAACCACCATCTTCCAGTGATTCACCAAAATGACCGAAACAAAGGGAAGGAGGGGAAGCACCTGCTGTGTGTTCTCTGTTGCTCAGCTGCTCAGTCGTGTCTCTTTGTGACCTCATGGACTGTAGCCCACCAGGCTCCTCTGTCCCTGGGATTTCCCAGCAAGAATACTGGAGTGGATTGTCACCTTCTTCTCCAGGAGAATCTTGCCAATCCAGAGACGGAACTCACATCTCCTGCACTGGCAGGCAGATTCTTTACCTCTGAGGCACCTGGGAAATCCTAGGCCTTCAGAAAACATGGAATTGCTCCTTCGACCACATACATGTGAGTCTACAAGAAAGCTGATATTGCAGACATCAAGGGAATGGGCATTGTTCAAAGAGGAATGCCCCACAAATGTCACCACAGCAAATCCGGAAGTCTACAGTGTTACCCGGAATGCTATTGCCATTGTAATAAACAAATGAGGGCAAGATTTTGGCTAAAAGAATTAATGTGTGATTGAGCATATTAAGCACTCTAAAATCCTAGGTTGCTTCTTGAAACATGTGGAGGAAGATGATAATAAAGAGGAAGCCATGGGACTTCCGTGGTGATCCAGTGGCGAAGACTCCACACTCCCTAGGCAGGGAGCCCAGATTCAATACCTGCTTAGGGAACTAGACCCTGCATGTTGCAACTAAGATCTGGCTCAATCAAATAATTAAATATTTAAAATGAAAAAGAGAAGGAAGGCAAAGAGAAAAATTGCTGGGTTCAGCTGAAGCACCAGCCTGTTCCACCCAGAGACACACACTTCATGAGAACCAATGAAAGGAGCCTGAATTGTTCGAATCCATTCCCTGTGAATTCATGGCACAACAGGTGTGGGAAAAATAAAACACCTGGATGGTAAAAAACAAATATAAAAACAAACAAACACGTACTTCTGCTCACCACCACTACAGGAAGAGCAATAAGACATCCACTTCCTTTCTACCTTCTGAATCTCATACAAGCTTATCTCGTTGATAGAACTTAAACAACCCATCCAGAAATCTGGAGGACAGGAAATTGAGATGTGTAATTCCCAGGCTTACAGTCCTCCAACCAGAAGGGAGAGCAGAGAAGGAATTTGGAATTGATGTTGTTGCCAAAATGCATTCTTTCCCAGACTTCAACCTAATGACTTATATTTTAACTTTTGAACAATGGCAAAATTGACAATAGCATGCGTTGATCTAAGATAATACAACCCATCCCTCATTTAAATGAAAATGTCCTGAAACTCTCTCAAGGTAGAGATCCACAGTTGAATCAATCACTGTATCCATCTCTGGGGAATGGTTATGTCTTGTTTTTCCTAATGAAGATACACTGTTCTACGATAATTAGAGATAAAATTATAAGGTAGAGGTGCATCAAAGCATCTTACATGTAACACTTAGGAAGAAAGAAAACAATGACTAATATATGCTAATTAAAATGAGGAATTTGCTGCTGCTGCTGCTGCTAAGTCACTTCAGTCGTGTCCAACTCTTAGTGACCCACTCTTAGTCATGTCCGACTCTTAGTGACCCTGTGGACTGTAGCCCACTGGGCTCCTCCGTCTATGGGATTTTCCAGGCAAGAGTACTGGAGTGGGGTGCCGTTGCCTTCTCCGAAGAATTTGCTAGCTCTTTCTAAATGCTTAAAACTAGTAATGAGATGCTGGTGCTTTTAATTTCACTTTTCCACTAGATAGTCTCTTTCTTGCCCTCAAATCATTTTTGTTGTTTATGATTATTTACTTGGTGAAAATTTCTCAATAGCCCTACATGCACTAGATTCAGGAGTCTTCACTAATTAGACAGGAAGTACAATGAAGTATCTTTTGGAGATCTTCTGGATTCCAGACACACATCCCTTCATAACCGTTAGATAGCAGGATCAGTAACTCCAACCACCATAATAACCCACACAATTGCCCGCTGGTTTCAGAGTCATGAAGTACAAACTAGTATGCAGTCTCAATGCTCAAGTCAATCTAAATCCTTCCGTATATATTCAGTTGAAATTTAAAGATGATCCTAATTAATGTAAGTTTTGCCTAAGACTTAGCTATGCTATTAATCCATTCACCTTAATTCTGGAACCAAAAATATTAGATGGGGCTATAAAAATAGCTTTGTTCTGCTACTATAAACATATAAAAGTTCAGGACGTCCCTAGTGGTCCAGTGGGTAAGACTTCACATTCCCAAAGGAGGAGGCCTGAGTTCAATCCCTGTTCAGAGAGCTAGATTATGCTATATGCCACAACTAATGATCTCGCATGCTGCAACTAAGATCAAAGATCCTGTGCCCACAACTAAGACCTGACCCAGCCAAATAAATAAACACATGTTTTAAAAAATAAGTAAAAGATCACTGAAGGGTGATTGAAATGCTCTTTTTATCACATTGCTTGCTTGAAAGCTCTTTTTATCACATTTTGACTGAGAATTTAAATTCCCAAACTAGTAATTTCCCACTTACAGGCTATTCCATGCTGACAAAGTCAACCAGTCCACCATCAAGTCTTGTAGTGATTAATCTTTCCTATTCTTTCTTTTATAACATCTAGTTTACCTCCCTAACTAAGCCATGCCTTCAAAGAGCACATTATTCAGGCACGCATAATAATTTAAGGAGTTATTTGCTATTTCATACTGTGGAAAACCGGTATATATTTTCTACTTAGGACCTTCCAAAACAATCTGCAGAAGTAAAACAACATCCAGCTGCCATTTTTGATGATCTAGTTCTTGGAAATACTTTCAGTTCTCTATTCTATTTTATTCAAGTCGTGTAAAGAAGCCAAAAAACTCAAAGTATTTCAAGCAAGCAAAAGTTAACATAGAGAAGTGGTACTTACAAAACCATTAGAAGTATTAAATGAATGAAATCTTCGGACTGCTTTTTGGGTTTTTTAGTTGTGATCGAAATAATCAGAAATTTACTGTTAGGACAAATGTTATAAAATGACTGGAAATCTTCATTGATTACTGAGACTTCCATGAATATTTGTGGAGTCAAGGGAGAGTGGGGGCTTCCCAGGTGACACACTAGTAAAGAATCCATTTCCAATGCAGGAGATGCAGGAGAAATGGGTTCGATCGCTGGGTTGGGAAGATCCCCTGGGGAAGAAAATGGCAACCCACTCCAGTATTCTTGCCTGGAAAATTCCAGAGACAGAGGAACCTGGTGGGCTACAGTCCGTGGAGTAGAAAAGAGTCAGACAGAACTGAGGACAGTACATACAAGGGAGAATAACTTGCAGGACCTGTAATGTGTGATTAGAGGACTCACACAGAAGGGAAGGAAATAAATTCCTGAAATAAAAGGAAAAAGAAAAGACCTCAACATAGATGTCCACCTCAGAGTTTTGATGTAAAGAACATGGAAAATATGATAAATATTGTTGGATTTTGATTCACATTTTTATGGATACTCTCTAAATGATACAATATGAGAAACAGTTAACCTTGAGAAAGTTACAGCAAACATTATCTCTCTTCTCCCACAACTTACAGTCTAAGGAGAAATACAGATGAGTAAGCAGGGTATCTAGGGACACTTTTCTAGATTCATGAATTGATCCTTCTTACCCCTGACGCTGGAAGAGCCAAGAAGGCAGGGGCAAAGGGCCCTAAGGAAATAAACCACTTGTATACTTAAAATTTCAAAACATTGCTGAAAGAATTATATAAGACTCATTAATTGGAATGACAGGCTGGGTTCATACACTGGAAGACAATATTGTTGACATTTCCATGGGTAATGTTGACATTACCCAAAGTGATGTACAGATTCACTGTGACACCTAACAGAACTCCCAAGCCATTTTAAAAGAAATAGAAAAAAACATTCTTAAAATACATATGGAACCTAAAGAGCCAAAACAATCTTGACAGCAAAGAACAAAGATGGAGGTTTCACATGTTCTGACTTGAAAATAGGACAACGTCTGTAGCAATTGAAACAGAATGACACTGGCATAGAAACAGGCAGATAGATCTGTGGACCAGAATAAAGAGTCCCCAAATAAACTCACACATACGTGGCCAAGTGATAATCTCTGAGTATCTAAGATAACACAATGTGGAAAGGATAGTCTCTTCAACAGCAACAGAATGAAAAGGCAACATATTTGCCATCCTTATACCTTAGAAAAAGACTTAAACACCCCAAGGACAGAAGAACTACTACAACTCACTTGAAAAAATATTTTTTTAATGAACAAAAGAGTTGGATATATATTACTCCAAAGAAGACATACAAATAGCCAACAGACATTTGAAAATTTGCTCAGCATCGCTAATCATCATGGGAATGCAAATCAAAACCCCAGTGAGATATCACCTCACACTTGCTAGGATGTGTATTATAAAGAAAAAAAAATTTAACATAGCAAAGTTGGCAAAGAAGTGGAGAATTAGAACTTTTGTCCGCTGTTGATGGGAATGTAAAACGGTGAAGCTGTTATGGAAAACAGTATGGAGATTCCTCAAAACATGACAAACAGAAGTCTCATTTCCAAGAATATAACCAAATGAAACGAAATTGTTATAGCAGACAGATAACTGTCATTCCCTGTTCATTGCAGCGTTTTAAACAATAGCCAAGAAGGGTCAATCTCGGGTGCAGTGGGAAGCCTGGAACTCATATGTTCCAGGACCAGTGGAGCTTGTCGTTGCACTGAGAGAACACAGCAGGCAGAGCTCCCAACCCTGGCCCAGCCTCAGAGCATACCCATCCTGGCCCTGGACAGGCAGGTATGTTTACATAAACTGTTAATATTTCCAAGCCATTGTCTGGAGACTGGGACACCTTTGTTGGCATACACTGTTCCCCAGAAGTACTCCAGGGCTTATGTCTGCACAGCCTGAAAAGCCTTATAATTACCCCATCTGCAACACTCCTATTGCCAAGGACAAGAGGAAAGATGAGATGGTAAACACAAAGAGCTGTGTATTCCTCTTCGAGAAACTATTCACACGTTTGTATTTACAGACAACATCCTCCCTGTGATTTCAGGCCCTTGGGTAACTGTAAGCTATTTGGAAGGCCCCCAGGGGTTGCTCCTGTGCAAATGAGCAGCCCTAAGATTTCCACCTCCCTCAAAACAATCATTTTCTTTTTTCTAAAGTGAAGAAAGTGAAGTCGCTCAGTCGTGTCCGACTCTTTGCGACCCCATGAACTGTAGCCTATCAGGTTCTTCCGTCCATGGAATTTTCCAGGCAAGAGTGCTGCAGTGGATTGCCATTTCCTTCCATCTCCCTCAAAACAATCGTTTTCTTTCTTCTAGGCCCTTGATTCATTAGTAAGGTGACCATATGTCCCAGTTTGCCTGGGACAACCCGTTTGCATCTACTGTCCTGGAGTAAGTAGAACAGCTCCAAAGTATCCTAGTTTGTTCCATAAATTGTAGACCATCCTATTCCTTAGCCATACTGTGTTTCAAGTTAATTCTGTCCTTTAGTGGTTAGAGTCTCATTACACTTATCCCGGACGCAGATGGCCCTGGAGGAGGACCCGCTGCAGTAACATCTCTGCCCTCTGGGATCCCAACTTCAGTGAAAAGCTGAGCTACTCTAACTGGTTTAGGTGGAAATGACAATGAGCCTTTGTCCAATTTAAAATGCTGATTAATGAACTCCCAGGGCTACCCACGGGCACTCACTGGGGAGGTGATCTTTCTGGGGGAAGGTGTGACTCAGATCATACATTTGCATAACTGGGTCTACTTGCTTTCCTGAGGGTTTGAGGGATTCTTGGTTGATTGCTGAGCCATATCTGGAAGACTCCCGTATTCCACCTACTTCCTTCCCCTGCTGGTCACCTGTTCAGCCACTGACTTGATGGAGAAGACCTAGGTCACTCAGAATGACCTCAGGCACCTTCTAACCTTTCTTTTCTGTCCCCTCACCCTCACCGCTCTTCTCTGCAAAAGTCGGTGCCTGCCCCTGAGCCCTTGATCTCTCTCTCCCTCCTCTTCTGGGGAGCACAAACCATCAATCATTCCTCTCCCTCATCCTCATCCCTCCTCCCCACACATCTCTTATCTGCACACTTCTCTTGACCTTGCTGTTCCTTCCAGTTACCTCTTCTTCTTTTTAATTTCAAACTTACTTTTTTCTGTTTGAAAAGCATTATCTGTATATTAGAGAAATTTGGAAAATACAAAATCGGAAGGAGAAAGATTACCTATTATTCCACAACCAAGAGACAACCACTTTTAAATTAGCAGTCCTGTTGATGCCTAAATTCCTGTGTGTGTACAACATACATCTTCATAAACTTGGTGGCCTGTTGCATTCACTACGTTATAAAATAATTTCCCATTTAATGTATCTTGGACATTTTGTCATATGATATTGTTAAAATATATATTTTATGATTGCTATCTCAAAATGACTGTATTTAACCAATTTTTATTAGATATTTAATGTTTCTATCTTTTTTCTTTTAAAGAGATTGTTATTATTTTAATAATTTTTATACTGAAGAGTTCAAAAGAGGTAAAAGTAAGTGTTACTCATTTAGTCGTATTAAACTCTTTGTGACCTCCTGGACTATAGCCTGCCAAGCTCCTCTGTGCATGGGATTCTCCAGGCAAGAGAGTGGGTTGCCATTTCCTACTCCAGGGGATCTTCCTGACCCAGGGATCAAGCCCACGTCTCTCGCACTGCAGGCAGATTCTTCACTGTCTAAGCCACCAGGGAAGCCCATCAAAAAGTGGTAGGTTTTTTAAAATTTATTGATCTGTATTTAAAAGGGACATTTGACAAAGATTCACTGGAAATAATCTGAACAAACGAGAATAGTTATTACTACTGAAACCTACAAAAATAATTCCAGGACATACAGTTTATCTGATATAATAACACTTTAAAATACTGTCACTGATATAAAACACTGGTTCTCACTTTTCTAAACACACAGTGGTATAATTAATAATATTCGATCACTTCTATTCTTTATCAGTATATAAAAATTAAAACATCAATTAAAAATGAACATATCCTCCTCTTTAAATGCTTCTCACAGATACAATTTCAATATTTCTATTCAATAATGGTGTGGTTTAAGAGATTTTTCATTCATGAGTCCAACAACAATCCACCTCAAAGGGAACTGACATTAGGCTCACAGTGCAAATAAAAGAGTTCAGGAATGCAGCAACAGACATTTCTAAAATACAAAACAGATAAAACTCTTTAGAAAATACATGCAATAAGCTCTGATAAGCAGCTGGCCACAGAACTAGAAGATCTAGTAATTTTACTGATGATTTCCACGGGCCTCCAGATGTTACCAAATTCAGCCTGAACTCTCAGCTTTGGATTTGTATTTTGCTTTTCTAGTTTCACTAATGATACAAACATGATTCAAATCCCTGAAGTATTCATTATAGTCAAGGGCATACCCTATTACAAACTCGTCTGGAATTTCAAATGCAACAAAGTCTGGTCTATAGCTAATGCTTCGAGGGGTCCTTTTCACCAGCAAGCTGGCAACCTCAACCATCTTTGGATTATGCTGCTGGACCAAGGATAGCAAGATTTGCATTGTTTTGCTCATGTCAATTATATCTTCAACAATCAAGACATTCTTTCCAGCTAAAGTTGAGAGATTATCTCCACCAATGACTTTGATGGCACCTGTTGACTGGTCATTACAATAGCTCTTAAAAAATCTAGTCTGATAAAATCTACAGTCATAGGAATGAACCTATCACTATTTTTATTCAGCACTTTAATGTAGTCCAGCAGGTCCGTAAAGAACGTATAGCCTGCCTTGAGCACACAGAGGGCCACAGTGTGGTGGTCTTCCATATCTTCCATTACATCTCGGGCCAGCTTTTCTGTCCTATCCAGAATGAGTCCATNTTCAGCACTTTAATGTAGTCCAGCAGGTCCGTAAAGAACGTATAGCCTGCCTTGAGCACACAGAGGGCCACAGTGTGGTGGTCTTCCATATCTTCCATTACATCTCGGGCCAGCTTTTCTGTCCTATCCAGAATGAGTCCATGAGGAATAAACACCTTTTCCAAATCCTCAGCATAATGATTAGGTACACAAAACAGATCTAGGTCATAACCTGGCTCTTCATCACTACTCATGACGCAGGGGCTGTGGCGCGCCATAACAGAGTTTGCTGGTGCGCGGGCCAAGGGCAGCCTGGCGAGGGGGCGGCAAGGCAGCACGGGAGAGGCCAGAGAGCCCACCCGGCTTTCTTCCTAGTGTCTGCTGTTTTCTGCTGTCTTAACTGTGGCCATTGTTTATTATTTATGGGAATAAATTCATAGAAATATAACTATGGGCATATGTCAACATTTTTCAGGCATTTGCTGTTTTATCAAATTATGAGCCAAAATATTTGCATAAATGTGTATTCTCCCAACAACTCTGTATCTGCCTTTTCTGAGCACTCCTGGGGATATTCCCTCCCTCAATGGGGTTTTGCGGTTTTAGAAAGTAACTGCTTTCCCTGTGCTATACAGTAAAAGAATATGGAAAATAACATATAAATGTGTGTGAATAACTGAGTCACTCTGGTAGACAGCAGTAATTAACACAACATTATAAACCAACTATAATTTATTAAAAAGTTGCTAATCTAGCAATGTTCTCTGTCTCCAGGTTTTCCACATTTTCACCATCTATTTATTTTTTTAATCTCTTGCAATGTGACTTCTGGTCTCAGAGTTTTTCTAATCCAAAAGTCTTCTTCAGACTTGATTCTTCTTGTACCTTTGATTTATTTTCTTAATCTCTTGAGGCTCTGGAGCATGGAGCTCTTGCAGCCTGGAGCCCTGAAGTTAAACCTTCTGCTCTGGGGCTCCTCACTGGCAGCCTTTCTCAGTGAGCTTGAGATTCTCGACTTTGGGGGCAAACTTTAACACACCCCACATCCAGATGGACGGATGGATGGATCATAAACCTGTGTTCTCTCCTTAGGCTCTGGCTTCTCCTACACCTTCAGCCTTCCTGCTCAGACTACAAACACCCCTCTCCCTTCTACCACCAATAGTCTCCTTCTCTGCTCCAGTTGGGGGTGACATCTCTAGGGATGGATCCCAGCTCACCTCTCTACCCAGAGACTCAATCCTGAGACTTGGACAATTTCTATGTCTGCTGAACATCTTCTTCTGGATGTCTGTCCACTTTATCAACTCCTGTCGACAACCTTGATATCAAAGTCTCCCTCTTTCTCTAAGATCCTCTTCCTTATTTCTTCTACTTTTGTGTGTGGCTAAAGGGACCGTGACACACTTGACTCCTCTTCCCCTCTTGCTCTCTATCTACCGCCTCTTGTCCACCAAGCCCCAGAGGAGAACATCTTCCTGGTGGGTTTCTCCATCTGCAGCCCTCTTGCCAGTCTCACGGCCACCGCTTTAGCTCAGGCCTTCGTCTACTCTTCTCTTCTCAGGACAATCTCATTACTCTCTTTGCTACAGGTACCCTTCGCCTAACCTCTCCTTGCTCCAATTCAGCCCATACGCTGAGTGGTTACCAAAGGCTCTTACCTGAGTCGTCTCCTTGAAGCATTTCTAATCATCTAAATTATCTGCTTAAGATTTGTTACTAGTCACTAGTTCCTCACTAACCACAGAATACCCACTTCAGCCTCTTCAGCCTAGCTTATAAAAACACTTTCAGTTTTAGCTCTGGTCTTTACTCTTAGCCCAAACTCCCAGCCCACCCAGCAAAGCTCAGCCTGACACGGTCACTCACATGTTACAGGAACGTGCCTTACTCTCCCCTATCTATACATCTTCGTTGATGTCATTCTTTCCAATTGATTTGCCATGCTTCAGGGACCAGATTAAATCTTACATCTTCCACAGAAACGGTCCTCATTCTTAAAATAATTAAGTGACCCTTTACACTCTGAATTCTTATATCATTTACAAGTAACATACTTGAACATCCTTGTGCAGGTTTGTCTGGCATGGAGGAGGGTTCCTAAGATGAAGGTTGGAGGCTGGAGGGACTGGGATGAGCTAATCACTACACACTCCTAGTACTTACTACAAAATGCCTTAATAATGCTAATGTTTACTGGGCGTTTACATGAGAAAGCACATTGCATGCATTGCCTCGTTTAATTTTCACAGTATATGAGGCAAACTGGTAGCTATATAGGAGGGACTTAAGGGCTGCGCTCTAACTGGAAGCAAAAAATGCCAAGTAAATATGTTGTTTTTGCTTAGATTTTATACTGATTCAAGGTGGCTTTGGAGGATGCTGAGAGCAGTTATGGAAAAGAGGGACAAAATCTTCCCAGCCTACCAGTTGGAGATGCAAACTGCTAATGTAGGAGTTATTCTTATGCTCATTACACAAATGAGAAAATTGACGCTTAGAGAGGTGGGGTGACTTGCCCAAGGTCACACAGCTGACCCAGGTGGAGCTGGACCTTGAGCCCAGTCCTTGTGATGACAAAACCCAGTCTTTATGGCATCATCATCATCGCAGTACAGCTTGTCTTACCAAAAGCTTCCCTCTTTGGAGGTAGGATTTTGCTTTTTTAAAAAAGTTATTTTTCTGAAATCAATTATCACAATGCTTGCCTGATTAGAGCCCAATGATCATTGTTTGAATGGATGAATAAATGAATAGGGAGTGAATACAAGAGACAAAGCCATCATAGTAGCCTTTTTCTTTTTATACTCAGATTACTATCCTCAGAAAATCCAGTGATCCTCTTATGTCCAGAAACTCCCCTTGTCCCTCCTTGGGTATAGAGTCTATGTTTGTCTGCATACATTAGTGTAAATACATTGGCTGGCCTGGCCAATGCTAAGATTTCCTGGATGAAGTAGTGTGGACATAACGATACTCATAGCTGCTAGAAGAGAAAACAACAGCATTTTAAAAAGCTAAGATTGTGGCATGACTCACAGCTATCAAGCATCCTTTATTTCTCTAAGGGAAGGAACTATTTCCTGTAATTTTCAAAAAAACTTATAATAAAGAGAAGCGATGTATTTTTAAAAAGGCTACAATTGGCTTCTTGTTTACCAACTTTAATTATGTAGCTGTGCAATTACTCCTTCAAGCATAACCTGGCTAGCTGTTACTGAATTTGATCTTTTACATCACTGGGCTGGATGTGTGCTGAAGTGTACTGTCGATCTGAAATACAGTAAAATCTCGGGATTTTGTTATGGACTGAACTGTGGACTTTCGAAATCCTTATATTGAAGTCCTAACCTCTGTACCTCAGAATGTGACTATTTGGAAACAGGGCCTTTAAAGAGATAATAAAGGTAAAATGAGGTTATGTGGGTGGGCCCTAATCTATCATAACTGAAGTCTTTATAAGAAGAGATGAAAACACAGACACAAGGACTTACCCAGTGATTAAGATTTCGCCTTCCAACACAGGGGGTGTGGGTTCAATTCCTGGTCAGGGAACTAAGATCCCACACGCCAAAAGGTGTGGCCAAAAATTAAAAGTACATAAATAAAAAGTGTGCATGTATGCACTTCCACTTACCACCTCTCTCTGCTTGACTCCCTAAGATTGTATGTAATCATTTTATATTGTTAAGTTAGTCATGTTCCCATTATGGCTTGCAATTGTAATTATCTTTTTTTTTTTTTTTGTCTGGCTATTGATTGTGAAAACTGATAAACATGTTTTACTATTGTGGGAAAAAACAAACAAACCAGGGACTTCCTTGGCAGTTCTGTGATTAACACTCACTTCCACTGCAGAATCTGCCTGCAATGTGGGACACCTGGGTTTGATCCTGGGTTGAGAGGATCCCCTGGAGAAGGAAAAGGCTACCCATTCCAGTATTCTGGCCTGGAGAATTCCATGGACTGTATAGTCCATGGGGTTGCAAAGAGTTGGACACAAATGAGCAACTTTCACTTTCACTTTCCACTGTAGGAGGCACAAGTTTGATTCCTAGTGAGGGAACTAAGATCCCACATGCCATGTGGCCTAAATAAATAAAAAAATTTAAAAAACAGACACAGAAGGAAGACTATCTGAAGACAGGGAGAAAGCAGTCTTCAGTCAACCTAAGGAGAGAGGCCTCAGGAGAAATAAAACCTGCTGACACCTTGGTCTTGGACTTCTAGCCTCCAGATGGTGAGGAAATAAATTTCTGTTGTTTAAGCCACACCATCTGTGGTACCTGGTTGTGGCAGCCCTAGCAAACTAATACAGATCTTAAGGTCTTGATGTGGGAAAAAACCTGGAGGCCATCCAGTCCATCCACCCTTAGGAGTCTTGCTTTCACCACTTCACATCCCCCTCATCTTTCTAACAGTCTTTTCCTTTGAACAGCTCCTCTTTGAAGATCTCCTCACCTTCACAAGATGCTTATTTCATTTCAGGCAGCTTTGACTAACAGTGAGCTTTGCGGATGGAACAAAATCTTTGTAAATTCTGAAGGCAGCTCTGCAAGTATGCTGTAACCAGCACACAGCAGAGAACTGGCACAATTTCTTTGCAGGCTGGGTTCCCTGGGATGCAGACTCTGAAGTGGAGTTTAGAGGGCAGGATGTTTATAAAGGAGCGTCCTCAAGATCAACGCCTGTGGAAGAGAGGGGGCCAAAGCAGGAGTGGGCAGAGGGAGATGTGGACCTGAGTACAGCCCCCACCACAGCCTTGCAGAACCCACAAGGGTCTCTGGCTTTGACTCGTCATTGGATGTGGCCTCCTGGGTGGGGCTGTGATCTTGAGAGGCAGCTCATGGAAGCTGAGGGAATTCCTGATGCAGAAGAGGGCTGTATGCGGAAGAGCAGCCTCTCAGTCAAGGCCTAGCCTGTGCAATCTCTTTTCTGAGGATGAACAATGTGAGCCTGCCATGTAGTTTATGAAACAAACTCACTCATAGGGCTCCCCTGAGCAGCTATCTCTAGGAATCTTTATAGCTCAACTAGCACTGGAGCTGGGTCACCAAGTAATCTCAGCAGAGCACCCCAGCAGTGGAAGCAACAAGTCTGGGCGGGCTCTGGAGGCACACCACTGTGTTTACCACAGAAGCCTGGGTTTACAAGGACATTTGCAGGGAAGCGCATACCACTACTGGCTTTTAATGACTGTCTGTGCATGCATGCCAAGTCACTTCGGTCGTATCTGACTCTTTGCAACCCTATGAACTGAAGCCCACCGGTCTCCTCTGTCCATGGGGATTTTCCAGGCAAGAATACTGGATTGGGTTGCATGCCCTCCAGGGGATCTTCCCCACCCAGGGAATCGATCCCACATCTCCTGCAGCTCCTGCATTGCAGGTGGATTCTTTAGTGCTGAGCCACTTAGGGAAGTCCTAATGACTGAACCCTTAATTTTTTTTTTTTTAATTTCTGCCTGCCCAGATCCAAAGGACCCGGGAGACTGGTTTTCTGAGAATAAAACGAAAAAATTTTTAAATTTTGTAAACTGTACCTGGTTCTTCCCTCGTCCTCACCAAATGCCTCCCAAATTAAACTCCACTTGCACAAGAATTTTATTAGGCAGTGACTGGAGGGACTGTACTAGACTGATTTCTTTAATCAGAGATCTGTATTGCAAAGGGCAATAAATTCCATTTCATGAATTAGGAAAACATTTTCTTTGTCTGCAATGTCAAAAGTCCTGGGAACATTTGTGTGAAAGTGATATGCTTTCGATTTATTCCTGTGATGATTCAGACTCTTACTGCTCAGTGTGAAAGACAATGTTCCTGCAGAAGTAGGAAAGGAGCCAAAGCAAAATTCCCAAACAGAATGAACCCAAATGACTGGAAGGAGGAAATAAGGGGAAAAAGAGCTGAGCATGTGGTCCAGAGTGGGACCATGCCCACAGAATCCTGGGCCTTCTGATAGAGGGAGCCTGAAGCCACATGTGCAAGCAGGGAGGGGTGGTCTCTACCTGTTTCACTCTACCACCCTGCACTCTGTTTTCAAGACACACATAGGGGTCTTTAAAAAAGACAAAACAATCCTATTAAATTTAAATTCTAAAAATGACCCTACCTCGCCCTGCCCTCCCTTCTCTTTGCTCTTCTCCTTTCCTGTAATCATAGGAGCAACAAAGACCTGGACTTACAGCATTTATGCAGAGTCACCATCAATCTACAGGATGCAGCTAATTCCCATGGGCTTTGATGAAAAACGCTTTCTGTTTGTCTGCAGTCTCGATTGGTAGATAAGAGTTGGAAGGTTGGCTCTGCTTGGCAGGGGAATGGTGGGCAAGGGGGAGGGTGAAAGCCCTGATTGGAGGAAAGACGAGGAGATGAGGGCCTGGCTCTGATTGGTAGGGGAGCCTGCCACTTGGGAACCCTTGACTGGCGGAGAGGAGAGGAGTCATGCTCTGACTGGTGGGGAGTTCTCCGGGTGTAAGCCATGCTTACCTCTGTGCCTCTGAGAACTGGTGTTGCCTGTTTCAAACCTCTTGTCCCCAGTGCTCCATGTCTCCAGCATGGGGTCCACTCTGGAATCTTCCTTGGGTGCTGGGTCTGGGTGCTAATCCCTCCCCACCCCAGAGGGGTGCTGATGAATCCTCCCTTGCCATGCTGCCAGCCTCCCCAGGGTGTAAGCAGGAGGCTGTCTCCAAGCCACCAACTCTGGACTTGTTTCAAGGGCAAGGGCCCAGCTTGCCCCCAGTGATCAGTGTTGTAGAAAAGACAACAGGCATTAAAATGGCATGTCAGTAATTCTCTTTGAAACTTACTAGAAAATAGGAAAAATAATGCACCTCGCCTCCTTGTCCCCATTGTAGATTTAGAAACATTACTGAAGAAAGCAAAAGGTTTTCTTCCCAGTGCCTGACTCCTCATTGGTTTAACTGACTTTGAGGACATGCATTAACAGCTGCTGAAGACAAGCTTTGTGCCCTTTCCAGCCCCCATTTCCATCCCCTTCTCCAGCGGTCCATGTGTTTTCATGAGGTCTTCAGGCTCAGATTTGTGTACCCACCTAACATTCCTGCTTGTAATCATGTGAGGCAAGAGCTGATGTCTCAGAAAGTCATCTGGAAATTGAAAACTGGGCCTCTCTCCTTTTGAGGTCTTCTGAGGCTTCTCACTTCTCTCAGTTTACCCTGAATGGGAATAAAAAAATTTTTTTCTTTTTACCAGAGTATTTCACAGAACTAAAAACAAAACAAAACAAAACAAAACCTATAAGTGACAAAGTAGGGAAAAACAATACTATTAGAAATAGGAGGTAGAATATTTAAGGAGAAAAAGGGGAGGTTGGGAGGGTCCTAACCCATAAGTAACATAAGTAACCCAAGAAAGAATGTGGTGGCCGACTGCACTTTCCACCTTGTAGCTAAGACAACAGCAGAATGTGAGGTCATAGAAAGGTTGCTGTGGAAGTTTCCCCAGGGACACTGTCTCTGGGCCTCTGGGGAAGGGAAACACAGGCGCTGGGCAGAGGTCTGTTGGCTGTGTGAGCACCTTCTGAACAAAGGCTTTTGCAGACAGATACCTCTCATCTCAGGGCTTCCCTGATAGCTCAGTTGGTAAAGGATCCGCCTGCAATGCAGGAGACCCCAGTTCGATTCCCAGGTTGGGAAGGTCCCCTGGAGAAGGGATAGGCTACCCACTCCAGTATTCTTGGGCTTCCATTATGGCTCAGCTGGTAAAGAATCCACCTGTAATGTGGGGGACCTGGGTTTGATCCCTGAGTTGGGAAGATCCCCTGGAGAAGGGAAAGGCTACCTGCTCCAGGATTCTGGCCTGGAGAATTCAGGGGGTCATCTGAATTTAATGATCCCAGTTTTAAATTTCCAGATGACTTTCTGAGACATCAGCTCTTGTCTTACATGATTACAAGGAGGAATGTTTGGTGGGTACACCAATCTGAGCCTGAAGACCCAGTCCATGGGGTCACAAAGAGTGGGACATGACTGAGTGACTTTCACTTTCACCTTTCACCTCTCATCTCTTCCCACTCTGTCCTCATCCAGACCTGCATTTGGGATTTTTGTTTTTTACCATTTCAGTTTTCAGTTCAGTTCAGTTCAGTCGCTCAGTCCTGTCCGATTCTTTGTGACCTCATGAATCACAGCATGCCAGGCCTCCCTGTCCATCACCGACTCCCTCAGTTCACTCAAACTCACGTCCATTGAGTCGGTGATGCCCTCCAGCCATCTCATCCTCTATCGTCCCCTTCTCCTCCTGCCCCCAATCCCTCCCAGCATCAGAGTCTTTTCCAGTGAGTCAACTCTTCGCATGAGGGGGCCAAAGTACTGGAGTTTCAGCTTTAGCATCATTCCTTCCAAAGAAATCCCAGGGTTGATCTCCTTCAGAATGGACTGGTTGGATCTCCTTACAGTCCAAGGGACTCTCAAGAGTCTTCTCCAACACCACAGTTCAAAAGCATCAATTCTTCGGCACTCAGCCTTCTTCACAGTCCAACTCTCACATCCATACATGACCACAGGAAAACCATAGCCTTGACTAGATGGACCTTAGTTGGCAAAGTAATGTCTCTGTTTTTGAATATGCTGTCTAGGTTGGTCATAACTTTCCTTCTAAGGAGCAAGCGTCTTCTAATTTCATGGCTGCAGTGAAGACCTACAGGATTTCAGTGTCAGCCATAAATGACTGATCTCTTAAGGGTGTATAGACTGAATAGTAACTAACTGGACAGGGGAAACACACACACACACATGCTCAAAATGCATGATTTCTGAAATCCGGTTTACCTTTCATTGCTTTCCCCTCTCTTCTTACTATTTTTGCCTCTGACAAATCAAGGCTGCTTTGCAGATATGTAGGCAGACATGGCATTTACTGTGTCCTACATCTGCTGCAGCCAGAGAGCTCTGGGGAGGGTGCTTCCCAGGCTGCACCAGGAGCCTAGCATCTGTGCACAGACTGTGGCCCTGCAGGGCCCGGCCTCGCCTGCGCCCCCACCCTCCCCTCCCTGTCCTTTTGCCAGTTCATCACTCTACACAGAAGGGAAGCGACCAGATGGATTTTGGCCACTGCTAATGTACTTCTATTTATGAGTAATCATTTTAAACAGAAAATGGGGTTTGCTGTCCTGAGAGAAGGTCAGACTGAGAAGACTAAAGCTCATCCTGAGAATCTGGTTTCACTGAGTGAAGACAAAAAGGTAGAGGGGCTACAAGGTAGTTGTTGGTGAAAAGCGGTGGCAGCCGAAAGCTAAGCCTGTGGATACACCAAATGGAAAAGCCATCTTTTTTCATTAGAGAAGGAAATGAATAAGTTAGTTTTGGCTAGGTACAACCACCCCACACATGTGTCTGGAACAAGAGCTCAATAAAAACTAGATGGCCTCAGAGCTAAAACAAAAGGACTAGTAGAGACGATATCCTCTATTTGTGTCATTGTTGTTGTTCAGTCACTCAGTCGTGTCCGGCTCTTTGTGACCCCAAGGCAGCACACCAGGCTTCCCTGTCCTTCACTATCTCCCGGAGCTTGCTCAAACTCATGTCCACTGAGTTGGTGATGCCATCCAACCATCTCGTCTTCTGTCATTATTAGGTGGTGCCATCTGAAAACCAGGAGTAAAACACAATTCCGTGAATTCAGATTGTTGACAGTCACAAGCATCACAAGGACGAACATCACACAGATCCACATTCGGAAGGTTTTTTACCTCAGGTAAAGTACTGCATTAATTTTTTTGCATCACATTCTAAGCTCTGATTAAATTTTCATTTCTGTGTTAGATTGAAAGCACTTTAAAGCCTACAGACTAAGTTTTGAGTACTACGTGTGTACGGGCTCAGCTGTGTCTGGCTTGTTTGCAGCCCCGCAGACTGTAGCCCGCCAGGCTCCTCTGTCCATGGGATTTTCCAGGCAAGAATACTGGAGTGGGTTGCCATTTCCTTCTCCAGGGGATCTTTTTGACCAACAAATTCTGGCCGCTTTCTGCCCTTTTGTAGACACGTTGATTCTAACCGCTGAGTTGATGTGCTGTNCCATGGGATTTTCCAGGCAAGAATACTGGAGTGGGTTGCCATTTCCTTCTCCAGGGGATCTTTTTGACCAACAAATTCTGGCCGCTTTCTGCCCTTTTGTAGACACGTTGATTCTAACCGCTGAGTTGATGTGCTGTCTTCTGTTTATACAGAAGACACTGCAGGTACTGAGGGAATCTGAACGCTGCTCCCCAGAGTTCCTCGTGCCTAAGCTACTCTGCTTCTTTGGCTTTCGTGAGCCCCTCCCTCTCGTCCTCGGTGTCTGTGCTATGCTGTGGCACCGATAGGGGGTGCCTTCATTTAGTACACAAAAATATAGGATGCCCAGTTAAATTTAAATTTCAGATAAACAACAAACAATTGTGTAGTACAAATTTGTCTCATGCGATAACCGGCATCCTGTGTTTTATCTGGCATCCCTAGGCTATGTTTAGACTGTCTGCCAGCAAAACCTCTGCCTTCTCACTAGGGTCCCCTAGAGTCCATTACACAAGTCCTGCACACCACCTTCCCCATGCCTGTGGCCTGCAGTACATAGTAACTGCCTCTGCTGTGTTTTTCCCACATGTAAGACCCAGAAGGAAAGTTATGACAAACCTAGACACCATATTAAAAAGCAGAGACATTACTTTGCCAACAAAGGTCCATCTAGTCAAGGCTATGGTTTTTCCAGTGGTCATATATGGATGTGAGAGTTGGACTGCGAAGAAAGCTGAGCATCGAAGAATTGATGCTTTTGAACTGTGGTGTTGGGGAAGACTCTTGAGAGTCCCTTGGACTGCAAGGAGATCCATCCAGGCCATTCTAAAGGAGATCAATCCTGGGTGTTCTTTGGAAGGAATGATGCTAAAGCTGAAACTCCAGTACTTTGGCCACCTCATGCAAAGAGTTGACTCATTGGAAAAGACTCTGATGCTGGGAGGGATTGGGGGCAGGAGGAGAAGGGGACGATAGAGGATGAGATGGCTGGATGACATCACCGACTTGATGGACATGAGTTTGAGAGAACTCTGGTAGTTGGTAATGGACAGGGAGGCCTGGAGTGCTGCGGTTCATGGGGTCACAAAGAGTCGGACATGACTGAGCGACTAAACTGAACTGAACTGAAGACCCAGAGTGGACTTCCCTGGTGGCTCAGTAGTAAAGAATCTGCCTGCTAATGCAGGAATCACAGGTTCAGTCCCTGAGTCAGGAAGATCCCCCGGAGAAGGAAATCCACTCTAACCCACTCTAATATTCTTGCCTGGGAAATCCCATGGATAGAGGAGCCTGGTGGGCTACAGTCCATGGGGTCACAAAAGAGTCAAACACAACTGAGCAACTAAACAACAGCAAAGACCCAGAGTAATAGTGATCTAAGGTACAAAGTTGTAGGTGATAAAAAAACAGGAGGAAGAGGATGCAGCAGCACCCCCAGGAGAAAGCTCTGTAGATATTTCCAACTTCATGTTCATAAGTGGAGAATCTTTGACTTATTCTCTTGATCTTGACCTTAAGGAAGTCACTGGAACTCCTTGGATCCCAGCTTCATTTCTGACACAACAATGCCTGCCTGATAACTCTAAAGGAACATGATTTTAAAGAGCCAGGCAATACTTACATACAAGAGCTGTTGCATAGCTAGTTTTTCCTTTTCATTTGCAGGGAAGACACTTTCCAAGGTCACCAAGTGCCAGGGCTTCTGGAAATGGGAAGTTGTTTGGGAGATGGATCTTGGTGATTCCAGACGTTTCCGCTCTCTGCTCTGGAGGCTCCGTTGTTTGGGGGCCTGCAGCCTAGGTGGTTTCTCTGATATCTGCTCTATTTCTCCTCCTTCCTATTTGCCAGGGCTGGATGCAAAGTCTGGACCCCAAACTCTTAGGATCTGAGAGAGGATCTGCTGAGGCAGATACTATTAACTGAAACTCCCGATTCGATGTTGTTTTGGAGACTAGACATGTGTCCAGATCACTATCCGTCCTCATGTTCAGGCTTGAAGGAATGCATCAGGCTGGGGCACCAAGCCCCAGATCTAAACAACTGTGGCCTGAGTTTCGGGATGATGGGACACAGCACTTAGCATTTTGTCGAGAAGGGACCACCTGGCAGTCTCTTCCTCCAAAGGGGCTTTGGGCATAGTGAGCACTTCAAGTCTCTGAGTGGATTTCCACCTCTTATCCTCAGGCACGGCTTCAAAGAACCTCTGCTGACCCTGATGCCACCATTGCATTTATCCACTAAATAACAGACTTCCAAGTGGTCCTTCCTCCGTGATGGCAAATAGAAAACTTCTGGTTATTCAAAAGATCATGAAGTTACGTTAGAAATACATAGAAGAAGGGGCACTTCCCTGGTGGTGTGGTGGCTAAAATGCTACACTTCCAGTGAAGGGGGCCTGGGTTTGATCACTGGTCAGGGAAGTAGATCTAACATGCCAGAACTAAAGATCCCAGATCCCGTGTGCTGGGACCAAGACCTGGCACAGCAAAATAAATAAAATACCTAAAAAGAGAGAAATATATAGAAGGGGAAGCTGACTAAACAGCTAGTTGCTATGATCTTATTCATCATCCAGATTCCAACTTTGGGGACTGCCTCCCTTCTTTGCCTTTTATTTACCACTAAACTATCCTATATCCTAATCTCCTGTCTAGTGATGGCTGAACTACTATTCCTATCTAGGTAATTTAGTTTTTCCAATCAAGAAAAAATGAAATTAAAGAAAAAGCAGACTGCCTATATTTATAGTTACTTTTAGACTAAGTTTCTGTTTGGACCAGAAGCTTAGGCAAGGATTTTTTTTTTTTTCTTCCTTGTTTAGTTTGTGCAGATCTTGTCCACCCCCCAATCTTGTACTTGGAAAATAACAACCAGCCATTTATGGGCTGTCATCATTCTGATGAATGATATAAGCCTTCTCTGTTCCCTAAGTGCATATCTTCTTCCTGACCCTTGATCCGAGGCAATTAAGAAAAGCAATAAAATCACAAAACTTCACTCTTGATCAATGTATTCCAGCCAGAGGGAGATCAGGTTGTCCTTACAGAATACCTATAATTAGATTGGGTTTGAAATTGGGACTGCTGCATCAAGTAGAAAAAAAAAAAAAAGCATAGTCTTTTTTCTATGCATTTTTTAAGCATAGAAAAAAATCACTATCCCAACATTTCTGAAAGAGCTAGAGAGATCCAAAAGCTGTGAACAGACTTAGGACTGAAATCAAGGCATTGCAAACTAGGGACCTTATTGTGACACTTTCTAAGTAGCCAGTTGTGTAGTAGTTAGGTCTTGTACAAACAAGGGGTGGTACTTGGAAGTCGCCAAAATTTTTGTGTAGCCCAAATAAGCAACAACAGTGAAAGGGAATAAAGTATTCTAATAGCAATGATTCCCTTACCACTCATGATTAACTTGAGATACTGTGAAGCTACAAACTGAACTTTTTTAATAACAGTTTTATTGAGGTATAATTTATGCACATAACTGCATCTATGTAAAGTGTACAATGCATTTTGAAAGATGTAGAAATCCATGAAACTATGACCACAATCAAGGTACATTTCTATCAATTTCAGAAGTTGCCCTGTGACCTTGATAATCCATCTTCCCGCCATCCTTTGCCCCTCAAGGATCTGTTTCTGTCACTATGGCGTTAGTTTGCACTTTCTAAAATTTTATATAACCAGAAACATACAATATATAGTCTTTTGTTCTTGGCTTCTTTAACTCAGAATAGTTAGAGACTCAACCACGTTTGTGTATCCATAGTTTGTTCTTTTTTATTGCTGAATAATATTCTATTGTGTTAGTGATGAACTAGCCATTTTTTGGCTATTACGGCTGCTATGGACTTTCATCCATTTTATCTCTTGTAGGTAAGAACCTAGGTGTGGAATTGCTGAGTCATGCAGAGATCTGTACTTAACTTTATAAGAAACTGCCAAGCTGTTTTCCAATGGTTGGTACTATTTCATATTCTCCCTAGTTGTGTATGTGAATTTGGTTGGTTCACATCCTCACCAACACTTGGCAGCAAGTGTGCACACATGCATGTGTGATAAAATTTGTGTAACATAAAATTTGCCATTTTAACTATTTTTAAGTGTATAATTCAGCAGCAATAAGTATATTTACAAAGTTGTGACGCCATCGCCACCATTACCTTAAAAAAACTTTTTTTATCCTCCAAACAGAAACAGTAAGTTTTAGCTTTTACATTTATACCTATATTACTTTCCTTTCCCACTTCTCTCAGCCCCTGTTAACCATTGTTCTACTTTCGGTCTCTTTGAATTTGCCTATTACAGATATTTAAGTCAAATCACACTTGTGTTCTTGTGTCTGGCTTATTTCACATGACGTTTTTGAGGTTGGTCCATGCTGTAGTATGTACCATTTCATTCATCTTGGGGTTTTGATTTGCATTTCCCCGATGATCAGTGATATTGAGCATCTTTTCATGTATTTATTGGTCATTTGTAGATCTTCTTTGGAGAAATGTGTATTCAAGTCTCTTGCCCATTTTAAAATTGGGTTGCTTGTCTTTCTGTTGAACTATCAATGATCTTTCTATATTCTGGATATTAAATCTTTCCAGATATCTGAATTGTACAGATGTCCTCCCTTTCTGTGGGGTATCTTTTCATTATCGTGATAATTTCCTTTGATGCACAAATTAAAAAAAAATATTTTTTGAGGAAGTCCTATTTACCTGTTTTCTCTTCTGTTGCTTGTGCTTTTGGTGTCATACCTAAGAATCCATTCCCAAACTCATCGTCATGAAGATGTACCCTTATGCTGTATACACCCCTAAGAGTTTTGTGGATTTAGCTCATATTTAGATTATCAATCCATTTTGGGATGATTTTTGTATATGTTGAGAGGCAGGGGTTCAATTTCTTTCTTTTGCATGTGGAAATCCAGGTGTCCTGGAACTGTTTCTTTCCTCACTGAATGAACCTGATGCCCTCATCATAAATCAACTGGGCAAAGAGGTAAAGGTTTGTTTCTGGATTCCTAATTCTATTCCATTGGTCTATGAGTGAGTGAGTGAGTGAAGGTCATTCATTTGTGTCCAACTGTTTGCAACCCCATGGACTATACAGTCCATTGAATTCTCTAGGCCAGAATACTGGAGTGGGTAGCTTTCCGTTCTCCTGGGGATCTTCCCAACCCAGGGATCGAACCCAGGTTTCCCTCATTGCAGGCAGCTTCTTTACCAGCTGAGCCAAAAGGGAAGCCCCTATTGGTCTATAGGTCTATCTTTATGCCAGCATCACACTGTTTTGGTTACTGAAGTTTTGTAGTGAGTTTTGAAATTGGGAAATTTGAGTCCTCCAATGTTGTCTCTTTTTTCAAGACTGTTTTGGCTTTTCAGGCCCCCTCGCAGTGCCATATAAATTTTATAATTGGCTTTTCTACTTTGGCAAAATAGGCTCAAAATAGGGATTACATTCAATCTGTAGATTACTTTAGGTATCATTAACTTAACAATATTATCTCCCCATTCATCAATATACCTTTCCATTTATACAGATATTATTTCATTTCTTTAATAATGTTTTATAGTTTTCAATGTACAATTTTCTCTTTCTTGGTTAAATTTATTCCTAGGTTTTTTATTCTTTCAGATTCCATTGCAAATGAAATTGCTGTCTTAATTTCCTTAAAGAATGTTGAATTTTGTCAAATGTTTTTTCTGCATCAATTAGGATAATCATGAAGCTCTTTCTCCTTATCCTATCAACGTGATGAATTACATTGATTTTCTTAGGCTGAACCACCCTTGCATTCTCGAGGTAATGTCAGTCTTTTACTCATTCTAGCAAGTGTGTGGTGGTATCAGTTTTCATTTGCATCTTGAAGACTAAAGATATTCAGCAACTTCTCATATGCTCATTGTGTATATATGCACAATGCCTAACGTAAATAAATTTATCCAGTAAAGGCCTTGTATTCAGTACTGAAAGGGGTTTTCAAATGGGTTGTCATAATATTGAGTTGCATGAGATCTTTACATATTCTGAATACAAGGCCTTTACTTGATAAATTTACTGTGAATTTCCCACCCCCCATCTTCAGCTTGTTTTTTCATTTTCCTAACCATGTTCAAAGAGCATGTGTTTTAACAGTCCAGCTGATCATTTTTTTTTTCCTTTTATGGTTTGTGTACTTCGTATTCTAAGAAATCTTTACTTGCTCAAAGGTTGTGAAGATTTTATGTTTTAGAAGTTTTATAGTTTTTGCTTTTGCATTTAGATACATTTATTTCAAGTTAATTTTTGTTTTGTGTGAGGTAAAAGTTTAAGTTTATTCTCCAGTGGGACAGAGAGTTGCTTCAGCATTATTTGTGGAAGATGTCCTTTCTCCCCTAACTGCCTTGGCACGTTAGTAGATCACTTGAACACATACACAGGGCTTTCCTTTTGCCAAACCAGTTTTGATTATTGCAGTATTCAGTTTTGAAATCAAGAAGTTCAAGTCTACTAGTTTTGTTTTAACAAGTTCACCACTATCTTCCAGGTCATATGCATCTCCAAACATATTTTAAAATCAGCCTGTCAAATTCTAAACATTGATGGAATCCTAAGAGGGCGTGTCAGGTCTATTCAGTTCAGTTCAGTTCAGTTCAGTTGTGTACGACTCTTTGCGACCCCATGAATTGCAGCACGCCAGGCCTCCCTGTCCATCACCAACTCCTGGAGTTCACTCAGACTCATGTCCATTGAGTCGGTGATGCCATCCGGCCATCTCATCCTCAGCTGTCCCCTTCTCTTCCTGCCCCCAATCCCTCCCAGCATCAGAGTCTTTTCCAATGAGTCAACTCTTCGCATGAGGCAGCCAGAGTACTGGAGTTTCAGCTTTAGCATCATTCCTTCCAAAGAAATCCCAGGGTTGATCTCCTTCAGAATGGACTGGTTGGATCTCCTGGCAGTCCAAGGGACTCTCAAGAGTCTTCTCCAACACCACAGTTCAAAAGCATCAATTCTTTAGTGCTCAGCTTTCTTCATAGTCCAACTCTCACATCCATACATGACTACTGGAAAAACCATAGCCTTGACTAGACGGACGTTTGTTGGCAAAGTAATAACTCTGCTTTTCAATATTCTATCTAGGTTGTCATAACTTTCTTCTAAGGAGTAAGTATCTTTTAATTTCATGGCTGCAATCACCATCTGCAGTGATTTTGGAGCCCAGAAAAATAAAGTCAGCCACTGTTTCCACATTTATTTCCCACGAAGTGATGGACGAGATGCCATGATCTTTGTTTTCTGAATGTTGAGCTTTAAGCCAACTTTTTCACTCTCCTCTTTGACTTTCATCAAGAGGCTCTTTAGTTCCTCTTCACTTTCTGCCATAAGGGTGGTGTCATCTGCATATCTGAGGTTATTGATATTTCTCCCAGCAATTTTGATTCCAGCTTGAGCTTCCTCCAGCCCAGCATTTCTCATGAGATACTCTGCATATAAGTTAAATAAGCAGGGTGACAATATACAGCCTTGAAGTACTTCTTTTCCTATTTGGAAACAGTCTGTTGTTCCATGTCCAGTTCTAACTGTTGCTTCCTGACCTACACACAGGTTTCTCAAGAAGCAGGTCAGGTGGTCTGGTATTCCCATCTCTTTCAGAATTTTCCACAGTTTATTGTGATCCACACAGTCAAAGGCTTTGGCATAGTCAATAAAGCAGAAATAGATGTTTTTCTGGAACTCTCTTGCTTTTTCCATGATCCAGCGGATGTTGGCAATTTGATCTCTGGTTCCTCTGCCTTTTCTAAAACCAGCTTGAACATCAGGGAGTTCACGGTTCACGTATTGCTGAAGCCTGGCTTGGAGAATTTTNTAGATGTTTTTCTGGAACTCTCTTGCTTTTTCCATGATCCAGTGGATGTTGGCAATTTGATCTCTGGTTCCTCTGCCTTTTCTAAAACCAGCTTGAACATCAGAAAGTTCACAGTTCATATGTTGCTGAAGCCTGGTTTGGAGAATTTTGAGCATTTCTTTACTAGCATGTGAGATGAGTGCAATTGTGCGGTAGTTTGAGCATTCTTTGGCATTGCCTTTCTTTGGGATTGGAATCAAAACTGACCTTTTCCAGTCCTGTGGCCACTGTTGAGTTTTCCAAATTTGCTGGCATATTGAGTGCAGCACTTTTACAGCATCATCTTTCAGGATTTGAAATAGCTCATCTGGAATGCCATCACCTCCACTAGCTTTGTTCATAGTTATGCTTTCTATGGCCCACTTGACTTCACATTCCAGGATGTCTGGATCTACATGAGTGATCATACCATCGTGATTATCTGGGTCATGAAGATCTTATATCTAGACTGAATAATTAAATAAACAGTTCTGAATCTTGGCCTTTTCTTTCTGTATTACAAATTTACCCTATAGAAAGTAATCTTTTCTTAAGCATATATAGATAAGCACTTTCCCCAATAAACTATAATTCTACAACCTCTCTATTTCTCATCTCATTGTTTTCAAATTTCCTGGCTTCTCTCTTTTCTAAAGTGCTCAATCTTGTTGCATGTGTTTATTCTGGGTTAGGAGATAGAAACAAGACTGATGTAAGTGAACACGATTCATTACTATATTCTATATCAGCCCAGTAAAATTTGATCAGATGTGGTTAGAGAAACTATTTTCTTTTTATTTATTTATCTATTTTTGGCTGCACTGGGTCTTAATTGCTTTGCACGGGCTTTCTCTAGTTTCAGAAAGTGGGGCCTACTCTGTTATGGTGCATGGTCTTGTCTTTGTAGTGGCTTCTTTTGTTGCAGAGCACAGGCTCTTGGCATGAAGTCTTCAGTACTTGCACCATGCAGGCTCAGTAGTTGCAGCTCATGGGACCTACAGTGAATGGGCTTCAATAGTTGTGGTGCACAGGTTTACCTGCTCAGCAGAATGCGGAGTCTTCCTGGACTTGGGATAGAACTTGTGCCTCCTGTCTTTGCAGGCAGATTCTTATCCACTGTGCCACTAGAGAAGTCCAAAAAACTGTTTTTCAAATGATAACCTTTTCCTGGTTTCCTACTTTGAATATGTATTAGTTTCTAGTAGAGAATTTCAAAGTTTGTGTAGAAACAGATGCAAAGCTTGCTATATTAAAATATTTTATATATTATTAAAATGTATTTCCTTATTCCTGTAGAAGGAGAGTTTGAACTTTCAAATATCATTAGAGTTACAAATAGAAAGTCAAATGTTCAAATTATGGACTTTGGGGATATAATTTTGGAATGTAATTAATATGGAAAGTTAATTATTATAAGGACATCATCTTGATTAATTGCAGAAGTGTTTTATCAAGTTCTTTTCTTGGGCTACCATATTTAGGCATATTTTACTGGATATATGCAAGGGACTAATGATCAAACAAAATATAACCTCCTAAATCTAGATTTACTTGGATTATGTAAATTCAGCTATATGATAGTTCAAGTAATATAGAGAACAGTCTTTGGGGATTTCTTTTGCCTAGAGGTAAGCTGTTTCTTTGCCTCATATATTGAGGAGATAAGTTGCAATGCATACTAATATGTTGGAACCATTCAGACACTTTAAGTGGATGATGCCTAGAGGTAAGCTGTTTCTTTGCCTCATATATTGAGGAGATAGGTTGCAATGCATACTAATATGTTGGAACCATTCAGACACTTTAAGTGGATGATAAACAGTAGATTCTGAAAGTGAAGTGAAGTCGCTCAGTAGTGTCCAACTCTGCGACCGCATGGACTGTAGCCTACTAGGCTTCTCCATCCACGGGATTTTCCAGGCAAGAGTACAGAATGGGTTGCCATTTCTTTCTGCAGAGGATCTTCCCAACCCAGGGATTGAACCTGGGTCTCCTGAATTGTAAGCAGATGCTTTACCATCTGAGCCACAAGGGAAGTCTCTGAAGGAAAAGCTGGAGACATTTCTTCACACTAACCAGCAGACCTTACAAAAAAGGTCAGTGGGTCTCAAATTTTGACTGGCTGAGGCCGATGAATGAGTGCATTTTATTTCTACTCTTTTGCTGTCAAGAGTGGCCTACACACACTATTCAAGACACAGCAGACTAGACTACAGGAGATTTTTGCTCAAACCCTAAAAATAAATTTTGGATGTTTCATTCAAGTCAGGCACAATGTGTTGTTAAGTATGACATTGTGTCAAGAGTAGTCAAGTGTGGAACCATTATTATGGAGAAACATATATTCTGGTCAGAACTGTTGATTTGATATAAATCTGTGTACATTATATGAATTTCCCTTGACAATTTTCAAACTAAGTCATCATGTAGTTTAACATATTAATAGTATCTGTTAAAGTGATCTGAAATTTAATTATTATTTAAAATATTCTACATTTTGAACCCCAATAATAGAAATTTGGTAACTCAAAACAAACATATTTTCAAACATTTTATTGAATATATGAACACATCTATATCTCCTTTAAGATATAGAGTTGAATTTATTTTAAAGGTGCTGTTTTGGCTACTCTGACCGACATATATTTTAACTTACCCAATTTCCTCCTTTTTTCTTTATAAATCATAAATGTTATTTACCTTTTAGTGACTAGCCCTATATCCTAGTCCTAATTCAAACAATTTAAGTTAATAATTTTATTCACAGTAACTAACATGAAAGAAAACTGGAATAAATGAAAGTGAAAGTTATGAGTCTGATTCAAAAAGCAAGTGACACAAAGGCTAATAGCTATTATATTTGATGTTTATGTGAGTCGTAAGTTTCATCACTATTTCTCTAGCTTAGTTTTATTATCATCTTTTGAGTGAAGAGACATTTTATCCTAATTCATGTTCTTTTCCAACTGAAGGTAGTAAAGGCTTATTTTTATTCAACAAAGCAGTACTTTGTGATTTTGCTTTTTCCCTGATAGTGTCTTTCAGTCTTCTTAATGCGTTTGTGTTGCCCACTACATAAAGGAAAGATGAATAATTTCTTCCAAATCAATAGGATATTTACACAAGACTCCACAAACAAGTCCTCATTTCATCTGGAGCCAAACGTAATGCAAAAGTGAAAAATAAAATTTAACATTATCATGATATTCTACTGACTTGTCCATTTTCTTTTTTTAACAAATTTATTAATTTTAATTGGAGGTTAATTACTTTACAATATTGTATTGGTTTTGCCATACATCAACATGAATCTGCCACAGGTATACACATGTTCCCCATCCTGAACCCCGCTCCCTCCTCCCTCCCCGTACCATCCCTCTGGGTCATAGATTAGTCAATTAAGTACAATGTGTAAAAGGCAGATAAAAGATAATTTCTGATGTCTCGTCACCTACTATGCTCTCTTCAATGTACCAGTTATATTATTCACAAGAAGAACACAGGTGACTTGGTGTGTCAGTCAAAAAAGTGTAAAATGCCAATAGAAAAAATTCTGTCTTTGGATGCATATGAATGATAAGATCTATTTCCAAAAAGCTGTTATGAGCCAGTGACTGGCAAATTAATTTTTGTTTACAGTTAAAAAAATCTGTGGCATTCATGAAGGGATTAAAAATATAAAAAAAATCCAAAATAATATTGAACAAACAATGTGTAATTGTGATAATATCACTACTACAGCAATATGATGTCTCACAATGTTTGGCAGAGCAGCTCCATTAATTGCACTATTCACTTCATGGATTTTAGGCATGTTGTTAGTTTTTGTTTAAAGGTGTTTAATGCACTAAATTCACTGTCCTGTATTCAAACAAGACAAAATGTCTTCATGTTTCAAAAAAAGTATAATTATTATTTATTTGGTTTGACTTTATATCTGATAAAACTTTCTGTAAGACCATGTTCACTTAATAGGAGGAAAGGTATATTTTACACACTAATGAAAATTTGGCAGCATAAAAGTTGCCATGGGTTACTTCTTGTGGGCAAAGTTTTAGGTCCTCTTTTTAAAATAGTAACTATTGTCCTCAATTCAAACTGATGGACCTGAAGGAAAAGTATTTTTAGATTCATAGGACTTTGTCATTTTAACCACCAAGACAACTCTAGATCTCTTCATAACATCCTCTAAGAATCTACGTGCCCTAAAAATATGTGTCACCATTACAATTATTATTATTACTATTACTTTAATTAAGATATTTCTAAATGTTCATAGGAGTAATAGTACTAATTTGAAGTGAAAATCACTCAGTTGTGGCCAACTTTTTGTGACCCCATGGACTGCAACGCGCTAGGCTTCCCTGTCCATCACCATCACCAACTCCCAGAGCTTGCTCAAATTCATGTCCATCGAGTCAGTGATGCCATTCAACATCTCAATCCTGTGTCATCCTCTTCTCCTCATGCTTTCTTTTTTTTCCCCTCCTGCTTTCAATCTTTCCCAGCACCAGGGTCTTTTCCAATGAGTCAATTCTTCACATCAGGTGGCCAAACTATTAGAGCTTCAGCTTCAGATCAGTCTTTCCTATTCAGGACTGATTTCCTTTAAGATGGACTGGTTTGATTTCCTTGCAGTCCAAGGGCCTCTCAAGAGTCTTCTCAAACAATTCAAAAACATCAATTCTTCAGTGCTCAGCTTTCTTTATGATCCACCTCTCACATTCATACATGACAACTGGAAGAACTGTAGCTTTGCTGGCTAGGTTTGTCATAGCTTTTCTTCCAAGGAGCAGTCATCTGTTAACTTCATGGCTGCAGTCACCATCTGCAGTGATTTTGGAGCCCAAGAAAATAAAGTCTCTCACTGTTTCCATTGTTTCCCCATCTATTTGCCATGAAATGATGGGACTGAATGCCATGATCTTTGTCTTTTGAATGTTGAGCTTTAAGCCAACTTTGTCACTCTCCTCTTTCACTAACATCAAGAGGTTTTTTAGTTCCTCTTTGACTTCTGCCATAAAGGTGGTGTCATCTGCATATCTGAGGTTATTGATATTTCTCCCAGCAGTCTTCATTCTAGTTTGTGCTTCATCCAGCCTGGCATTTTGCATGATGTACTCTGCATATAAGTTAAATAAGCAGGGTGACCATGTACAGCCTTGACATACTCCTTTCACAATTTGGAAACAGTCCATTTTTCCATGTCCAGTTCTAACTGTTGCTTCTTGATCTACACACAGATTTCTCAGGAGGCAGGTCAGGTGTTCTGGTGTTCCCATCACTTTAAGAATTTTCAACAATTTGTTGTGATCCATACAGTCAAAGACTTTAGCATAGTCAATGAAGCAAAAGTAGATGTTTTTCTGGAATTGTCTTGCTTTTTCTATGATTCAACGGATGTTGGTGATTTGATCTCTGGATATTTCTACATAAATCAATGTAGTTTTTCAATAAACAGTAGTGGAAATATCAGTAGAAAAATAAAAAATAAAGACATTGACTCCTTATATAAATCTCTTAAAGTCTATTGTAGTTTAAACATACTAGTGGTAGGCGCAAACTGGATAATTTAAAAGTTACTTTTCTGTTTTAAAATTGTATTATTCATATATGCCTCAAAATAATAACCCAAGGTACATATTATATAGAGCAGTTATATTTATGTCCATAACACAATTAAAAGAATTGAGACTAAAGAAGTTTGTGACTTACCCAAAGAAGCATAGCAACTCAATTACAAAGATTTCCCTGGGTTTCTTTATTGTAATTGCCTATATTTTAGCAAAACTTACCTGTATAAAATTTATCGAGGTCTGTATTAAAAAAATATCTTAAAACTATATAAATGTGGTATATCAGAGTACAGTTTAACTTGCCTCTTTTATTTTACCTGAATATGATTTGCTTATGTTCTATACCTTTGAATAGGTAACTATGTTTACAAAACATAACTGTAAGTTATAAATGTTATTTTGAAACAGGTATTATGTAACATAGGTATTGAAACCATTTTTTGATATCAAAAGTTTATCATTAACCAGGAAATATAGATTTGGATTCCAAACCGGGAGGTCCAAGGGGATATTTTCTTCATCCAGCAGGTAAAACAATCTTTCATACACCCTGAGCTCATGTACTTTTTTAGCAAATTTGAAAAACAGGTTGTAGTGGTTGCAAATGAAAACAAAACATTTTGAAACCATGATCAATGGTAAAAAAAAAAAAAAAAAAGTCTTTATAGACTGTGTTGTAGTTTTCCTTCCTCCTGCCTTGGCTTATCCCACATTCAATTCTGCCATTCCCTAGTGCCTCTTCACTAAATTTGAAAGAGTAAGAAAGGTGTCTTGCAAAATATTAATTGATGTTACCCAGAGCAAGAAAAACTGCCTTAACAAATTAAAGATGAATGAACTTTTAAAAAACTGTACATTTCTTCCAAGTACTGAATAGTAAGAGATATTTCCTTATCAAGAAGATAAATATCTAATTATGACAAATTGCTTGTTATTTTCTATAAATGGTTTACTTTTGGATTTGTTAAAGGCAAGCCCTGGGTTGGGACGACCCCCTGGAGGAGGGCATGGCAACCCACTCCAGTATTCTCGCTTGGAGAAAACCCAAGGACAGAGGATCCTGACCAGCTACAGTTCATGTGGTTAGAGTCTCATATGACTGAGAAAATAAGCACAGCACAAAGGCACAAGAGGGTAGAAGTCTTATTAATTATTTTCTTCTTTCCTTTCTGTTCTCAAAATGACTTTAAATGTTCTTCATTTCTCAATAATAAATAAATAATAAAGTCACTCAGTCATGTCCGACTCTTTGTGACCCCGTGGATTGCATTCCACTAGGCTCCTCAGTTAATGGGATTCTCCAGGCAAGAATACTGGAGTGTGTTGCCATTTCCTTCTCCAGGTGATCTTCCTGACCCAGGGATCGAACCCAGATCTCAGAGACAGACGCTTTAACCTCTGAGCCACTAGGGTCAATGCTGATTGGCAAATATGAGAAAATATGAGAGAAATATGAAAAAATATGAGAAAAAAAAGGATGGCTAATTTTAAACTTATGGAAAACTAAGGAATACCTGAGAAAACCAAAGATATGAGGTGCAAAAATTTAGTTTCACCTGTAGTGAATTGTTAAATCTCCTATGGCTATCAACATTATCAACTATATCCTACAAAATTCTCATCTTTTTCATCAATCATCTTTTTATTTTTTTATTTTTGTTTTTAAAATTTTTAATATAAATTTATTTATTTTAATTGGAGGTTAATTATTTTACAATATTGTATTGTTTTTGCCATACATCAGCATGAATCCGCCACAGGTATATACGTATTCCCCATCCTGAAACCCCCTCCCTCCTCCTTCCCTGTACCATCCTTCTGGGTCATCCCAGTGCACCAGCCCCAGGCATCTAGTATCATACATTGAACCTGGACTGGTGATTCATTTCATATATGATATGATACATGTTTAATCATCTTTTTAAAAATATATTTATTTGGCTGCACTGAGTCTTAGCTGTGGCATGTGGGATCTAGTTCCTTGACCAGGGATCAAACCAGGACCCCTGCATTGGGAGTTTGGAGCTTTAGCCACTGGACCACCAAGCAAGTCCCTTCTTCATTCTTTAAAATATATGCCAATAAATTTCCTGTCCTGTGGTTTAGAATAGCACACATAAACTATATAAAGGATACATAATTGCCTTTTGTTAGTAGCATTACATGCATTTCAAACCATAATAGGACAAGATTAAGAATGTGAAATGATTCATGAACCATCCCTTGCCACTTTAACTTCCTTTACCATTCCCTGACTTTTTATAGCTTTTTAATTTTTTTTAATTGGAAGATAATTGCTTTACAGTATTTTGTTGTTTTCCGACATAAATCAACATGAATCAACCATGGGGATACATATTTCTCCTCCCTCTTGAACCTCCCTCCAACCTCCCACCACATCCCACCCCTCTAGGTTGTCACAGAGCACCTGATTTGAGCTCTCAGCATCATACAGCAAATTTCCAGATTATCTGTTTTACATACTGTGATTTATATGTTTCCATGCTACTCTCTCAATTCATGCTACCCTCTCCTTCCACTACTGTGTTCACAAGTCTGTTCTGTATGTCTACTTCTCCATTGCTGCCCTGCAAATAGGCTCATCAGTACCATTTTTCTAGATTCCATACATATGAATTAATATATAATATTTTCTTTCTCTTTCTGACCTCACTTTGTATATAATAGGTTCTAGGTTCATCCACTTCATTAGGACTGACTCAAATGTGTTCTTTTTTATGACTGAGTAATATTCCATTGTGTATATGTACCACTACTTCTTTATCCATTCATCTGTCAATGAACATATAGGTTACTTACACGTCCTAGCCATTGTAAATAGTGCTGCAATGAACACTGGGGTACATGCATATCTTTCAGTTATGGTTTTCTCAGGGTATGTACCTAGTAGTGAGATTGTTAAGTCATATGGTAGTTTTATTCCTAGGTATTTAAGGAATCTCCATACTGTTCTCCATAGTGGTTACACCAATTTACATTCACACCAGCAGTGCAAGAGGGTTCCCTTTTATCCATACCCTCTACAGTATTTCTTGTTTGTAGACTTTTTTATGATGGCCATTCTGACTCGTGTGTGGTGATATTTCATTGTAGTTTTGGTTTGCATTTCTCTAATAATGAGCAATGTTGAGCATCTTTTCATGTGTTTATTAGCCATCTATATATTTTCTTTGAAGAAATATCTATTTAGTTCTTCTGCCCTTTTTTTTTTTTTTTTGATTGTGCGGCTTAAATTTCCTGATGTTGAGCTATATGACCTGCTTATAAACTCTGGAGATTAATCCTTTGTCAGGTGTTTCATTTACAATTATTTTCTCCCTTCTAAGGTTGTCTTTTAATCTTGTATACTTTTTCATTTGCTGTTCGAAAGCAAATGGACAACTTCAATTTTAATTAAGTTCTATTTGTTTATTTTTGTTTTATTTCCATTAATCAAAGAGGATCTTGCTGTGATGTATGTCACAGAGTGTACTGCCCATATTTTCCTCTAAGAGCTTTATAATTTGTGGCCTTACATTTAAGTCTTTAATTCATCTTGAGCTTATTTTTATGTATAATGTAGGTTTCCTCTAAGATCAGGAATAAGACAAGGATACCCACTTTTGCCACTGTTATTCAACATAGTTTTGGAAATGCTAGCCATGGCAATCAGAAAAGAAAAGAAATAAAAGAAATCCAGATCAGAAAAGAAGTAAAACTCTCACTGTTTGCAGATGACATGATACTATACATAGAAAATCCTAAAGATTCCACCATAAAATTATTAGAGCTAATCAATGAATATAGTAAAGTTACAAAGTATAAAATCAATACACAGAAATCCGTGCATTCCCATACACTAACAGTGAAATATGAGAAAGTTAAAGAAACAATCTCATTCATGATTGCAACAACAAAAAATAAAATACCTAGGTATAAACCTACCTTAAGAGAAAAAGAGACCTGTATGCAGAAAACTATAAGATACTGATGAAAGAATCAAAGATGACACAACTAGATGGAGAGATATACCATGTTCTTTGCCGGGGTCCAGCCCTGGTGGATCCAGGGTAATTCAAAGGGGAGACGGAATTGGCGTCCTAGGAAAAAACTTATTTAATTACAGATATAAAGAGAGATTAGAAAAGAATAGTGTAATAAGAAAATTAGTGGAGAAAAAGAATCTGAATAACTTGGTTTACATGGAATACCAATAAAACTCCAAGACAAGGAATTTGCACCACCTACATAGGCCACAGGCATCTTTCCGTTCTCCCAAAGGAGAGGAGGCACTGAGGCCTCCCCGGTCCGATCTTAGAAGCCCAGGCAAAATTAGCAGGCTTCGTGAGTACCCAGGCTCCAGATGGGAATTCAGCCAGAAAAAAATGGAGAACAAGAAAGAAACGACATAGGGGAATCAGTCTTTCCAGAAACTGATCCATTTTCTTTATTTTCAGGTTTGTTTATATACTTTTTGTTATACATAGGGATGAATACAGAGTCATGTGGGGTCAGCCGACCTGACCCTTTTCAAAATCAGGTGCTTCATATAAAATTATACAAAGGTCTTAGGGGTTTTACAACATCTTCTAGCCATGAGGCCTGCTGACATTTTATGTCCCTTTTTGATAACGGTCAGTCAACCAGAAAAGTTATTCTTTCCAGGGGTGATTTTTTCTTAAACTAGGCACCACCCTCCGAAGGCACCAGATAAAGTTGCATTCCTATAGGGTGAGGGTGCAGGGGGTTATAATCAAGAAAAGGAATTTACTTAGCCTAAGGTTTAACATGATTAATATCAAAGGTTAATACTTATTTCTCCTNTAACTTAGTGTAATAGAAGTCCATGTTGTCTGCAAAGTCTGTACAAACAGGTGACTCCATGTCACCAAAAGTGCAGTATAACGCAGTTCCTCCCACACTAAGCAAAACCGTCACTATGCACAGCAAGACCAGCAAAATACAGGAACCACCTCCAACTTCATCTGCAAATAGGAAAACAGAGTAAGGTTAAGCTGACCCAAGAATCAAACTCTAGCATCTTGTCTCACCGATTAAGATAACCAGATGTTTGTAATATTAGTCCGCTATGGATGGTCCCTGATAGAAAGCTAGTGTACCAATGACTGTACGAGGACCTGTTACCATAGACACTTGTGGAACTTGTGAATGCTAAAATTAAAACTAGTTCATTTATCCAATAAAAAAAGAAGAAAAAAATCTGGCAGTACATCTCAGATCAAACACATGTGGTTAAGGAATTTTATAGAAACAGGATTATGTAGTTGTATTCTCCTTTGATGGACATATTTAGTTTAGTAGCTCTTCATAGTTAATAGACCTTAAGAGATTTAATAGTTTATACTTAGTATACTTTTTATACATACAAATAAAAAGGACTGTATCATTTGTGCTGTGTTTCTTAGTTTTTTTTTTGCGGGGGGGTTTGGTCAGTTCAATACTTTTATCATCTTTTCTGTTTTTGCCATGATTCCCACTCATCCTCTTATCTTTGTTAGCAATCTATTTTATGTATTTTTTCAGCTATTTTTAAAATCATATATTTATATACAAACATTTAGATACAATTTATTTTACAACATCTATTTTGTTTTATTTTTCTACATGCACTGACACGGTTTAGAGCTGTGCTGTCCAACATGGAAGCCAAGAGGCGCAGGTGGCTACTGAGCACAAGTTATATGACTTAGTCTAAGATGAGATGGTTCCTAAGGGAACTAGGGACTGTCAGTTCTAAATCCAGGGTTCCTCCTACTAGGCAACAATTCAGGATCAATTGGTACAAAGAACTGAGCACTTTATCTGGAGAAGACTGTAATAGTTACAAGCAAGGTTTAGAGGTAAAAATGAGGAGTGAGAACAGATTATTTCCACGGCTCCTGCCAGCTTTAGAGTTGAAAAAATTTAGAGACATCTACTGCTATCACTTTATGTCATACTTGGAAATTGTGTCTACATATTGACATCATTATTTAATAATGGAGTTGTTTTATAAACATGAAAAGCACACTGACATATTCTAGGCCATGTTTCTACTCTGATTTACCTAGGCCTTAGGTAAACTTAACAACAACCTTAAATACAAGCCCGGGAGGAAAAAAAAAAAAAAAAACAATAGCAACAGTGTTAAACTACTGCTCTTGAGAGACACTTTTTTTCCATAGAGTTGAGAAGAAATCACTGAAGAGGATATATTTGTAATTTATAAATATTTTCCACAACAATCAAGGAGTATTGACTGCCACTGAAAGGAAGACAAAAACAGCAGGCTCGCTAAAAACAAAAAGTCAGAAAACAAAACACTAAACAAAGAAGCTGAGAGGAGCTCTGAACTCTGACAACCATCTGTGGGACAGGCAGGCGAGGAGATGAATTTGCAACTGGGCACTTATTTGAGCAAACAGAATACTTGGGACTTACTTAAGAACTTGCTATAGTTCACGTCTCTGTGTTTCTTTATATAATGCAAACAAGTCCACATACTCTTTACAAATTCTATTACCAAAAATCTTACTGTACATTAATTCATTCTTTTGGCAAACACGGATCAAATCTGTGCCAGACACGGTGCTGAGCACTCTACCTTGATCTAAGCTGTCGTCTATTTCTTGGAATCTCACTCTTCGCTTGGATGGTTTCTGTTGCATCTGGGCAGGATGATCTCCTACAGTATCATTCCTCTTCTTCAATATAGAGACCAGTCCTTCAGCAGGAACAACCTGTCAGAAATGACCAGAACCGTCTGTTATATCGTGGTAAGACACCTCAGTGATATTTTACATGTAATGGTAAGAAGGCTAATTCAATTCAACAAGTATTGGAATTCCTATTAGAGTTTTAACCATAGGGGAAAAAAAAAACCCATAACCAATTATCAAAATTTTACAGAATAATATTTTCACTTGTATTCAGATACTGCCAAAAACACACTTCTAAAACACTGATTTCTTTTCTAAAGCCTTGACTTGAATCCAGGGCCAGGCAGTGTGACACAGTGCGGACTGGAAATCAGGCCTCCTTTAAAGCTGCCCTTGCCTGTTACGTCATCTATAAAATGACTCCTTTCTGCCCCTCTCTGCTTAATCATGAGTGCTGGGTTTTGCTTTACAACAGAGGCTTTTTTTTCATTCCTCACCAACTTTTAAGAAACGAATATGTGAGGCTAAAAATATACTTGATACCAACTTTTAACATCAAAGTCAGAGTTGTCCTCAATTTCTCTGAGAAACTACACATTTACTAAATAATGTTACAGTGCTCTAAACACTTTAAGAACTTCTCTTGTAGACTATCTCTCAGACCCAGTTTACTAGGTAAACTAGTATTACCCTGTAGTATGTGTAGCGTGGCAAACTATGGCCGGTAGGCCAAAGGCCCACTGCCTAGCTTTGTAAACATAATTTAATTAGAACATAGCCAAGCTCACTCATCCACATATTGTATATGCCTGCTATGATGGGAAAACTAAATACAGGCCATAACGTCTAAAACATTCAATACTTGGCCCTTCGTAGAGTTTGCTATTATCTCTTTAGTCCCCCACCTCTACCTCTTTCTACACTGTCTTTCTGGTTTTCACTTTCTGGTTTCACTCTCCTCTCCCTCCACCCAACCCTTTATTTAGGATCAAAGACAAAACAGAAACCCTTGCCATTTTGGAATGAAAGGACTCCGAGGTGTAGGGAGAAAGAGAAGAGAATTGAGAATTGGTTCGCAGAGCCAGGCTGGGAAACTATAGAGGCCTTACCAAAGGCCCCCTAAGCAGCAGGTTGATTCACACAGGCTGACTTGTGGCTGCCTGCTTGGACAAGCTGTAGGTGATGACATAGTTGGGCACTGTGTGTCTAACATTGTACATGTCAGTGATTTGCAGGTATCACATCACTGTAAGCTGACCACTTCCTGTAATGTCATTTATCTGATCAATGGTATAAAATCCTTAATATGACTTGGAGTTCCAGCCAACTATCTCTGATAATAAATTATTTGGAGTTCCAGCCAACCATCACTGATAATAAATTATACATAAATATTATAGATTCTATTAGTTCTTTTTATAACTCAAGGCTTTTAGGGTCAAATAACTCAATATTGTCTTCTACTGGGCTTCCCTGAACATGGGTCTACAGAAACCATTATCTCAAAAAAAAAAAAAAAAAACAACCAATGTCAGTAATTTATTCTTTTTATAGAAAATATGTATTTCAGATGATGTATTTCTTTTGAGAATGCTCAAGTACTTTAGTGACATTAAAATGATAAGTACAAATTATGTAAAGGAATAGTTTTTCAATCTTTCATCAGAAAGCAAAATTAAAGAGAATATTCATAAAACAAAGAAAAACTTCACAAGTACTGGGTACTTAAAGGAGAAAAAGAAGTCCCAATAAGTGTCTAAAGGGTAAGACATGGTAAATGGAAATTAACTTTTCATAGATTCATTTACTATCGATTTTCTCCATAAAATAGTATTTACCAAAAGTGATGTCACCTATCACAGATGCTTTCAAGTTGCTTTAACTACTTAGAATAAACAATTCCATTAAGAATAGCTCTGAAGAAGACCCCCAGAATTGCATTACTATTAACTGTATATCATTGTGATCTGAGTTTTGAATCTGTAAATTCAAGAAACAGACCCAACAGTAAATCTAAAGAACTGCAACTATGAGTAAATGGATGGTGAAAGGCCAAGAGAAACTCTCCAAATCATCTGGAAAGACACGGATGGTGCTTCTAAGACCTAGAAGCTATACTAGGTAACAAGAGCTGTTAGGCCCCCACTTTAGCTCCTGCTTGGCCTCATTTGGGATGTTTGGCTCCAGAAGTCAAGTAGTTACGGGATACAAGCCTTTCCAAGTGGCCCCCATCTTATTTACCACAGGTGGCAGTGAACCTTGGCAAATTTTTTAAAGAGGGAAGAAGAAAGAGTATGAGAAATTACAGTTATGTGGGATGAGCCAGCATGCTATCTTGACACCCTCCCCACTCAACCCTTAATTCTCGGCAAAAATCTAACCACAGGCTTTACTTTCTTTTCCTTTTTCTCTCCCACCAAGAACATGTTTCAGCAAGGCAGTGTCTGAAGTGAAGGAATGTGCTATTTTCTGTTATTTCCCTTCAGTCTTGCTCAAGGATCTTCTCCAGGGATCCTTCTTTTTTAACTGCCCTCTGGTCCTACAGACTATAGGGATGGTGGGACCAAGTTTAGGCATAGGCGATGCGAGCCAAAAGGGAAACTCTTAGAATACAGGTCTTTTCTGTTCTGGGAGGAGCTTTGAATAAAGGTCTTAGAACCTATGCCTAGCCTGGAAATTCCTACTTACCATGCTAAGGCAATTGAACAAAAAATTAAAGAAATGGCTTCGGTAGAGTTTAATTTTATGGTAGAAGGGCAAATTAGTTAAGATAAGGTGTTACTCTTGGGTCTCATTCAAAAGTTTGCCAAGTGTTTCTAAGTTTAGGGGACATAGAAATGTGTCTTCTTCAAACTACTTAAAAATTTTTTCTATGCTTCTATGCCTTTTAATTTTTTTTAATCATGATGTCAAGATTAAAAGGTTAAGAAATTTTAAACCTCAAAAAACAAAGCTTTAAAAACTAAATTTAGGTAATTCTCTGGTGATCCAGTGGTTAGAACTCTGTGCTCTCACTGCTGAGGGCCTGGGTTCAACCCCTGGTTGAGAGAACTAAGATCCCACAAGCTACACGGTACAGCAAAAAAAAGAAAAAGAGAGAAAATAAAACTAAACTAAACTTAGTTTCCCACTTCAATTACCAAATTCCTTTCCTACTAAAACAAAGTATACCAAGTCTTTACACTGAGAACAAAAAGAATGTCTAAGCTGCAATTAGTGTAATTGTTACTGGTGCTACACTATGAATTAGTGCAGAATTTAAAAAAAATAATGAAATATCCACCTGACCTACTTCTGCATGGGCTTCCCAAGTGGCATTAGTGGTAAAGAACCGGCCTGCCAATGCAGGAGATATAAGAGACATGAGTTCCATCCCTTTGTAGGTAAGATTCCCTGGAGGAGGGCATGGCAACCCACTCCAGTATTCTTGCCTGGAGAATCCCATGGACAGAGGAGCCCGGCAGGCTACTGGCCATAGGGCTGCATAGAGTTGGACACAACTGAAGCGAGTTAGCATGCATGGTAGCTCTGTATATTTGTAAATAAACAGCTCTCGGGCACGTCCCCTCAAATATCAATGATCATCACAAACAGCATTTTAAGAATGAACTGGTTATAAAAACAAGATTATTCTGCGACTCTGCTGGCACAAGAAATCATAATATGACAAGGAAAAAAACAGACAGGCCTTGCTATTAAATCTGCCTCCTCAAAGGAGAAAATAGATATTAAATAACATTATTTTATTGACCTAGGCTTCGCTCAACCCAGAACCTTAAGGATGGCAAATTTTGCTTGATTTGCAACTAATGTGATAATTAACATTCATAAATCATATTAGTGTATTACAAATAGCTTGAACGCCAGCAATCTCACTGTGGAAACACATGTCAAGTTTTCTGCTACTATTCTTCACTGAAAGAAAGAGTCATGGTTTTCTGTTTGGTCCTTTAGATCTGGGTTCCATAATAAGAACTATAATTTAGTGAATCTCCACACTTTCTGTAAAGACATTTACATAATATGTCATACTTAAGTCCTATTTTACAGATGAAGAAGTCAAGCTGAGACAGCTTAAATACCTTGCTTACATTTGTAGCACCAGTTATTGGCAAAGTTGAATACAAACACAAGATTAAGCCTCCTGCCACGTTCTTAATGTGAAAAGATCTTATTTTCCATGATTACTAAAATTTTGCTTAGTGTCATTTGTTATATATTACAATTAAAGTGAGATGAAGAGAACTTTCCAATAAACCTAATAAGTTTCTTTTGTCTTTCCAAAGCACTTTATACAACAAATCCTTATCTTATAAGTCATCTGAATTAAGAGATACTTAAACTAATGGCTAAATCTATCTAGAGACACTGGGGAGGAGATGGTTAGATGAAAGATCATTTGTGTCATTCAATTCATCTGGAAGTAGATTAATGTCATGGCTACTGCTACAGCAAATTAACATAACAAGTCACAGCTGGAGCAACAAGAACTGAGGCTAAATGGAGGAAAGTCATCTTCTAGAAAGAACACGATGGTTACCTCCAACCCTACAGTGCTGCATCTTAGAACACTGCAATTCGGAGAGTGAAAAACAAATGATGATTAAGTACAGTGATACTGAATTTTTCCAAGATTAATTTAAAAAGGAAAAAAATTTTTTTAAATGAAAATATGAGCTTCATAATGCACCTAGGTTTCTAAATTAGGCACTATCTGTTGTTTTTGTAATTAGGTTTAATTTGTTTAAAGGGACAATTTAATAAGTATAAAATAGGACAAGAAATGGGTAAGAATGTCAAGACACCATCCCATTTTTTAATCCCCAGTAAATCATTTAAAATGATTCCAAAGGTAGATTCCAAAACAGAACTCCTGATTCTCTTTCCCTCAAAACTGCTCCAATAGCAAATCTTGTTAGTTCCTCTTTCATAAAAATATATCTTCACCACATCCATTGCTACTGAGTCCTTCACTANACCTACTTCTGCATGGGCTTCCCAAGTGGCATTAGTGGTAAAGAACCGGCCTGCCAATGCAGGAGATATAAGAGACATGAGTTCCATCCCTTTGTAGGTAAGATTCCCTGGAGGAGGGCATGGCAACCCACTCCAGTATTCTTGCCTGGAGAATCCCATGGACAGAGGAGCCCGGCAGGCTACTGGCCATAGGGCTGCATAGAGTTGGACACAACTGAAGCGAGTTAGCATGCATGGTAGCTCTGTATATTTGTAAATAAACAGCTCTCGGGCACGTCCCCTCAAATATCAATGATCATCACAAACAGCATTTTAAGAATGAACTGGTTATAAAAACAAGATTATTCTGCGACTCTGCTGGCACAAGAAATCATAATATGACAAGGAAAAAAACAGACAGGCCTTGCTATTAAATCTGCCTCCTCAAAGGAGAAAATAGATATTAAATAACATTATTTTATTGACCTAGGCTTCGCTCAACCCAGAACCTTAAGGATGGCAAATTTTGCTTGATTTGCAACTAATGTGATAATTAACATTCATAAATCATATTAGTGTATTACAAATAGCTTGAACGCCAGCAATCTCACTGTGGAAACACATGTCAAGTTTTCTGCTACTATTCTTCACTGAAAGAAAAAGTCATGGTTTTCTGTTTGGTCCTTTAGATCTGGGTTCCATAATAAGAACTATAATTTAGTGAATCTCCACACTTTCTGTAAAGACATTTACATAATATGTCATACTTAAGTCCTATTTTACAGATGAAGAAGTCAAGCTGAGACAGCTTAAATACCTTGCTTACATTTGTAGCACCAGTTATTGGCAAAGTTGAATACAAACACAAGATTAAGCCTCCTGCCACGTTCTTAATGTGAAAAGATCTTATTTTCCATGATTACTAAAATTTTGCTTAGTGTCATTTGTTATATATTACAATTAAAGTGAGATGAAGAGAACTTTCCAATAAACCTAATAAGTTTCTTTTGTCTTTCCAAAGCACTTTATACAACAAATCCTTATCTTATAAGTCATCTGAATTAAGAGATACTTAAACTAATGGCTAAATCTATCTAGAGACACTGGGGAGGAGATGGTTAGATGAAAGATCATTTGTGTCATTCAATTCATCTGGAAGTAGATTAATGTCATGGCTACTGCTACAGCAAATTAACATAACAAGTCACAGCTGGAGCAACAAGAACTGAGGCTAAATGGAGGAAAGTCATCTTCTAGAAAGAACACGATGGTTACCTCCAACCCTACAGTGCTGCATCTTAGAACACTGCAATTCGGAGAGTGAAAAACAAATGATGATTAAGTACAGTGATACTGAATTTTTCCAAGATTAATTTAAAAAGGAAAAAAATTTTTTTAAATGAAAATATGAGCTTCATAATGCACCTAGGTTTCTAAATTAGGCACTATCTGTTGTTTTTGTAATTAGGTTTAATTTGTTTAAAGGGACAATTTAATAAGTATAAAATAGGACAAGAAATGGGTAAGAATGTCAAGACACCATCCCATTTTTTAATCCCCAGTAAATCATTTAAAATGATTCCAAAGGTAGATTCCAAAACAGAACTCCTGATTCTCTTTCCCTCAAAACTGCTCCAATAGCAAATCTTGTTAGTTCCTCTTTCATAAAAATATATCTTCACCACATCCATTGCTACTGAGTCCTTCACTATTTCTCACCTGAATAACTGCAATAACTGGACTGATCTCCTTTCTCTGGCCTCTGCCTCCACTTTTCTAGTCTCCGTAGAGCAGGCAGGAAACAAATAAAATCACATCTTCTGCTCAAAATCCATCTCAAAACGTTACCACTGATTAAGTTTAACGCCAGTGCCTTACCTTGGTCTACGAGGCCCTCAGGAACTCGCTCAGCTTGTCTTCTCCAGCTGAACATCCTACCGTTCTGTTCACTGTGCTCCTGCTTGGCTGGCCTTCCTGCTGGTCCCCTCATTGCCCTCCCCTCCACCCTGGTTAGCCAGAGCCCATTCCTCCACCCTACCCAGCACTTTGGTCTCTCTACACCCCTTCATCCTGCTAAAATTTCTTCAGAGCCATTATCAATATATAAAACCGCACTGTTTATTTTTACGTGAACTTATTATGTCTCTCTCTCTTTAGAGAGTAAGTATCATGAGGGCAGGTTACTTGATCTGTATTCACTGGTATCTCCTTAGTTTCTAAAATATAGTAGGTGCTCAACAGATATGCCAAAGAGCAAATGAATACACAGATGAGCAATTTATATGAAGCCCCTAGCCTATACTTACTCAAATAACATAGCCTTTCCCCTTAAAATAATCAAAACCAAATCTATCCTTCAAGGTGATTTATTTTTCTAAGTGAACTAGGTCAAAAGGAGAGAAGAGGAGCAGGGGAGGCTCGCTGTACACAGGCGGCTGCTGGGCTTTGCAGAGAATACGAAAATACATTCAACAGGATCCTCACCCTTCAGAAGCTTGCAATTTAGTGAAGAGGGCAATATACAAACACGTGTGTGTGTCCTTTAATAACAGGACAGGTAGATAGAACTTTGGGAGGAATGATGTTCAGGCCCCTCCCTCATCTGCAAGTCAAAGGAAAAAACATTATGGACTTCGGCGATCAAGAAGTAATGGCAGCAGCAGCATTTATTGAGTACTGCCCATGACAGGCACTGTGCTTGGCACTCTACATGCTAAAAAGGCAGAGCCTAGACCTCGAGAGTGGACAAGAAATAAATGTGTGGGGAAAGAGTTTGTCACTCCAGAGCAGACTAAGACTAACACAGAAGGTGAAGACCAGCTGACAATATTCGAGTAATACCTGAGAGGCAGCAGGGAGGCCAGGCTGACAACAGTAACAGTTTTAGAACAAAGGAACAGCAGGAGATGGTGCTGGAAAGGTAAAGTGGGCCAGATTACCAAGTGTCTCGAATATCAAGCCATTTACTATACAGCCCTTATCCTGGAGCCAAATGGAGTCATGGGAAAAGACTGACAAGCAAACATTATTTTATAGCAGAGGTTTAAACTCACAGTCTATGTGTTAGATCCAGACCCTCAGGTGTGTTTGGTTGCACCTAGAGAATTTCAAAAAGCTATTCAGTTTTCTAGACAAGAAATGGGGACTTCCCCCATCACCTATAACTGAGTCATTTCATTTACCCGGGTTGCCTGAGTGGCTGGGGGATCCTATTGAGACACGACTTTTATACAGTACTAAATATAAGACCATTTGAAGGGGGAGAAGATGATATGAGCAATGGGGAAACTTATTAAGTAGCTACTGCAAGAGTCCAGAAAGAGGCAGTAAAGATGTAAATTTAAAGAATGATTTAAATGGAAAAGAAAAGCAGCTGGGTCCAAGAGACATGACAAATAAGAGATACAGTAAATAATCAGAAAATTTAGAGGGCAGGATGAAAAAGAAAGGCAAAGATGAGACCATCTGGCACAGAGAAAGGATAGGTAATCCCTGGATAATCCTCTGGGGCTCATTAGACACTTACATAAATCCTGGGTCAAGCATTTTCCATGCCCCCTCTTACGTTATTAGAAGACTATATTTCCTCTGTGGTGACGAAGCTGGGCTTACCCTGCTCCCCTTAAAACAGTCATTCAAAAAAACACCACGATTGCTGTTTCTAAGACTCTCCTTCGTCTGAGATCCACGGAAGAGCTAATTATATGATTTCCTAAAATCCTGCTGCTTGATCCTAGCCTCGCATCTTACATTGGTAAGGGAATCCCACAGTGGTTACTTCATGTAATTTAATCCCTGGTCCCACCCAAGAGACAGAGATGACTACTGCACAGAAGTCACTTAGATTAGTTTCTCTGGAGACAAACTCAACACCAATTCTGGGTTGTTACCTTTCTCCCCATCAGAAAGTTCTAGGTTATGTCCTTCCCTATTTTGGTTCCTGTGAGACAGGTAGACCTAAAGCTAAGTAATGCTGCCGATATAGACATAGGACAAGGAACACGTGTTGCCCTCTTTCCGATTAAAAGTTTTTTAAAGACCCAAGCAGTGGTAAAGAAGTAAAGAAATTATGATATTATTTCTAAAAACAAAAATCGCTTGAATCTGAAGCCTTTAGTTCTCTGAACATATGACATCTCTGCCAACAGATTACACATACATATGTTAAACGAAGAAAAACGAATGGTTTATTTTCATATGGCATATCATGTTACCAAAATCTGCTCATAAAGGTATCTTTGAATTACATACTATGATTATTTTCAATGTGAATTGATTAATTTTTGTAAAAATTTATCCAATACTTGATGTGCTACTTATTTAGAAAACAAAACAACTCCCTCTTCTCCACATATGTCGCAGCCTACTATGAGCTGAGTGGACTTTTATTATTAACAGCAGTATGGGCTAGTTCCTAATGCCTCCTTGAACTTGTATAGCATATTTCCTCCTAAGGTTCTGATGCTAGGAACAGCTAAAGAGTTTAAAGAGACAATAATGCAATCCTTCCAGGTTCCAGAACAAAGCAAGTCAATGATGTATTAGCATTACTAGGTTGCTGGGTAAGAGGAGTTTGCATTCTGACATTAAAATGTCAGTGTACTATGGGTATCGAGAAAAAATTTCATCTTTTTCTAAAAACTAGGATACTCAAATTCAGTAAACGGGTAGCACATGCAGTCAGACAACTGTTAGACAGAGGCTTCATGCATATAGCATCCTTCTCTGAATTTTTAATCACTGCATCTGTAATGTCATGGCACTCAGAAGTTAATTAAAAATCACTGAATGAGGGGATAAGTGAGTGAATCGCTCTAACGTACAGACACTCCACATGTGATGAACCTTTTTCTTAAGAATCTATGAAATGAACATAAATATTTTTGATGCCTTCTGAAAACAGTAGAGAGGGGTAGAATGGGGAGGGAGGTGGAAGGGATGTTCAAGTGGGAGGGGACATGGGTAAACCTATGGCTGATTTCATGTTGACGTTTGGTAGAAATCAACACAGTACTGTAAAGCAATTATCCTTCCATTAAAAACAAAATTTTTAAAAAGATTAAATTGATGACAGTGTGTCAGGTTATAGGTTCTCTTTTTACATAAGAAAGAACAGCAATGCTTCGGATACTAAGCTATTATTTTACTTAGCAAAATTATTCTGGCTTTGAAAACATTTCCCAAACCTAGAAAAGTTTCATTTATACATATTTCTTTATTAAATTACTGTACATTAGTTCTCTATGAGATTTTGCATAAATTATCTCATCTTAATGAAATAATGATGAACCTAAGTGTTTAAAAAACAACAACAAACACTTCCACTGTGCTGGTAATGGTCATCAGGGCCAAGTTCCACTGAAGTCAGAGCTGAGCAATGCAGAAATGGCAAAAGAATGAAAGCAGAGAGAGATATGGCAATGAGAGAACATACCATTATATTCTACCATAAACACAGTGGTAGAAAGTGTGACAGGCTGTAAGGAGATCTGTGAGGGGCGGAGTCACCGACAAGAAATGATGAATTTGGGAGAGAAGGACTCACAAGGAGAGCACAGTTATGTGGAGGAACACAGGCTATGAGCCTCGGTGGCTCCTGAGGGCAGGAAAAATATCTGCGAATATTATTTAGTTATTAAGAAATTATGTTCTGTATCCTCTATTCACAGAAGTATGGACAGGTGTGGCAGCGGAGAGCCCCTCAAATGCCACGAACTTCATCTGACTCCTCACTGCATCTCCATCACCTGACACATGGGGAGACAGCCTTAACACAATTTCACTGAAAGCATGAAATAAACAGTGTGTGGATTAAAAAGAAGTCTGTGCTTCAAAGCAAACCCCCTATTCCCTGAACATTTTACTTAGCTGAAAACTTCATTCTTAAGGCACTGAGGAAACAGTAAGCACAGTGATTTTCAGTTTCAAAGTTTAAAAACTTCTCCTGCCCCAGTTAGGCAGATTTTATTAAAGTGTAATTTTTAGGATGGAGAAGGAGTATTCAGAAACAGTCCGTTTAGCATTATCATAGAAAAGTAAACTAGCTTTGTCAGTCACATGCAGCTTCTGGGGTTTTAAAACCAGTACAATTTAACAGACCAATAGACTTTCAGGAAAGGGGACCATCGGGTATAAAAAGTAATTTCACAGGAAGGACGATTTTAAGATGTACACAGCATAATCTCCATGCAGGAAACCTAGGAAAAGCTGACATTATGAGTTTTATGAAGGACTATTCCATTCAGTTGTAGTACAGTGTTAATTCAACAGTAACTCTCCACCATAAATGTCCATTAAGGCAGGGAGACTCAACAGGAGCACTCTGTCCTTCTCCACAGTTTATATTTGAAAAAGTAAAACTAGACCATACAACAAGTCAGCTTGATTCAACTTGAAAAGAAGCGGTTAGATGGTAGTAAAGTTCTGGTTTTAAACCTAGATTTGAATATGGTTGTGACTTTGCTTTGATAATTCCCTGGACCAGAAGTCTGATGAAAATAAAGAGAAAGGAGTTCTGGGTCCAGTGTTATACTATTAGATCTATTAAAAAAATTTTTTTTCACTATTCTTAAAAATGATACAAAAATTACACACACACACACACACAAACACACACACACACATATAACATCGCCATTTTAACCATTTTTAGGTGAAATTATATTCATGTTGTATAACTACCACCAATATCTATTTCTAAAATTTTCATCACCCCAACAGAAACTCTGCACTCATTAAGCACTACTAAACAATTTTAAGGAAAAACTTAAGAAGAAAAGTCAGTTTATGGAGGATTGACTGTCAATGGCAATAAAAAGATCTAGTTAAAATATAAAGAATGACTATTTTATCTATTTTGTGAAGAAAAAAATTAAAAAAATCATAGTTGATAGAGAGTTGACTATAAACTGCAAGAAAGCAAGCTAGCAACATGACAGTAATGATCTGAGAAAGCTCTCACAGGGTTTCATTTCCATATGTATTCTGTTGTCTACTTTGGCTTGGCTACATTTCCATCTTGATGGTTTTTTATTTCAGTGATAATGCAGAATCAGAACAACAGATACAAATTAAATTAAAAGCTTACTTGGAAAAAAATATGAGAGAAGAAGAAAAGTAGTTAGCATCCTAATTCTCAGAGAAATAAACAGAATTAAACGGTAGCTCCATAAGGCTGGTAACAGTATTTGAAGTCAGTATTTGAAGGCTGAGTCAGTATTTGAACTAAGGTTGTCACACACTGCTCTTTCTACTAGGCCAGGCTGACTTTCGGAGGTGCTATAGTTTTGGTATGGCCTCCCCACCACTGCCTGAACTTTAAAAAATTGTATTTTCAAACAAAGGAGGATGGCCACTTTGATATTCTCTCCTGCCCTTTTTTGGTTTTGATTAGCTTAATTACTATTTAGAGAAACTTTAAAACTTTGAATTATTTGTAAAATTTGACTTAGTCAAGGAGTATTTAGTTTGTTCAAACCTAGAGCTGATAAATCCACTCAGTATTTCCAACTCTTATTGTATTTTAAAATGTTTCATTCATTGTTATACTGTTTTAAAGAATTTCAAAATACATTAGTATTAAGAAACAGTAGTATTTTATCTTCTAGATATATGACAAGAAACATAAGATTTCCTCACAAGAATGTAACTAATCTTGTCTTGTTCATAATTCCCAGGCCTGCTGAATGAAAATCGTACAAATATGAAAAATGGTGTATATAATACTTATTATACTGGAGGCATGCAATATAATTACCTGAGGTATAAACATCATGATTATACATAGTGAGTCAAAGTTTATGCTAACTAAATTTCCCTGTCATGTTTGAGGCCAGAGAAAAATTTACAAAAGCAAGGCAATATTTAACATATATGTGCTTTCAAATTTCATCTTACTTTTAAAATTATATTTATATTAAATCTCAAATTTACCTCTGCGATCTCTATCCTTTTTGCAAGATCATCGAGAGAGAGACAGCTTTCATCAGAAGGCAGGTTCTCCTGTAGGCTATAGGATGCTTCTTCAGGAGAAAGATCTTGAAGGAAATCAGAGTCTTCCTCTTGGTTATTTTCATATGAGAGGGAATCTTCAGTATCTTTTAAGCATCCTTCTAAAAGGCTGTTCAAATAGTCGTCTGTCTCTTTACTGACTTGTTCTTCCTTATCTCCCTGTTCCTCTGGGGCCATATACACCTCTGGAAGCACTGTACTTAAATCAGACACTGGATTATTTTCACAAAGTACACTCTCAGAGCCCTCTGAGTCAGCCTGCCCCTGTGGTGATTTTCCATCACGCTCTGTGAGATCAGGTTGCTGCAGCTCATTTAATTCATTGTTCTCAACTTGGTCTGTGGGAAACGCCTCAGAAGCATCCCGGAGTGGTAACCGGAGTTCCTTTCTTTGTGAGTATTTACCCTCAGAAATCAGTGCAGGAGGTATATGGTCAGAGCCTGGTGAAATCAATGGCTCTGTCACTGACTGGCTGGAAACCTTAGGGTCCTTAGCAATGCGCTCTGTTTCGGCCACGTCTTGGCAGGCCTCTGTCTGAGCCAGCTGCAAGCGGCTGTCATCCTCAGGAGCATTCCCTGAGGAGTGGGGGCTGGACCTGCTCCCTGCCGACTCCGAGGGCTGGGCGTGGAGCTCCTGCGTGGCTTTAGCGCTGCAGAGTGGCTCCTCCGTGTGGCCCTTCCCTGCAGTTACCGGGAGGCTCCGGGGATCTGCCTGCCTGACCGTCTCATTACAGCAGGGACTGCTCTCCGGGGTCTCTTCTTTACGTTGGCTTTCTTTTCCTGATTCCATGCCAAGACAAATTTCACTCTCTGAAGATGAAGAAAAACAAGTGGTTTTAAGATTCAACATGGCACTTTGTACAAAAGGGAAGAGAAAGGACATGAATTATACATGGGACACAGTAATGCTCTGCACCTCTGAAATGGAAATTCTACCTGTTGGATTATAGCATCTTTTAGAAGAAATACTCTAAACATTTAGTAAGTAATCCTTTAGATATAAAAATTAACAGAGATTATTAAAAACATGTTAAGAACAAGAATATATTGCTTAGTCTTCATTATAATTGAAAAAGTAATTTTTCAAAGGTTTAAAAGACATTCTAAACTTTATTAGCTGCATCTATTTAAACAAATATTTTAAAGTATGGGAAAATTATTTTCAGTATGTTTATGAAATATACTGTATCATATTGTAAGAAAAACAATACTGGTTCTGATCTATTAAGGCTAATGAAGGAACATGCTGTGCTGTGCTTAGTCACTCAGTCGTGTCTGACTCTCTATGACCCCATGGACTGCAGCCCACCAGGCTCCTCTCTCCATGGGGATTCTCCAGGTAATAATACTGAAGTGCGTTGCCATGCCCTCCTCCAGGGGATCTTCCCAGTCTAGTGATTGAAACCAGGTCTCCCACATTGCAGGCAGATTCTTTACCATCTGAGCCACCAGGGAAGCCCAATAATACCGGAGTGGGTAGCCTATCCCTTCTCTGGGGATATTTCTGACCGAGGAATCAAACCAGGATCTCCTGAATTGCAGGTGGATTCTTTACCAGCTGAGCTTCCAGGGAAGCCCCTAAGGAACATAAATCTGTTTAAATTTATTTAAGCATCCTTAATAATAACATCCTTAATTAATGTATTAGAAAATTACTTGTAACTTCTCAAGGGGAAGTAGTAACAGGCACTGGTAAAAAGTAAAGCATAAGTCTTGGTACCAGGCAAAAATGGGTTTGGAATTTTGATATTTCTTTCAATTTTTATTTTAAATAAAATCAATTTAAAATACTTCCCTTTGACTGTAAACCATTAAAAACTTTCACAAAATATATACTGAAGGCATACATAAGTAGATCACAGAGAAGCTTGTTCATGATTCAGCTTTTGGTTGACTGTGCTACGTCACTTTAGTCACTTTCACTTCAGCTAAGTCAAAAAGTCACTGACTGTGATCCTATGGGCAGCAGCCTGCAAGGCTCCTCTGTCCATTGGATTCTCCAGGCAAGAATACTGGAGTGGGTGGCCACGCCCTTCGCTAGAGGATGTTCCCGACCCAGGGATTGAACCTACATCTCCTGCATTGGCAGGTGGGTTCCTTACCACTAGTGCACCTGGGAAGCGTTTTTGGTCGGTCAAGCATTCCTAACTCCTGGCATGCTGCACTTCATGGGGTTGCAAGGAGTCGGACTTAGCGGCTGAACAACTACCACAGAAGTTTTAACTTTTTCTTTCATCATATATTATTGAATTTCAAAATGATGTAAATTAAAACCAAGGATGAAATATAGTGATGATTATACCTGGCTTTTCATGTATTGGTACTTCAATAATTACCAATGTGAAAAGAAGAGTGGCGAAAAGCAAAGGAGAAAAGGAAAGATATAAGCATCTGAATGCAGAGTTCCAAAGAATAGCAAGAAGAGATAAGAAAGCCTTCTTCAGTGATCAGTGCAAAGAAATAGAGGAAAAGAACAGAATGGGAAAGACTANTGGTGATGAACAGGGAGGCCTGGCGTGCTGCAATTCATGGGGTTGCAGAGAGTCGGACACGACTGAGCGACTGAACTGAACTGAATGGTGGCACATACCGTAACAAAGAAAAGGCTGGACTTAAATGCCGTCTTCTGATTTCAGAGAATCAGGGAAAGAAACTAGCAACTTCAGCTCTGTACTGCTGAGTTTGTATTACCTCTCCCAACACCCTAAGTCAAAGTCAGATGAGGAGAGGACAAGGAAAAAGAGGTCTCTTTTGGGGAGAATACAGCATTCTTTCTTTTGTTCCACCCTAAGAATCACTCGGGGAGATGGTAAAGCTCCGCAAGATGGTGAAGGACAGGGAAGACAGGCATGCTGTAGTCCAAGGGGTAGCAAAGAGTCAGACATGGCTGAGCGTTGAAGAACAACAAAGAATCGCTCAAAGTTGGGAACGGGGTATGCTGTCTCAAGCTGAAGGTCAGTTACCTGAAGGACCACAAATGTCCAGGGAAGTGACTTGGAAGTAAGCTCCTCCTCACTTGGTCCTGCTGGAGCCACCAACGTCCCTATAGACTAGATTCAGGCCTATGCACTAATCTAGATAGCTCAAAAGGGAAAAGACCATGTACCAGCCCTTGCAGAGCTGGTGGACAGAGAAGAGCTTTGAATAAAATGAGATTTAAGTGTTAAATTTGGAACGGAATAGGATTAAGTCATAAAGAATCAAAATGAGAGTATTTAATAGCTATAAGTTATTGAAAGGTTAAGAGAATCAGCCCGAGATGGCATTCTATTGTAACAGGGAAGAGCAAATTCTGACTTTATGTTGGATCTGTTTCTTTTACTTTAACTTTTGCTTTTTATTGCTTTTGTTATTATAATCACCATCTACAACTGTAAGCATACACAATGGCCTGTCACAGGGAACCCTGCCCCTCCAACCTGACTGTTAGAGTACCTTTGTTCAGCTCACAGAGAGACATTCTGACCCCGCTCATCTGTGAAAGGCTGCAGAAAAGAAATTAACATAACCCCTCCACAAGACTGGTTATTTCAGGAGATTTCTGCAAGACTTAGGACCTTTTTACTTTATTTCCTCACCTCCTTCCCCTCTCTGTTCTATAAAAGAACCTAACATCCAGGCTCCCATAAGATGGCTATTTTGAGACATTAATCTGCCATCTTCTTGGTCTGCCAGTTTTTTGAATAAAGTTGTATTCCTTGCCTCCAACACCTCATTTCTGATGTACTGGCTTGTCCTGTGGTAAGCAGAGTGAGCTTGGACTCAGTAACAATACAACCGGAAAGTGAAGTGGCTGACTATGGTTACCAGACAAAGTAATCAATTTATGTAGTTCCTAATGCAGCAAGATAACACATAAGTGGTGTGTAATAAAGACTATCATTGGTACAATGTATTATTTATAAAATAATAGCCTGAGAACAGTTGCTTCATTCCACTATTAGAAACAATATAAAATATAAAAAATATAGTAATTTAAGATGTAAAGGGCAAAAATTTCAGACTAGATCAAGATAGTAGCTATAATTTATGTGTGATGCCATATAAAGTATAAATGATGTTTTTAATACATATTCAGTCTCCAAACAAGACATATGCTATTTTATAATTTGTTTTATCAAATTATGGTTTTGGAGAAAAGCTTAAAACCTGTCTTTACTGGTAATGCGAAACAGTCATCTGCCTTAGTCTCCCATCTGTTTGATTCCTGCTCTCTAGGGGCAGTTACTTTTCAATTCCTTTAGCTGTTTCTGCTCATATTTACCCTCCATTTCTAGAGACTTCCATTGTTATCAATTGACTTTTCAGTTTTAGAGACCACCTACTAACTTCCTACAAAGGAAGAGAGTTAGTTCTCATGGTCTCTTAGATTCTCTCTTGCCCCTCTAGCTCCCATTACAATTCAACATAAATCTGGGGCAAATCAATATTTAAAGTTTACAGTACTATGGCTTTGTAAGTATTATTCACAAGATACCCAGACTGTGTATTATGGTACATTTTTCTTTCTCATTTATGCTGTTTTCTTTTGTGTTGATAACTGCCTCATTACTTCGTTAAAAATAATTTCAATCTATGCATCTTTGAACTCTGACAGATGGACAACTGTGGCATATGTAACAGATAATCTTTCAGTTTTAAAACATATTCTTCTTGAGTCCCTGACCTGGAACTCCTTTCCAGGCTTGCTACACAGGTATTGTCCTGGAATTTCCTTTCCCAATGATCCTAGGAATTCATTTTGGCTCTATTTTGGAAACCTTGTTTCCTCTGAATCACAGGTCTTCCTCTTTGTTTATTTTCTCTTATTATAAGGACACTTCCTAAGAAAACGTACATGGAAGGGAAACTTTTTAAGATTATTCACATCTTAAAGTCTTTACTCCTTCACCACTGACTAGAACTTTGGTTGGGTAAAGTTTTCTAGGTTAGAAATCCTTTTCTCTCACATTTTTGAAGACACGGCTGTATTATGTCTAGCTTCCAATAGGGCTTCCTATTTGGTAGAGAGGCGATATCAAGGTCTAAATGCTTCCTACACAGCTTTTTAACTTAAATTTAGAGGTACTCTCTGTGCTTCCAATTCCCAAACCCTCTCAGGCAGAAATCAACCTTTCCCTGTAGACACTTAGTTTTCAGCTTTCTCTGGCATGTTAAATTGGGCTTCCCAGGTGGCTCAGTGGTAAAGAATCCATTTCCAATGCAGGAGATGCAGGTTCTATCCCTGGGTGGGGAAGATCCCCTGAAGAAGGTAATGGCAACCCACCCTGGTCTTCTTGCCTGGAGAATCTCACGGACAGAGGAGTCTGGTGGGCTACAAACCATGGAGTTGCAAAGACACAGCTGAGTGACTGAGCATGCATGGTATGGTAAGCCAGCTGTCACCCATCCATCTGCTTTCCAGCTTCCAACATTTTCTGGATGTCATATCTGCTGCTGGTTCCTTGCCAACTCTGTCCTTTTGGCTTTCTGCCTTTAAGGATCCCTTTGTGACATTTCAACAGTATTTAAAAAAAAAAAAGTAGAAGTAAATGGTCGATCCACTATGTTTAACCAAAAATATATTTTTAATTTTCTACAAGCAGGTATCACAGTATAAACTTATTGGTAATGTTTCTGTTAATACTAACATGAATTTCTGTTAACTTGCTTTCTTGAGCCCAAAGATCTAGTAAGGTAAGTCTACTAATCCCTATTGCATTGACTTAAGACACACTAAAAAAAATTCTACTCTGATGAAATAACAATGGAATAATAGTTGAATGTATGACATACTTAATAATACCAAATTTAAACAGGTAGTTCTCAAATGAGAAGTTAGACTTAATCTAAGTTTTAACATGTGCTCTACAAACGCACATACCTTTGAGTTACTCTCACAACTCTCATTCTGCCATGAATTCTCTTTAGGGAAAAATTTTCTATGTTATTTATGGATGAGACTAAAGCATTCATGAATTAACATGTTTCTTATACTTTCTCAATATCTCACTAATTGTGACTGTGAGGTCGCTCAGTCGTGTCCAACTCTTTGCGACCCCGTGGACTGTAGCCTACCAGGCTTCTCTGTCCATGGGANGCCCAGTCCTGTCCCAAAGCCAAACCCTGGGTGGGTCCTGAGGAGGCCTAGCTCCAGAGCCAAGTCTGGCGACAAAATAGGGAGGCCCTGCGCTGGTAAGACAGGCAGGATTGTCGTCCTCTGCTAGTCAACTGGGAAATGCGGGCCACAGACACTCCCAGATCAGGGGAGGCCTAGTTTCTTGCTGGTGATCCTACTGAATCCACTGGATGTTGGAAATTCAAATGGATGCAGGCAGATATCCCAGTACTTCTGGAAAAAACAGTTATAAAATAATTATAAAACATACACAATGAAATGCAAGTAGACACAAATTGACAACTATAAAAAAGCCATTCACCTTGACCACAGACAAATTTAAAATAGTAAACTATAAACGATACAGAAGAAAACCTACATGACCATAGGTTTCATTGCATAGATCATGAGCTTTGACACTCCAGACATAGCACACACACAAAAGGAAAAAAGGGTAACAGACAGCCAAATACTGGAGGAAAAATGTTTACCAAACACTTCTGATAAAGAATTTGTATTTCCATTACATAAAGAAGATAAGTGTGTGTGTGTGTTTGTATACATACACAAAGCACATATGTATAAGGCAAATGCCTGCATGAAAAATAGGTAAAGATTGTAACAAACACTTGACCTGGGAAGAAATACAGATAATAAAAAGTGAAAAAAATATGATTAATATCTTATCCCGTTAGGTGATTATAGATTGAAACAACAAGAAAGCACTACATACCTATTAGAAAAGCTAATCTCCCAAAATTACAATACTGATCATGGGACAATAAGGAACAACAGCAACTCTCCTTCATTGCTGATGGAATGCTTCAACAGCCTCTTGAGATACAGTTTGGAACATTTTTCAAGCCAAATAAGTCTCACAGCTTAAGATTCACCCATCACACATCCAGTTTTCACACAATGGCATTGAAAAACTATCCAAACAGAAACAAGGACCCTATTCTGCACTGAACCTCTACTCATAATGTCTAAACCTTAAAAGAACCAGAGTGTCTTTAGCAGATGAACCCATAAGCAACTCGGGGTACAACCATGTGAAGGGGAGCAGGATACGACACAGCAGAACATGCAATTTCAGAAAAATCAAAGAGCTAAGACAGGGTTTCCCTGGTGGCTCAGTGGTAAGGAATCTGCCTGCCAAAATTGGAGACATGGGTTTGATCCCTAGTTTGGGANCGACCCAGGGATCGAACCCGGGTCTCCCGCATCGGAGGCAGACGCTTTAACCTCTGAGCCACCAGGGAAGAATCATCATGTAAAAACATTTGAGTGACATATCAGGCTTGAAAATGAAATTTTCAATGTTAATATTTATTTTGGAAGATTGATGAAAAAATGTGCCTTAAGTCTGAAATATTGATAATAGTATAAATTAATACATCTTCTACAGAGATTAATGCAAAACTAAAAATGTATACATTTGGTCCTCAGAGAAAAACAAGTTAAAAACCACAACGACATTCATATCTACTAAAATGACTTAAAAAAAAAGACCGACAATATCAAATGGCAGCAAAGATTTGGAGCAATTGAAATTTTTATATATTGCTGGCAGGGTATAAAATGGCATTGTAGAACTGTTTTGACAGTTTCTTACCATGTACCTTCCAGATGACCCTGATTCTACTTTCAGTCTTTACCCAAGAGAAATGAAAACACATATCTACAAAAACAGCAACAAAAACACCAACAACGTCCTATCAGTTTTATTCATGATATCTCCAACTTGGAAATTACTCAAATGTCTATCAACAATTATGTGGATAAATAAATTATGTAAAGTTTAAAATGGAATACTACTCAGCAACAAAAAAGAATGTATTAATGGTACATTTAGTCATAAGGGTAACTCTCAAAAGAAAGTATGCTGAGCAATTCTATTTCTATTACATTCTAAAACAGGGAAAACCTATCGATAATAACAGGAAGCACTGGGTTGCCTGGGACTGGAGGTGGGAAGGACTGAGTATAAGAAGATTGGGAGAAAGATTTTGGAGTGATAAAAATGATCAATATTCTGACTGGGGTAGGAGTTACATGACTGTACACAACCGCCAAAACTCATCAAATTGTGCACTTAAAATGGGTACATTTTATTGCATAGAAATTGTACTTCAATAAAGTTGATTAAAAAGTGGGAAGGGAATGATAAAGGGAGAACTCAGGATAATGACTACCTTGGGGCAGGGGAGTGAAGCAGGTGATGGGATAGAAAGGAACACAAAGGTAGTTTTAACAGGAGGAATGACAATAATCTAGTCCCTCTGTCAGGAATAAGGTTCACAGGTCTTCATTTTTTTAATACATTGTTATAATGTATATATGTAACATATTTTCACATATAAATATTACTTAAAAATGAATTAAAATATAATAAAAATACACGGGCTTCAAGGCCAGAAAACAGGGTTTTAACTTTGTGTTCTAATTAGTTGTTTGGATAGGTCACTTATCTCCCCTGAGTTTCTTAAAATGACTTAGCCTACCTTAAATCGGTTAAGAGGAAAAGATGAAATAATATACATAAAAGTACGCTGAAAATATAAAGTCATATGTAAATAACTTGGAGAATTTAGTCATGGTAGATTAATCAGGAAAGCAGCAATGCATAACACATAGAGAAAATTAATGGAATACTAGCTGTAGCAGGTAGTGATAACATGGGAGGAAGTGGTGGAGCAAGGGTAATGAGAGCAGTCAGCATGTAGATTTCTTACCTTGTGCCAGGAACTGTTCTAAGCCTTAATGAAATTACTAATTTAATCCTCATAAAAATCCTATGAGGTAAAAATAACCCACATTTGGAGCTGAGCAAAGGGAGGGACAGAAAAAAGTTAAGCAACTTGTCTGTGGTCACACAAACTTTTTCTTTCGGCCACACCATGTGGCCTGCAGGATCTCAACTCCTCAACCAGAGATTAAACCTGTGCCCCTGCATTGGGAGGGTGCAGTCTTAACCACTGGATTGCCAGGGAAGTCTCTTAAAGTCACACAAATTTAAGTGGTGGAGAGAGGATTCAAACCAGACAAGTTTGATACCAGCAACAACCACACACAGACAAAAGCAAGTTACTTAGTATAAAAGGAGCTTAAGACCAATACATATATAAAGAAAGAAAAGCAAAACTCTACACTGTAGAACATGTACAATATTAGAAACAAGGAATAAGGGGTAAAACAAAGAGAATATATTAAATACAAATCATTTAAAGTAATATTTTCATATTTGTTTTTTCCATATTCTTTCTAATATTTCTCTGTATTTATTCATAGAATAACCTGTCTGAGTAGACTATGAGAGATTTGACATTATTCTTTAAAAGATACTGTTTTATCAGACTTGGCAAGATTTCTTTCTCTAGAATTTAGTTCACACCCTTCCCACAAAATGGTTATTAATGAAATGTCTGCACTATGGAATCTGATAATCCACACAACTTCCTTAGCAGAAGTCTGCTGCAATTCAGTTAGGAACCAAGAGACACAGATTCTAGTTGTGAGTCAAAGTACCAAGTAAGTGGCTGCGTGTGGTATCTCAGTTTCCCTGTCTGTGCCACTCATCCTGCAGCAGAGGCTAAGCTGGAAGTAGCGCTGAGCTATTGCTGGGCAGTGTCAGACTCAAACTTAGAATAGCCTTCTTGCCAGTGTGCACAACACAGAGACGTATTCACATCCAAACTAGGTGACTACTTTGTGATGTTTTCCCATAAGATCTTTATGAAGCTCATTATATTCTGGTTTCCAACATAAATATGACCAGAAAAAAGAGATAGGAAGAACAGAATATAGTAGGATTGACCTAAGGCCCAAGTTTGCCACATAAGAGAAGAGGGGATAAAGGAAAGACCTGAGGGGAAAAAACTTAAAAGAGAAAAAGGCAAGTGAGATTCAGGGCATCATCATCATCTTATCTCTTCAGGCAACACAGTTAAGGCACATGATGCTGCCTGTTTAATATCAGAGTTTTCAGGCCCAGGAATATAAAGTAGTACTAAAATCATATACATGGAAAAATAAATGCCCTAAAACACATTTTAAAAAATCTATCTTTAGCTTATAAAGTTTTTGTAATGAACATACATTATTACTATAAGAAAACAAATTTCTAAAACTCTTAACTTTTGACATAAGACACAGTGGTATGAAACATAACTATAAATGCTTTAGAAATACATAAATATATCTACAAATTAAAGTATACCATGTTAGCTAACAAAAAAGGAAGAGAATAAATTACTATAGATAAGCTATCAAGATACAGAGCTTATCTTGATAATATCTAGATTTACAGAAAAAAATTTCTGGTAAAGTTTGTAAAAAAATTGTTGGTTTTTATACAGAAAAGAATGCCTGAATGCACTAAAACCAATTCGCTTTAACAGCTTATTTGCAGTCTTGTCATATTCTCTTAGATACATATAACCACCTACTGAAAGCATGGAACAATTTTATGTTTTCCTAAGAATTTAGATTTTATACTTTCTACTACTAGATATCTAAAAAAGGATTATATGATGTTAAGAAAACCTTGCTTTGCTATTTGTCGAGGAGCAGTATGCGCAAAAAAGCTCCTTCACAGCAACTCAGATGTGATACTTGTAAAATATTATGAGGCAGGCATTTTAAATATCTACTTCTAATTTAAAAACATACCCAGCTCTTTGGCTGTAGCTCCTCTTTCCTTTGGATCTTCAGATACTATTAACTGCGTAAAGCATTTCCTTCCCAGGGACTTCTGGACAGCTGCGATCTAAAAAGTTTTTCAAAAAGAGAGAAAAAAAAAAAAACAACAAGCAACTTTGGGGAAGACTGTTGTATTAAGTTAGGAAGCTGAAAACAGTTTGAAGAAGGTTTCATTATTTTCTAAACCAGTCCATACAACAAAACATGACACTCTATGTTTTTCCTATAAACATTTTCAAAGAAAAACTCTTACCTTATCTTTGGATAAAAGAGGACTGTAGGAAAAAAGAGAGAGAGGGAAAAAAAGGATTAAAAAAAATATTATAGCAGCAAAATGCTTCCAAACAAATGTCAGTGAAACGGCTGTAAAAAAAAAAAAAAGAAAAAGAAAAAAATACAGCTTCTCTGGATTCTAATATTAGCACAGAACATTTCCACTGCTGAAACATTACCACTGGTTCACACAGTTCAAAGTGCAACTATATCATGTGCTAATCTTCTTAGATGGCCAATAACTAATGGAAAACCTGCAAAGAAGCTATAAATACTGAGATTCAGCAGGGGAAAAAATGTCAACATTTTGCTAATAATGTATTTCAAGAGTATTTTACACATATTACAATTTCAGTTTATGTCATTATCGTCTAAAGTTGATTATGGCGGAAGATATTTTATTCACATTTTCCAAAGAAAAGGATAAAAAAAGACGTAATCTGTAAATATATTTTAGGGAACACTCAAGATAAAAGAATGCATACATTCACCAAAAAAGCATACACAATAATGTTCACAACCATTTTATTCATAATATTAAAAACCTGGAAACAATCCAAATGTCTATTAACAATATAATGGATAAATAAGTTGCTGCACAGTCATATAATGAATCCACACAGGAGTAAAGCAGAGCAAATTACCACTGCAGGTAACAACATGTAACACAGACGGAATCATGTGCAAAAAAGCTAGATACAAAAATCTAGTCTGTGTGATTACATTTATGTAAAACTACAGGACAGGCAAATACAGAACTCAGATAGCAGTTACTACCTGAGGAGAATGGGTGCTGGCTTTGTACACAAATTAGGGAGCTTTCTGTGGGGCTGGACTGTTTTGACTCTTGGTCAGAGTATTAGTTACATATATATATCTGTACATGTAAAAATTCAGCTGTGTGCTTTAATACTCAAACATTTTATATTAATTTTAGGAGTATAATTTTGGGGAATTATCAAATATAAGCATAAAATTTTAGGTTTGGTTTACAGTACTATCTACTGTTCACTAGTCAGATATTCTCTAGAGAAGTGACTGAAGACTAGTTTTTAAATTATGTGTTGGCCCTAATAAGGACCTATTGTATAGCATATCGAACTCTACTCAATACTCTGTAATGACCTATATGGGAAAAGAATCTAAAAAAGAGCGGGTATATGTATAAAAGTATATACTGATTCACTTTGCTGTATACCTGAAACTAACAACATTATGAATCAACCATACTGCAATAAAAATTAAAAAAACATTATGTGTTGGCAAGTTGCCTTATATTTAAAAAGAGAAAAAAAAGAAAAAAAGTCACGTCTATATTAGGTTCAATAACTATTTATTTTTAAATAATTAAAACATTTGTAACACATTAAACAATTATTAGTTCCCTGGGAAGAGCAGAAAAATATCTATATCGAATATTTTGAAAGTAAGAAAACAATCTCCCTTATCTATTTTTAATATTCCATTATTTAAAAGTTTTACAAAGCCAAAAGTTAATCTATTTAACATACTAAAATTAGGTCATAATGCAGAATCTATAAAAAGACTGTTTCAAAAGTTCAAACTAACACAAGAAAATTGTACATCTCAGAAATCTGCACTAGTTTAATAACTATCATGTCCCCTCACCTTTATAATTCTGAGTCTTCAAATAATAAATTAAAATATATATACTTAAGTGCTTTATTATTACTATGTTCAGTTTTAAAAATCCAACTCTTTATACAAATCAAATAATTTAAAACCATCTGGTATTCTGATTAAAGGCATTTGCATTCCACTATTAGGCTACTCTTAAAAGTGTGTTTTTACTACAACATACAAACAGTGACAGACATACAAACACTGGAAAACAACTGTAATAATCCCAACACAAAATTTTCCATCTGAATCACCTAATCTCTTAAGCAAAAAGTAATCGAAATTAGAAGTTACATTAAAAAATTTCTAATTAGTAGGTGCTTTGAATTTTGTAAAACAGACCTTTTGTTAAATTTTTAAGAAATTGAGATAAAAGCTGAGAAAGAAACCTAATCATTTTATTAATACTAATTTCTCCAGTTAGCATTAACAAAACAAAGAAGTGAATTCTGCATTTTAAATATTCAGTACTACAGTGCTTCTCCAATATTCTATTCCAGTTCACTGTAAACAGTCAAGTACTTACTCTTGGTGTGTTGAACAAAATTTAGCAAGCCGTTCAAAATCTTCACCATTAAATCCTTTTTCTGAATTCCTCAAAGGTGTAACTGTATGTGGTTGTACAGTTTTCCATTTTGTTTCTAAATTTAAAATATTTGTTAGTCACTAGCTATTACAAAACATGTTTAGAAGGGAAAAAATACTTAGCTGGCACCACTGATAAAGATTATCACGCAAAATTATCTTTTCAAAGTTAACACAGAAATAGCTAAGTGATTGCTTTTAGATCTAAGTATTTTATCCCAGAGATTAAATCAGCCAAGGACATCAGAAGAAATGAAAAAGCTGCAAGTGTTCTTTTCTTGGCACTGGTATGAAAAACAAAATACAAAGACAAAATGAGGTAAACTTGCAGTAAAAATGCTACTTTCTTTGCAACACTAACTTGACTAGAAACATCTACTTCTTGACTTAGAAAATCAGGTCAAATATGTTAACTTTCTAGATAGCAATTTGTTAGATTATTGATAATTCTGCATTCTACATTAGTTTGTACTCACCCCACTGTTCTTGAATGGCAGAAAGATTTGCGAGCAATTGCTCATGATACAGTCGTTCGAGCTGAATGAATTTCATTGCTTTCTCATCTGAACAGAAAAATTGAGGAAAACAGGAATCCAGGCTAAAGAATAATATCCTAGATCAACTGAGAATTTTGAAGCTTATCAAAAAATGAGAGGACTCTAAATATTTTTAAATTTAAACAAAAAAGTATGGTTTCTTGGTTTTGAAGTAGGTAAATTTTAATGTTGCATATGATGCAGTAGCTACCTGGTTTCTATTCTATCAGTAAACAGGAGACACAAAAAGAAGGTTTTAATGTTCAAGAAATGCCTGCTTGCTAATAATACCTCTAGCAGAGTCAATTAAATATAATTTAATTGGAAATAGAAGCGATATGGAATTCGTAATCTAAGTGTCCCCTCTCTTTTTTCTCTCCTTAAATTACGTTCTGTCAAGTCACCATGTTACCCTCTAGTCAAATGTTTGTTTCTGATTTCAACTCCCTGTGATCCTTATTTCTCACTGAATGCTTTTTTTTTTTTTTTTTTTTAATTAACTTGCCATGGTGATTTTTGTAATTATGTGATTTGACTTTTTTTGGTAAATTTTCTTGATGAATTTCTGCCTTCTCCATCTGTATCACACATTTAGCATTATATGAGGTCAAGACAAGCTGTCCAACTGTCTACCTTCCCTTGGGCCATGTTCTAAATGTGGACCCAGAAAGAAGGAAGAGAAAAACTCATTGTTTAGCTTTTCAGTCTTCCCATGGTCACTCAGAGGTCCAGTTCTCTCTCTCATTTGTGTCTTAAATATATGCCAGGGATCATAATAGACTAGGGGAGACAATTCTATTTTCCTCTGCTCATAACTTAAAAATATACCAATGTTTCCCACACTTTACTGAACATAAATGTTATTTGAAAATCTTGGTAAAATATAGATTCATGAGTCTGATCCCCAGAAGCTCTGATTCTAAACCCCACGAGTCTGCATTTCTAGGAAGCTCCCAGGGAAGTTGATGTGATATTCACTGTACTGCATCATACTCATCATTTGGAGAAGGCAATGGCACCCCACTCCAGTACTCTTGCCTGGAAAATCCCATGGACGGAGGAGCCTGGTGGGCTGCAGTCAATGGGGTCGCTAGGAGTCAGACAGGACTGAGTGACTTCACTTTAACTTTTCACTTTTATGCATTGAAGAAGGAAATGGCAACCCNTATTATTCCCCACTTTGCAAATGCAAAAACTGAGTCTTTGGAACTTTAAACAATTTGCAGAAGTTTAAAGGATAATCTTGAGACAGAACAGGAATTTGAGCACAGGCAGTCTGCCATGTCTGCCATGCAATACTGATCCTTTTTAGTATTTATGGTCAAGTTGGAGTCTTACAGCAAGTCTTGGAAGCAGGTGAAATTAGTAGTATTTTGAGAGGAGGAAAAGGCTGGGAAAGGTTAAGGGTTTGTCCAAATTCACCTGCCTTGGAAGTAAAAATGCAGGGCTTTGAGCTCAAGCCATGTGACTAAATAGACTCCAGTCTGGGGCTTTTTGTTCTCTAACATGGCATGGATTTTCTTCATGGAGTAAACTAGAGGAACAGGAGGGCAAAAGGAAGGACTCATTTCATTATTCCTCAATCATGTGGTCAAGGAGTTACTGACTCTTTCCAGACCCTTATTAGAAGCAGCAGAAAAACTCATTTATTTTCATTTTGGTTTCACCAACAGCTTTAGATGTCTGTGTTAAAGAGTAAGATTTTGAACTTCACAGACATACTGATACACACACACACACACACACACACACACNTTCTTTGGAACTCTGCATTCAAATGGGTATATCTTTCCTTTTCTCCTTTGCTTTTCACTTCCCTTCTTTTGACAGCTATTTGTAAGGCCTCCTCAGACAGCCATTTTGCCTTTTTGCATTTCTTTTTCTTGGACATTAGTTTGAGTAAACTCCGGGTGTTGGTGATGGACAGGGACGCCTGGCATGCTGCAGTCCATGGTGTCACAAAGAGTCAGACACAGCTGAACACTGAGTGACTGAACTGAACTGAATCAAGGGAGGAACAGCCAAGAAACTACCTGAGGAAAGATTAAAAATTAAAGATTAAAGGGATTAAAGAAAATAATCTAGATTAGGAGATCACCTGAGATGACATTCAGTTCAGTTCAGTAACTCAGTCCTGTCCAACTCTTTGTGACCCCATAAGGTGTGTAAACCAAGGTCACACCTTAGTCTTGTCAGAGCCCCTGCCTTTAAATTGTAGGCAGACACGGTTCAGTTCAGTTGCTCAGTCGTGTCCGACTCTCCGCGACCCCATGAATCGCAGCACGCCAGGCCTCCCTNGGGGAGCCGGGTGGGCTGCCGTCTATGGGGTCGCACAGAGTCGGACACGACTGAAGCGACTTAGCAGCAAGCTTCATTTCCTTAACAATTTGATTTCCTTCAGACTTAGTGATGAACAGCCACTGCCCTAAGTTTCTACCACACTTTACTAGTTTACTTGATTAGGGGTTCAGGATGACAACTGCTTGTCCTCCAATCTGTAGTGAAAATCAGTAAGGTTGGGAGAAAAAAAAAAAATCACACAAATGGGGAAATAAAGATACTTAGGATGAGTTCTCTCTAAAGTGTATATATTGGACCTTCTCTGAAAAAATAAGAACAATTTTAAGAGAGGGAAATTAAAAAACGGAAGGAATAAATCTTTCTTCTACAAAAGTTTTCCAGGCTTTCTAGGTGGTGCTAGTGGTAAAGAACTTGCTTGCCAATACAGGTAGAGATGTGGGTTCAATCCCTGGGTCTGAAAAATGCCCTGGAGAAGGGCATGGCAACTGACTCCAGTATTCTTGCCTGGAGAATCCCATGGACAGAGAAGCCTGGCGGGCTACAGTCCATTGGGTTGTAAAGAGTTGGACATGACTGAAGAGACAGCACAAACAAAAGTTAACATGCAGTCCTCCTTGACAACAGTCATTCTGTTTATCGCTAAAGAAGAACTCAATCTTCCCTTTGCTATATATATATATAGCTATAATAAGAGTCATGAGATTTGCTATGTATAATATGGCTGACAAATTCTACCATATGAATATTACTTGACATGTACTTCTGTTTAATCCAAAAGAAAACAAATCAAATGGGTTTTTAATTTTTTGCAACATGCATTCTCCCCTTCCTCCACACACAAATATTTAGATTTTGGTAAAATTAGAGCTTGTCCACAGGAGGTCAAACTTGGATGGTTCTAGAGAATTTTCTGGAGTAACAAATTTGCTACATCTTGTTTTCTGAGATGGTTACATGGGTGCATGAAAAAAAATCCAGTGACAACAACAGATCATACATTCATTGTAGGTAAATCTCAATTTTAACAGTGGGCAATTCAGTAAGCGTTCTAGGCATTTCTTCTTGTAATTAAAAAAAGGATACAGTCCTCCTCCTGGAAATAAGACTCTGCTATCTGTTAAAAAACAAATAAAAAAACAGAGAAAGTTAAATTAACAGTTGAATAAAAAGACAAATTTGGAAGAAATCAAAACCTTGAAACTCAAAATCTTTGATGTCAAACTAAGAAAACTCTTATTTAACTATATTCATCAGTTCAGAAAAAATATGACTCTAGGCACAAGACACATTTCTGAAGTCACTTGTCTCAAGAAAAGCAAACACAGACATTCTTTGGTCTGTACACAATCTCATTCTTTCTATTCTATTTCAAGTCCAAGCAAACATCACTGATTCATTAGAGTTTGGAATAAGAACTCTAAAGAATGAGAGAAATGCTATCGAGGCTTATAAAAGTAGAACACGAATGAAAGGATGGCTTTATCATAAACTAAAAAACTGAAATATGTCATGTCACAGGGGATCTTAAAACCCATTCGTCTCATTAGTATTTCACAAACTACCTCATGGGACACTGATTTTTCATTCTCTTTTGATATTTCAGAAAAGGACAGACCAAGTGCTACTAGTTGAGCACTGATGTTTGGAATGTGTACAGAATGTTGCACAGGATAAAGGGTGCTGGATGGGAGGGCAAGGTCCAGGGACTCAGCATCTGGACCCAGCTGAGGCATATCCCTCAGCAGATTCATTCTAGGGCAACTTTAAATTTAAAAATTCTTTGATTCTAAAAACTTTGGGATCCTTTATTCAGATACAGCATTTATAAATAGAACAGTAAAACCAAAAGTATACATGGAGAAATATTTGCATGAATTGACTATTGTCATACCTAAAATACTTCATTAAGTAGTTTACACTTTCAGTTTGCCCTGATTTTTCCTAAGTCTCTAATGAAAAAGGTATTCTGTTTATGGATCACGATCTCTACTTTCCAGGAAGCTATCAGTACAAAGAGCAATAAAGCACTAGTCAAACATATAAATTAGAAATAAAAAAAGGAATTTTTTTTCTCAATCCCACAGTGGAAAAAGTATAGTTTTAAAGGAAAATAGTTGTCTAGCTTAAAATTTATTCTATATATCTTAACATTCTTCCAGGAGCAAAAACAACAATATAGATGGAGCTAATCACCTCACTGTAAATTGTCAGTTTAATCAATTAGCTTTCAGACTTTTGGGACAGTTCCAGTCCCATAAGTGCAACCATAAAGACAGTATCACGAAACCCAAGGCCTCAAAAGTAAAAAGGCACTTCCAGGTGAAAGGGAAGCTTGAAAAATAAATACATAGGGTGCTTTCTCCTATAAAAACCTACTCCTGGCAAGTCAAGCAGGGTAAAAGGTGTGATTTTCTTTGATGCCCCAAATGTCTAAATCCGGGAGGTAGCTTGGTAGAGCAGAAAAACATGAAAGCTTGAAGGCGAATAATCTGACTGTGTTCTAGACCAAGCTTTGCCACTACCAGCTGTGAGACTCTGGACGTGTCATTTCATGTCTCAACCTTGGCTTCCTTATTTGTAAAACAGGGTCAGTAATACCTACAACTCTAGGAGACAGAATGTGTGTCTAGTACAGTGCCCAGGACACAGCAGCAAGTGCTTAAAACCGTTTGCACTTGCTGACTCTGGACCAGAAATACTCTACTCTACCAGTGCAGAGTAGAATCGTGAAGAAGTGAGTTGAAAATCAGTTTGCGAGGGCAGTCATTTTAAGGTTTTCCTGGTTTCGGGCATCGGGAACAAAAAGGAATTAGGAAGCTGTATGCGTTTGTCCACAGTCCCACAGAATGGCTTCAAGGATCCCAGTGAAGCCGTTTCCTGCTTGAGTCTGAGATGAGTTTCAGGACATGCTCACTGAGGACAGAGTATAGCATTTGAACTTCTTCTCACTTCTATATGAAAAACTCTGAAGTTTATGACTTAGGTTATACACTTAAAGCTAACCTGCCATTATATTAACAAAGTCAGTGTGTAAGAGATTACTCACACCCACGAAATAATTTTTTTTTTGGCCACACTACACGGCCTGTGGAACTCCCCTGATGAGTGATCAGACTCATGCCCCTGCAGTGGGAGTGCAGAGTCTTAACCACTGGACCATGAGGGAAGTCCCCAAGAAAAGTAATTTTTAAATGGAATCTTCTAGAGATCCAAGAACTTTAGTGTGGACTCTGGAACCAGACATGGACTTGAATCTTGTCTCTATGACTTATTGGCTGTGTGACTTCAAACAAGTTAAAAAAAAAACTTATTTGGTTATAATATGTGTCATTCTGATACTGTGAGGATTAAATGGGCTGAAAAACCTAGAATAGTGCTATGAAAACAGAATTTCCTATTTTAGTATTCTTATCATTGAGGCTGATATTAGTACTGTTATGTCCATATTGACAGAGATTTACAATGGATGCTTGGAAAACAAGAATCAAGAAAACATATTAAGTGCCAAAAGGAAAAAAGAGTTCCAAGAGCGTGAATATCTGCAGTGATCACAGTCATTAATATCAAATGTCCTTTCGCATATATTCATCCATATAATATCTTAAAAATAGTAACTATCCTGTAATTAACTCTCCGTTAATACTTCCTTATTTCTGTCAGTAGTACTACCATTCCTAGAATTGGTATTCCTAGACTTCTTTGACTTCTTTATCATCCCTTTTTTCATTATCTACACCAAGTCCTGATGTCAAGATTTCAAATTCACCTCTTCGTGTTTCCACTGTCACCACCTTAACCTAGAAACTACTCTCACTTTATGTTTGAATTATCAATTTCTTCTTTTACCTCTTACCTTTATCAAAATGTATATTTACATGGTTCAAAGAGTCAAATGGTTCTATAAGGTGTGTCTAAGAAACTGTTAACAGTTAACAGCCCTACTGTTCATGTCCTATTCTCCTTTCTTCAGGAGCAAGCACTTAGATATCTTTTTTTAAAAAAAACACTATATCGCTAAATATTATGCTTATATTTGTTTGTTTTTTTTCAGTTTTAAAAACGAGGATTGAGTCTTTTGCACTTCACCCTACAAACATATACCACGCATACTTTCTCTCACATACTGACCTATCCCATGTTGTAATATTGTAGTAAAAGGTAGATAAACATTTAATGTTTACCTTATTATGAGTAAGCCGTGTGGTAAACTCTCATTATTTTTCCTTTCATGAAAACTTTCTGTTTTTTTCTGGAGTTTCTTTTTTCCTTTTTTTTTGGTATAGTTTTCCAAGCACTTATCACTAATACAACTCTAGTCTATCAAGAGTTGAAATCTTCCCTCAGTGTATTCAGACACACTGAATATTCAGAAATCATAAAATTATATAAAAGTTTCTCCCCAGACTCTTCTGATCTGCTCAGATAGAAGTGGGTACACTCTCCTTCTTAGTACAAAGCTGTCATCTAAGACTCTCTCTTCTCCTAGAGATCCCCTTCACCCATGTCCAGGGTAGCACCCCATTTTCTGATATCTTAATCTTCCTGTTCCTTGGTTTACTCTCTTGTTTTGGTTGAGTACACCATATAGTGACTTCCTGAGAAAGAATGAAAAGGAAATATCATAGGCCCTGACGTAGGAACATTCCTGGTATAGTTGAGGAAGTGCTAGGAGGCCGGTGTATCTGGAAAGAAGTGAATAAGGAGAGTTTTAGGAATTAAGGTCTAAGAGGTAACAGGGCCAGATCATGGAGTGTCTTGCCATGGTAAGAATTTTGGCTTTTACTCTGAATGTGAAAAGAAGTCAATGGATGGCTTTGAACAGAGAAATCTCACGATCCCAACTAACATTTTATCTGGATCACAATGACTGCTGTATGGAGGGGGGCAAAAAAACCTAAATGGAAATAAAGGTAAAGCAGAGAGGGTTCTACAATTAGTTTACTGCAAGAATCTGAATGAAATCTGATAGTGTCTTGTACTGAGATGGTGGCAATCAAAGAGGAAAGAAGACATTAGAATTTGCATGTATTTTTAAAATAGAGTGGCAGGATCTGCTGATTGGATATGGATATGGGGAAAAGTGAAGGATGACTTCAAAGTATTTGGTCTCAGCAACTAGAGGGATGGATATGCCATCTAACAAAAGGGAGGAAAAAAGTCAAAGTCTGATTTTGGGCATCTTAAGTTTGAAAGGCCCATGAGATGCCTCAGGAAGCTGGATGTTTAGTCTATACTGCAGAACTGAATCCTCAAGCACTCCAATGTTTAACAATCAGTAAAATTTGAAGGACTCAACAAATGACCCAGAGAAGGCATATCCAGTGAGGTAAGATATAAAAGTGGAAAGTGGGGGGTCCTAAAAAGCAAAAGAAAATGCTGCAAAATAGAGCTTGTGATGAACTTGTCAGAGCTTCTAATACTTCCGGTAGGAAGAAAACTGAAGACTAACAACCAGATTCCCATGAGCATGTAACATGGAGATCAATCCTGGCATTTACAGTGCAATTCTGGCAGAGTAGTTGCACAAAGGCCAGACTGGAGTGAGTTCAAGAGTCATCTGAATGTGGAATGTTTCCTAGGTAGAATTCTTGCCCCATGTATTTTAACCTGAATCAAATCATGAAGAAATAATCAGACAGATCCTAATTATGGGACATTTTTACAAGAACTCTTAACTCTTCAGATGTGTCAATGTTATAAAAGCAAAAATAAACAAATAAAACAGAAGGCAGGGAATTGTTCTGGATTACTAAGGATTAAAGAATGTTCACAACCAAATGCTATGTGTGCTCCTTTACTGGATCCTGGATCAGAGGGAAACTAATTATAATGAATATTTGTGGAATAACCTGAAGAAACAAATATAGGCTCTATATTAAATAATATTAAACCAACATCTCATTTCTTGCAGTTGATAATGGCATTGTAAGTTATTTAGGAGAGTATCACTGTTCTTGGGAAATTTATGTGCAAGTATTTAAGGGTGAAGTGATGTAATGCCTAAAAATTACTTTAAGATGTTTCATGGAAAACAAATATGTGGGGTAGGGTTGAGTGGGAGGAGGGAAAACCAAAATCTGGCAAAATGTTAACAACTGTCAATTTAAGTGAAAGGCACAGTGTGAGCTGCTAGGAATTACTAAATAATGAAAAAAAAAAAAGTAACTCCACTTCTCTCTAACTTGTGTTTCCCTTGAGAGTAACTGACAGGGTATTTTGTATTCTTGGACTACAGAAGGCAGTCATCAGCTGACTGCTGTTGCCCTGGTGTCTCAGCTTACTGCAGTCTTAGCCATCTCTTTCCAACAAGCAATGTTTGAATTAGTGACAGAGAAATATAGTTATACTGCTTAATGTTTTATTACTTTTATGTTAAGCATATCAAGTGTTATCGATGTGTTAAGCACTTGTACATGCAGTATTTCACTGAGTCTTCTACAACATTACAGAAGATGAAACTAAAAGCTGCTTACTTTGTTAGTAGTAGGGTTATGGTTAGATTTTAAAGTAAAGCCAGAGCCCATACTTTAAAGCTACCACTATACTCTCTAATCTTCTTTGCCAGGAGAGGACAGACTGCTGAGATATTTCAGAAGCATAACCTACAGGACTCAGCAAACTGACATATTCTTAGGGGATTAAGGTGGAGTTTTACTTTGAGACATTTAAAAAAATTAAATAATCTGCATCTGATCAAGACTGTTATCATCTTCCTGCCTAAAAATGTGATTTTCTACTAGATCTGCTTCAGCTATAGGATCACCTGCTAGTAGAAAAGAGCATTCTCCTTACATTTAATGTAACAATATCCCAGTGACATAAATTTCTTGAAAAGATTTGGCTACACTTAGCTGTTTCTATTTACTCCAAATGTCCATTTCCCCAACTTATTATTGAAATTCTACAGAAGACTTCAAAGAATAGTAAAATCATTTTATTTAGATTTGTCAATTACTGACATTTTGCCAAATCTTCTTTCTTTCCCTTTCTTACACATTTTTTCCCCCACTGAAATATCTTAAGTTGCAGCCATTATATAACTTTACTCCTAAATACTACTTGCACGTGTATTTCCCAAGAATAAAGACACTCTCCTACATGACCTTCAATTCCATTATCAATCTCAAGAAATTTTACAGTGATGCAATAGTATTATTATTATTATACAGTCAGTATTCAAATTTCTGTCAAGTTGTCCCCAAAACACATGCTTTGAGAGATGTGGGTCCGATCCCCAGGTTGGAAAGAGACCCTAGAGTAGGAAATGGCAACCCACTCCAGTATTCTTGCCTGGACAATTCCATGGATGGAGCAGCCTGGTGGGCTACAGTCCATGGGGTTGCAAAGAGTCAGACACAACTGAGCAACTGAGCGCAAAACAAAGCCCTGCAATGATAAGGAACTAGCTTTGTGAGGAGTCTTATATCTCCCATTTGTTAAGATGATAATAATGTCTCTCCAGATTGTTTGGAGAATGAAATAACTGTAAATATCCTTTACAAACTCAATCCATTGTACAAATTCAAAGAAGGCTGAAAGATTAGAAAGCTGCCTTGGTATTGGTGGTTCTCAACTACAGTTCTCAACTATGGTAAACATGTATTATATATGTTAGCAACACATCAGAGGTCAAAAACTAGTACACATTTTCTCAAAGGCATTCTTCAAGCCCAACAAGGAGGTAATATAAATTTGTAAGAATATATGTTTTCCTGCATTGGGACAAAAGCTGTTTTACTTTTAAAAAATTATTCCCTGCTTATTGCAAATGTTTAATGAAACAGGAAGAGTGAATGAAATAAAATTGAAGCTTCTTCCAATCTCATATATGAATTATTTTCATTAAAAAAAAAAAANTAATATCAAATGTCCTTTCGCATATATTCATCCATATAATATCTTAAAAATAGTAACTATCCTGTAATTAACTCTCCGTTAATACTTCCTTATTTCTGTCAGTAGTACTACCATTCCTAGAATTGGTATTCCTAGACTTCTTTGACTTCTTTATCATCCCTTTTTTCATTATCTACACCAAGTCCTGATGTCAAGATTTCAAATTCACCTCTTCGTGTTTCCACTGTCACCACCTTAACCTAGAAACTACTCTCACTTTATGTTTGAATTATCAATTTCTTCTTTTACCTCTTACCTTTATCAAAATATATATTTACATGGTTCAAAGAGTCAAATGGTTCTATAAGGTGTGTCTAAGAAACTGTTAACAGTTAACAGCCCTACTGTTCATGTCCTATTCTCCTTTCTTCAGGAGCAAGCACTTAGATATCTTTTTTTAAAAAAAACACTATATCGCTAAATATTATGCTTATATTTGTTTGTTTTTTTTCAGTTTTAAAAACGAGGATTGAGTCTTTTGCACTTCACCCTACAAACATATACCACGCATACTTTCTCTCACATACTGACCTATCCCATGTTGTAATATTGTAGTAAAAGGTAGATAAACATTTAATGTTTACCTTATTATGAGTAAGCCGTGTGGTAAACTCTCATTATTTTTCCTTTCATGAAAACTTTCTGTTTTTTTCTGGAGTTTCTTTTTTCCTTTTTTTTTGGTATAGTTTTCCAAGCACTTATCACTAATACAACTCTAGTCTATCAAGAGTTGAAATCTTCCCTCAGTGTATTCAGACACACTGAATATTCAGAAATCATAAAATTATATAAAAGTTTCTCCCCAGACTCTTCTGATCTGCTCAGATAGAAGTGGGTACACTCTCCTTCTTAGTACAAAGCTGTCATCTAAGACTCTCTCTTCTCCTAGAGATCCCCTTCACCCATGTCCAGGGTAGCACCCCATTTTCTGATATCTTAATCTTCCTGTTCCTTGGTTTACTCTCTTGTTTTGGTTGAGTACACCATATAGTGACTTCCTGAGAAAGAATGAAAAGGAAATATCATAGGCCCTGACGTAGGAACATTCCTGGTATAGTTGAGGAAGTGCTAGGAGGCCGGTGTATCTGGAAAGAAGTGAATAAGGAGAGTTTTAGGAATTAAGGTCTAAGAGGTAACAGGGCCAGATCATGGAGTGTCTTGCCATGGTAAGAATTTTGGCTTTTACTCTGAATGTGAAAAGAAGTCAATGGATGGCTTTGAACAGAGAAATCTCACGATCCCAACTAACATTTTATCTGGATCACAATGACTGCTGTATGGAGGGGGGCAAAAAAACCTAAATGGAAATAAAGGTAAAGCAGAGAGGGTTCTACAATTAGTTTACTGCAAGAATCTGAATGAAATCTGATAGTGTCTTGTACTGAGATGGTGGCAATCAAAGAGGAAAGAAGACATTAGAATTTGCATGTATTTTTAAAATAGAGTGGCAGGATCTGCTGATTGGATATGGATATGGGGAAAAGTGAAGGATGACTTCAAAGTATTTGGTCTCAGCAACTAGAGGGATGGATATGCCATCTAACAAAAGGGAGGAAAAAAGTCAAAGTCTGATTTTGGGCATCTTAAGTTTGAAAGGCCCATGAGATGCCTCAGGAAGCTGGATGTTTAGTCTATACTGCAGAACTGAATCCTCAAGCACTCCAATGTTTAACAATCAGTAAAATTTGAAGGACTCAACAAATGACCCAGAGAAGGCATATCCAGTGAGGTAAGATATAAAAGTGGAAAGTGGGGGGTCCTAAAAAGCAAAAGAAAATGCTGCAAAATAGAGCTTGTGATGAACTTGTCAGAGCTTCTAATACTTCCGGTAGGAAGAAAACTGAAGACTAACAACCAGATTCCCATGAGCATGTAACATGGAGATCAATCCTGGCATTTACAGTGCAATTCTGGCAGAGTAGTTGCACAAAGGCCAGACTGGAGTGAGTTCAAGAGTCATCTGAATGTGGAATGTTTCCTAGGTAGAATTCTTGCCCCATGTATTTTAACCTGAATCAAATCATGAAGAAATAATCAGACAGATCCTAATTATGGGACATTTTTACAAGAACTCTTAACTCTTCAGATGTGTCAATGTTATAAAAGCAAAAATAAACAAATAAAACAGAAGGCAGGGAATTGTTCTGGATTACTAAGGATTAAAGAATGTTCACAACCAAATGCTATGTGTGCTCCTTTACTGGATCCTGGATCAGAGGGAAACTAATTATAATGAATATTTGTGGAATAACCTGAAGAAACAAATATAGGCTCTATATTAAATAATATTAAACCAACATCTCATTTCTTGCAGTTGATAATGGCATTGTAAGTTATTTAGGAGAGTATCACTGTTCTTGGGAAATTTATGTGCAAGTATTTAAGGGTGAAGTGATGTAATGCCTAAAAATTACTTTAAGATGTTTCATGGAAAACAAATATGTGGGGTAGGGTTGAGTGGGAGGAGGGAAAACCAAAATCTGGCAAAATGTTAACAACTGTCAATTTAAGTGAAAGGCACAGTGTGAGCTGCTAGGAATTACTAAATAATGAAAAAAAAAAAAGTAACTCCACTTCTCTCTAACTTGTGTTTCCCTTGAGAGTAACTGACAGGGTATTTTGTATTCTTGGACTACAGAAGGCAGTCATCAGCTGACTGCTGTTGCCCTGGTGTCTCAGCTTACTGCAGTCTTAGCCATCTCTTTCCAACAAGCAATGTTTGAATTAGTGACAGAGAAATATAGTTATACTGCTTAATGTTTTATTACTTTTATGTTAAGCATATCAAGTGTTATCGATGTGTTAAGCACTTGTACATGCAGTATTTCACTGAGTCTTCTACAACATTACAGAAGATGAAACTAAAAGCTGCTTACTTTGTTAGTAGTAGGGTTATGGTTAGATTTTAAAGTAAAGCCAGAGCCCATACTTTAAAGCTACCACTATACTCTCTAATCTTCTTTGCCAGGAGAGGACAGACTGCTGAGATATTTCAGAAGCATAACCTACAGGACTCAGCAAACTGACATATTCTTAGGGGATTAAGGTGGAGTTTTACTTTGAGACATTTAAAAAAATTAAATAATCTGCATCTGATCAAGACTGTTATCATCTTCCTGCCTAAAAATGTGATTTTCTACTAGATCTGCTTCAGCTATAGGATCACCTGCTAGTAGAAAAGAGCATTCTCCTTACATTTAATGTAACAATATCCCAGTGACATAAATTTCTTGAAAAGATTTGGCTACACTTAGCTGTTTCTATTTACTCCAAATGTCCATTTCCCCAACTTATTATTGAAATTCTACAGAAGACTTCAAAGAATAGTAAAATCATTTTATTTAGATTTGTCAATTACTGACATTTTGCCAAATCTTCTTTCTTTCCCTTTCTTACACATTTTTTCCCCCACTGAAATATCTTAAGTTGCAGCCATTATATAACTTTACTCCTAAATACTACTTGCACGTGTATTTCCCAAGAATAAAGACACTCTCCTACATGACCTTCAATTCCATTATCAATCTCAAGAAATTTTACAGTGATGCAATAGTATTATTATTATTATACAGTCAGTATTCAAATTTCTGTCAAGTTGTCCCCAAAACACATGCTTTGAGAGATGTGGGTCCGATCCCCAGGTTGGAAAGAGCCCCTAGAGTAGGAAATGGCAACCCACTCCAGTATTCTTGCCTGGACAATTCCATGGATGGAGCAGCCTGGTGGGCTACAGTCCATGGGGTTGCAAAGAGTCAGACACAACTGAGCAACTGAGCGCAAAACAAAGCCCTGCAATGATAAGGAACTAGCTTTGTGAGGAGTCTTATATCTCCCATTTGTTAAGATGATAATAATGTCTCTCCAGATTGTTTGGAGAATGAAATAACTGTAAATATCCTTTACAAACTCAATCCATTGTACAAATTCAAAGAAGGCTGAAAGATTAGAAAGCTGCCTTGGTATTGGTGGTTCTCAACTACAGTTCTCAACTATGGTAAACATGTATTATATATGTTAGCAACACATCAGAGGTCAAAAACTAGTACACATTTTCTCAAAGGCATTCTTCAAGCCCAACAAGGAGGTAATATAAATTTGTAAGAATATATGTTTTCCTGCATTGGGACAAAAGCTGTTTTACTTTTAAAAAATTATTCCCTGCTTATTGCAAATGTTTAATGAAACAGGAAGAGTGAATGAAATAAAATTGAAGCTTCTTCCAATCTCATATATGAATTATTTTCATTAAAAAAAAAAAACACAACTCATAAATACCTTAATCTTTTCAGAATTATCTTGTGTAAAAAACCTTTCATATTACTGTCCTTAAGGTCTCCCAGTCTCCAGGCTCTCCATCTTCTAGTTTACCCTCTCAATCATCAAGAGTTATATTTCTAGAATTCTAATTTTGGCACCTGCATAATTAAAAGCTCTCTCAGCCTCTAAAAGCAAGACCTTAATGTTACAAGTTATCCAATCTTAATTCTCTTCTCTCTCCCATCTTAATCTTCAAAATAATATCCCAGTCATGTCTTTGCAAAGGCTGATCTCTTTTTGTACCAGTTCACTTTCTTTTATCTATTGTGAGCCTATAAATCCTGCAAAACCCGGCTCAAGAATCACGTTCCTTCTGCTTAATGTCCAAAGGACAAAGCTAGTCCTGCATCTTGTGCTTTTGCTGAACCTGAGGCACATACCTACTCTAATACTTTATACAGATTTCTACCATTAGTTAGCTACATAATTGTTTTTCCTATTCAACAGTGTCTGTCTTAAGGACATGCTCTTATGTAATCTGTTTGCTTAGTTTTGGGTACCTTGTTGGTACTCACTAAGCACTTTCTACATTGACTCATTTATACACACTAAGTAAAAGGGGATTCCCTGGTGGCTCAGTAGTAATCAATCTGCCTGTAATGCATGAAATGCAGGAAATGCGGGTTTGATCCCTAGGTTAGCAAGATTCCCCAGGAGTAGGAAATGTCAACCCACGCCAGTATTCTTGCCTGAGAAATCCCATTGAACAGAGGAGCCTAGCAGGCTACAGTCCATGGGGTTTCAAGAGTCGGACACAACTTAGTGACTAAACCACCACCACCACCAAGTAAAAGAAGCTAGCGATTGAATGAGCCATAGACTGATGACCCAAGCCAACATGTGGCCACCAGTCAGTGATATGCCAGATTTCCTACCAGCTACTGATCCAAGGTCACCTTCTTCTGGACTCACCAATGACAGGTGGAGCAGAATCAATTACAGAGAATTGGATTTTAGATTATTATAAATATTGGCCCCAGAATTTCAGTAAGGCTGCAATTGAAAGTTCAGCAAGATACCTGGTGAAGGCAAAGGGGAAGTGCTCTTGAATCCAACTGTTCAACTTCACCTCGTATAAGTGAGAACAGAGATTGCAGAACCAACTTTGAGGCTTCCAGTTGATCGTTAGCATTTACTTCTGCAGATTCTTCATCACTAACGGCATTTGTGGCTACATGTAGTATATTTTCTTGCATTAAACGTGTGGTATCTTCTGAAGAAAGTCCTTTGAGAGTAAATAAAATGCCCATGTTAGAATAAATTTCCATCATGGTAGAACACCTTAAAATAATTATGCCTTTTAACCATAAACTTTTCAAATAAAACTGATTATATGAAAAAAAAAAAACCACAGAAGCCACAAGTTATTTTCCTCATTAAGATTCTGCTTGACATCTGATTCTTTCTATTAGCAATTAGTTAACAGAAGTAATTCTGTTAGTCCTATATAAACTTTTCTATTTACAATACATTGTAGATTAATAATCTAAGTTATATTTCTAATTAAACATATTAAAAAAGAGAGATCTAAAGAAAAGTATGTAGGTTAAAATCTGACCAAAAACTTGACTCTCCCAAAGGAAAAATGAATTAACCATAATTTGCAGTCATACCTTGCTCCAAATGAAATAGCACTAAATGAGAAAGTAAATGTGGCTATCATATCAAAGGCTAAAGAAGTTAAGCTGTCTTCTCTAAACTCTGGTCTGATAACTTTAGAACTACCTCTGGAGCCCAGGAGAGCAGAGGGAATCAGATGTCCAGAGCTAATGGTCACAGAAACTTTCTTCCTAGTAAGAAAGAGTAAAACAAACTTTGGAAAAAAAAAAAAAATCAGCAAATAAATCTTTGGCCCAGAGCTCCTGAAATAACACACCAAATTTTAAAACTCTAAACATAACACATTATAACTTTACCCTTCACTGAAATCTCAGCATGAGTTCTAATTTTCATATTGAAATTGAATAGACTGTGTATATCTGTACTTACCTTCAGCTAGTCCTTCTAGGGAAGGATTTTTCTCAGTAATTTAGTATATGCATACCATGGTTGAAGATGCCTTCGGCCTGGAGATGGCCTGCCATTTTATTTTGTAGGAATGGTATTTGTGAAAAACAGGAATGATTTTTCTGCTTTCTAATTTTCTAACTGCAAAGGTGGTAATGCCAATGTAGGAAGAGAAGCTTTCTATAGAGAACTACAAAGAAACTAAGATAAATACTGTTTTCTTTCCTTTTCCTCCCAGCCACACTACTATACCCAAGACATTAAATTACATAAGACTGTGGTAAGGCTCGGAGAAGGCAATGGCACCCCACTCCAGTACTCTTGCCTGGAAAATCCCATGGATATAGGAGCCTTGTAGGCTGCAGTCCATGGGGTTGCTAAGAGTAGGATACGACTGAGTGACTTCACTTTCACTTTTCACTTTCATGCATTGGAGAAGGAAATGGCAACCCACTCCAGTGTTCTTGCCTGGAGAATCCCAGGGACAGGGGAGTCTGGTGGGCTGCCGTCTATGGCGTCGCACAGAGTCGGACACAACTTAAGTGACTTAGCAGTAGCGGTGATAAGGCTAATCACCCAAATTCTATATTTCTCTTAATTTAATTCTTCTTAATTTTTCATTAAATGTTTGGTAGAACTCACCAAGCGGCTTCCCAGGTGGCTCAGTGGTAAAGAACCCACCTGCCAATGAAGAAGACCCAGGTTCAATCCCTGGGTCGGGAAGATCCCCTGGAGGAGGGCATGGTAACTCACTCTGGTATTCTTATCTGGAAAATCCTATGGAAAGAGGAGCCTGGAGGGCTATAGCCCATAGGGTCGCAAAGAGTCAAACACGACTGAGTGACTGAACAACAAGATAACAAAATTCATCTATGAATTAAATGTTTGGTAGAATTCATTTAATGAAAAATTAGTGTCAATCCTTCTCAGACTTTTCCAAAAATCAAAGAGCAGGGAACAGTCTCAATCTCATTTTTACAAAGCCAGCATTACCCTGATAGTAAAGCCAAATAAAGATACTACAGAAAAAGTAAACTACAAATAAATGTCTCTGATGAATACAGATGCAAAAATTCTCAACAAAATACTCAGCAACTTAATTCAACAGCACATTTAAAGGATCAGACACTATGGTCAAGCAGAATTTATTCCTGGGATGAAAGGCTGATTCGACAAAGATTAACCAATCAATGTCACACAGCACATTAACTGAACGAAGGATAAATAACACATGGTCAACTCAATGGATGTGGGAAAAATTATTTAACAAAATTCAATATCCTTTAAGGATAAAACTCTCAACATAGTAGGCACAGAAGAATGTACCTCAACACGATAAAAGCCATAAACGACAAACCCACAGGTAACATCATCCTCAGCAATGAAAGGTTAACATATTTTCCTTGAAGATCTGGAACCAGACAAGGGTGCCTACTCTCACCACTCCTATTCAACATAGGACTGGAAGTTCTGGTCAGAGCAATCGAGCAAGAAGAAGAAATGAAAGGCATCCAACTCAGAAAGGAAGATGTGAAACTGCCTCTGTTTGCAGATAATATAATCTTATAGATGGAAAACCCTCACAAGACTTCACCAAAAAACTGTTAGAACCAAGAAATGATTTCAGTAAAGTTACAGGATATACAATCACCATATAAAAATCAGATGCTATATACTAACAGCGAACTATCTGAAAAAGAAAAAGAAAACCATTTTATTTACAATAGTATTAAAACAACAAAGTACTTAGGAATAAATTTAACAAAGTAGATGAAAGCTACTGTTGTTGTTGTTCAGTTGCTCAGTCACGTCTGACTCTTTGCGAACCCATGGACTGCAGCACGCCAGGCTTCCCTGTCCACCATCTCCTGGAACTTGCTCAAACTCATGTCCATTGAGTCCGTGATACCATCCAACCATCTCATCCTCTGTCGTCCCCTTCTCTTCCTGCCTTCAATCTTTCCCAGCATCAGGATCTTTTCTAATGAGCCAGCTCTTTGCATCAGGTGGCCAAAGTGTTGGAGCTTCAGCTTCAGCATCTGTCCTTTCAATGAATATTCAGGATTGACTTCCTTTAGTAATGACTGGTTTGATTTCCTTGCTGTCCAAGGGACTCTCAAGAGTCTTCTCCAACACCACAGGTCAAAAGCATCAGTTCTTTGGTGTTCAGCCTTCTTTATGGTCCAACTCTCTCATCTGTACATGACTACAGGAAAAACCATAGCTTTGCCTATACAGACCCTTTGTCAGCAAAGTAGCCTTCCAGAGTCCTCTGTCCACAGGGATTCTCCAGGCAAGATTACTGGAGTGGGTTGCCATGCCATTCTCCAGGGGATCTTCCCAACCCAGGGACAGAACCCCGATCTGTCGCATTGCAGGTGGATTCTTTACCATCTGAGCCACCAGGAAAGCCCATGAATACGAGAGTGGGTAGCCTACCCCTTCTCCAGGGGATCTTCCCAACCCAGGAATTGAACCGGGGTCTCCTGCACTGCAGATGGATTCTTTACCAGCTGAGTTACCTGGCAAGTCTGAAAGCTATTGAAGACACAAATAAATGGAAAGATATACTATGCTCATGGGTTGGAAGAATTAAAAAATAACTACGCTACTCATAGCAATCCTCAGATTCAGTGGAATCCCTAACAAAATTGCAATGGCATTTTTCAAAGTATTAGAAAAGGTCTTAAAATTTATATGGAACCATAAAAGATCACACATAGCCAGAGAAATCATGAGCAAGAAAAAAAAAAAAACAACAACAAAGTTAATAGCATCTGACTCTGAGATTTCAAAAACTACTACAAAATTATAGTAATCAACAATAACATAGTTGGCATAATAACAGATGCAGAGAACACTGGGACACAATAGAGCATCACAACAGAGCAACAGATTTGTTTCTACACATTTATGATCTTTATCAAAAATGCAAAGAACACAAACAGTTAGAGAAAGGATAGTTTCTTCAACAAAGAGTGCTACAAAAACTAGCTTTCCACATGTGGAAGAATGAAATTGAACTCATCTCACTACATATGCAAAAAATCAACTTGATATAGAATTGAGATTTGAATGTAAGACCTGAAACCATGCAACTATTAGAAGAAAATATAGGGGAAAAGCTTCCTGACACTGATGTAGGTAAGACTGTTTTGGACATGACACCAAAAGCACAGGCAACAAAAGCAGAAGTAGACAGATGGGATTTCATCAAACTAAAAGGCTTCTTGCACAGTAAAGGAAACAATCAACAAAGGGAAGAGAAAATCTATGAAGTGGGAGAAAATATTTGCTAACCATCCATCTGAAAAGGAGTTAATATCCAAAATACATAAGGAACTTAAACCACTCAACAGCAAGAAAGCAACGTGATCAAACTGTTGGTGGAAATGCATATTGGTACAGCTATTATGAAAAACAGTACAAACACTCCTCAAAAATGTAAGACTAGAACTACCCTGCTGCTGCTGCTAAGTCGCATCAGTCTGTCCGACTCCATGCGACCCCACAGACGGCAGCCCACCAGGCTCCCCTGTCCCTGGGATTCTCCAGGCAAGAACACTGGAGTGGGTTGCCATTTCCTTCTCTAATGCATGAAAGTGAAAAGTAAAAGTGAGGTCACTTAGTAGTGTCNGAATTGAGATTTGAATGTAAGACCTGAAACCATGCAACTATTAGAAGAAAATATAGGGGAAAAGCTTCCTGACACTGATGTAGGTAAGACTGTTTTGGACATGACACCAAAAGCACAGGCAACAAAAGCAGAAGTAGACAGATGGGATTTCATCAAACTAAAAGGCTTCTTGCACAGTAAAGGAAACAATCAACAAAGGGAAGAGAAAATCTATGAAGTGGGAGAAAATATTTGCTAACCATCCATCTGAAAAGGAGTTAATATCCAAAATACATAAGGAACTTAAACCACTCAACAGCAAGAAAGCAACGTGATCAAACTGTTGGTGGAAATGCATATTGGTACAGCTATTATGAAAAACAGTACAAACACTCCTCAAAAATGTAAGACTAGAACTACCCTGCTGCTGCTGCTAAGTCGCATCAGTCTGTCCGACTCCATGCGACCCCACAGACGGCAGCCCACCAGGCTCCCCTGTCCCTGGGATTCTCCAGGCAAGAACACTGGAGTGGGTTGCCATTTCCTTCTCTAATGCATGAAAGTGAAAAGTAAAAGTGAGGTCACTTAGTAGTGTCTGACTCTTAGCGACACCATGGACTGTGGCCTACCAGGCTCCTCTGTCCATGGGATTCTCTAGGCAAGAGTACTGGAGTGGGGTGCCACTGCCTTCTCCGAGATGATCCAGCAATTTCACTTCTGGGTATGCACACAAAGGGAACAAAATCAAGAATCAAAATGATTATCTACACCCTAAGGTTCATTACAGCATCACTTAACGGTAGTTCAGATATGGAAATAACCCAAGTGTCTGTCAATGGATGAACAGCTGAAGAAAAGGTGATACACAGATACAATGGAGCATTATTTAACTGTGAGAAAGAAGGAAATGCTACTTTGTATGACAACTTGGATGAATTAGGAGGTCATCATGCTGAGTGAAGTAAGCTAGACAGAGAAAGACAAATACTACATAATTTCACTCATGAGTGCAATCTAAAAAATAAAAATTTAAAGCGAAACTCAAAGAAGCAAAGTAATATGATGGTTACCAGGGGCTGGTGGGGGCAGATGGGGAGATGGTGATTAAAAGGTACAGAGCTGCAGTTATGTAGGATGAATAAATCTAGAAGTCTAATGTACAGGCATGATGATTCTACATAATAATACTGCGTTGAAGACTGAAAATACACCAAGAGAGTAGCTTTTAGTTGCACTCATCACACAGTAATAAATGATAACTATGAAATGAAACATGTTAACTGGTTTGACTGCATTATGTGTATCAAATCATCATGTTATACACCCTAAATATGGACGATTTAAATAAATGAAATGTAAAATACTGCTCTGAACAAGGCTGTTCAATCATTGAAGAAAACTGACGGTAAGGGTACCTGTGTAATACAAGTATCTTCTAGCTGCTCCACACCCCACATGCTCTGTTTTTTTAACCACTGTGACTATTTTGCATAAACTGTGGATTGCATAAACCATGGATTGCATAAACAAAAGCATATCAGAGTTTGCAAGAAAATAATTGAATGGCTTTGCAAGAAGAATTATGCAACACTGCACACTAAAGAGCAGGTTTCTGTTTCCAGTGTTGTTAACCTTTTAAGGAAATAATTTTGGGGCTTCCCTGGTAGCTCAGATGGTAAAAAAAAAATAACATCTGCTTGCAATGCAGGAGACCCTGGTTCAATCCTAGGTCGGGAAGATCTCCTGGAGAAGGGAATGGCAACCCACTCCAGTATTCTTGTGTAGAGAATTCCATGGACAGATCATGGGGTCACAAAAGGTCAGACACAACTGAGTGACTAACACAACATGTGGTGGTGCGACGGTGAAGCATCCGCCTGCAATGCAGGAGATACAAGCTTGACCCCTGGGTGGAGAAGATGCCTGGAGAAGGGAGTGGAAACCCACTCCAGTCTTCTTGCATGGGAAATCCCATGGACAGAGGAGGCTGGCAGGCTGCAGTCCATGGGGTCGCAAGAGTCGGACACGATTAGTAACTAAACCCCCACCACCAAAGAAACAAAAATTGTTATCATACATGTAATTAAGTGACAAGGATATACTTTACACATAAAATTCAATAGGAAAACAATGGTTGGTCAAATTCTAGCTACATCAATTTTTAAACTACTTAAAATACATCCTGATTAATTTCACATTGCTAGGATAAAAAACTCGCACTGAGAACACTATTCCCAAAAAGTTGGAAGAAGAACGACAGGGGACATAAGGGCAGCCCTGAGTGCCCTTCCTGCTTTTTCCAGTGTTATTAGCTATTCCTACGGCACATAAGTCAATCCTTCACTCCCCTGCCTCCCAGTCGATCTCTAAACTGGGTGTTCTACCATCTTATAAAATTATTGTGAGAATTAAATGAGATAGTGAATGTAAAAGGCAGGTATCCTCCCAAAGAGCATCTTAAAATAATATCCTGAGGCTTTAGTGCCACTTGAATTAAAAAAGGTCACAGGACTTGTAAAGCACTTCTGAGATAGCACTGTTTTTTTAATTTGAAGAAAACATTAAGAAGGAAATGTAAATAAAGCTAATGAAGCTCATATTTCTATTGTCACATTGAATAATAGGAATTATAAAAATTATGTTGGAATATCAAATTGCTTATTTATTACTCACCAACACTATAAGTTTGAACACGCTTGAACTTATTTTTAGTAAAGACAATAAGGAAAATAAATACTTGTGTAACCACGAGTACTCAGAATGACTAGCATGTTGTGAATTGATACGTTCATAATGTACTAAAACATTTTAAAGTAGTCATAACAAAGCATTTATGTCATAACATGGAAGTTACAGTATTTTTCCATGTGAATTTCAAATTAATTATTTTTCATGTCACATTGGTCTTACAAAAGTTTTGCTTGAGAAAATTAAGAATATGTCATCAATTAATAGGAAAATTCATTCTAATACATTAAAAGTTTTCTTTTAATGGTAAAGACATATTTTAACAGTAAAGATATATTTACCATTAATGAAAAAAGCCAAATCAAAACATACACTGGTACATATAATTTCACCTTCACTACAAACTGTCATTCAACATAAATGAAGCTTTCTTGTGTCAGATATGAATCTATACATCCAGAGAGGAACAAAAAATTCTATTTGTCTTCATCTGTAGGCTATGGTTAAAACTTGCCATTAACCAATTTGGGGTTCTATTTATAAGTATATGTAGGTGGTGACAGTCAAATCATAGGCCTTCATTTCACTTACTATCTGTCAACTTTGTCAAGCTCTAAAATAGACATCACAGTTTACATGTACCTATTGAGGTTTTATACTTAAAAAAAAAAAAAAATACTTGTAACTGCCTTGGGCCAGAGATTAGAGGAATAATCTTACCTGAGAGATTTTACTCAATTTATCATATGATAAAATTAAAACTGAATTCTGTGTCAGTTTTGAAACGTAGTTTTATTCAACTCAGAATCTGTCTCTCATGGTGGTCAAGAGACACACCTGGGGGAGAACAGGGCTGGTACCCTTTACCTTAACTTATTAGGGATGTACTCTAACACAAAATTACTGGCAGTATTCTTTAACCATCTAGCATTGATCTACCATTTGTTAATATATTGAAGAGATATTAACTGTTTCTCTACGTGACAGGAAGAATGATGTAACTAGATAACTTAAAAATCTCATAGCTAGTACTTGAGGTAGCAATTAATCAAGATAATGAAAAACTATCACAGGCAAAATGGGGTTTGAAAAGATGCTACAATGAGACATCCAGGTCTGGGTAAAGACAGAAGCAACGACTATACTTAGGATAAAACAGTGAAAGTAATGATATAAACTAAGCTGATGGGGATGTTTGGAAATGGAAGAAGGGTTATTTAAAGGCTTAATGTATTTCACCCTTATGTTCACAGCAGAACTATCAACGATAGCGAAGAAAAATGGAAGTAACCTAAATGTCCACTGGTAGATGAAGGAATAAAGAAGATGTAGGACATACATTCAGTGGAATATTCCTCAGCCATAAAAAAATGAAATAATGCCATTTGCAGCAACACAGATATAACTAGAGAATATAATACTCAGTAGGTCAGAAAGATAAATATCATATAAAATCACTCATGTGGAATCAAAAATATTACACAAATGAACAGTCTATGAAACAGAAATAGACTCACAGGCACAGAATGCTGATCTGTGGTGGTTAATGGGGGGAGAGTTGGGAGAGGGATGGAGAGGGAGGCTGGGGTTAGCAAATGTAAGCTGCTACTACACACACACACACACACACACACACACACACACACACACACACACACACACACACACACACACACACACACACACACACACACACACACACACA